>JABCIY010000018.1:0-174582 GCA_014298035.1 Pseudocercospora fuligena
CCTAACCCTAACCCTAACCCTAACCTAACCCTAACCCTAACCCTAACCTAACCCTAACCCTAACCCTAACCCTAACCCTAACCCTAACCCTAACCCTAACCCTAACCCTAACCCTAACCCTAACCCTAACCCTAACCCTAACCCTAACCCTAACCCAGGCCTGGATCTGCACGTACGTGCAAAGTCCTAATCGGGCCTTTTTCCATCTAGTGCTTCTCGACCTTCACCTCTTCCTCCTGCTCGTAGCCATAGCGGGGGTTAATCAGCTGGCGCTTCTCGACCTTCGCCTCTTCCTCCTGCTCGTAGCCATAGCGGGGGTTAATCAGCTGGCGCTTCTCGACCTTCGCCTCTTCCTCCTGCTCGTAGCCATAACGGGGGTTAATCAGCTGGCGCTTCTCGACCTTCGCCTCTTCCTCCTGCTCGTAGCCATAACGGGGGTTAATCAGCTGGCGCTTCTCGACCTTCGCCTCTTCCTCCTGCTCGTAGCCGTATCGGGGATTGATCAACTGGCGCTTCTCGACCTTCGCCTCTTCCTCCTGCTCGTAGCCATAGCGGGGGTTAATCAGCTGGCGCTTCTCGACCTTCGCCTCTTCCTCCTGCTCGTAGCCATAACGGGGGTAATCAGCTGGCGCTTCTCGACCTTCGCCTCTTCCTCCTGCTCGTAGCCATAACGGGGGTTAATCAGCTGGCGCTTCTCGACCTTCGCCTCTTCCTCCTGCTCGTAGCCGTATCGGGGATTGATCAACTGGCGCTCGGCTAGACCTTGATGTTCGAACCAGCGCGTAACATACACGGAATTGATAGACATACCTATAATGGGTGAAGTGAGCCCACTACCAATGTAGCCACAAAGTACCAACAGTGCGAGATGCATTGCAAGTTAGTATCCAATGGCTGCTCGTGTGCTGTGAATATGAAGATAGACAAGTGCTCCAGAGTAAGGACGAAAGGCTTCGTATGGGACTTGGAAGGATGGTTGATGTTTCCTATCCTACATGAATCTACCATATATATATTGATAGATGGGTGTGATGCTTCATGTCCAGATTTGGCTTGATTCGCCGAGAAGGCAAGTACTGCCCTATCTCCCTACGAGCTTAAAAGCGAAGCGACTGTGGGGAGGTAGGTATTGCCTTTTTCCGTGACACATTGAACATTTCGCCGAGAGAAGGGAAAGCAGCCTGGTACCCGATACCGCGGCAGTTGAACAAAAAGTAGAGTTCTTTGCGGTGAATGCACTACTGCAGTAGGGTCAGATTTGCCGCAGCATGTGCGGCTTGGGATTCCTATCCCTTGACTGCGTGTATGGATGTATCCTTCCTTGGTTCAACATGGACCGCAGCGACGCTGCAACATACCTTTCCACATCAGTGCAGTGTCCTCTACGGTAGTCACCATTGCGAACCAGTCGAGTACCTTTGCATCGATATTTATGCCGACACACAGCTTGCTCATTTGTAAACGGATCAGGCAATAATGCTATCAGCGTGGCAACGACAACACGACAGGAAGGATTACTTGAAAATCCATGACGATTCGGACGCCGCAGTACATGATATTGGCAATGACTTCGACTCGCTTGTACTCCAGCCTCGACGGCAACGACGAGGTCTTAGGAGCTGCCTCGTCGTTGTAACATATCTTTTGACTTTTTCGGCCGGGCTCATGAGCGAGATCATCATTAGACAGTTGTTTTCGCATATCCAACGTAAGTATGGCTCACGAGATTCTACAATGTAGTTAACAAAAGTATACAGACCCAATTTACGCCGATGTGGATAGAACACTCTATCCGAATCATTTCAGTCCTGTACATTTCAACAACACCAGATACAGCCAACCCGTGTCGATAGCTAAGGATGCTGTGGAAGAGGCTTGGATAGATCTTGGAGCATTCTGTACGGTGCCCGATCGATCTCACCTATAGGCCATTTTACGACTGACATACGCAGATGCTTCCGTCTTCATTCCAGACTATTATGCAGCAGACTTCGGATTCAATGCACAAGACCACATAATGTCAGGGCCGGAAAACTTTCCACAGCTTGAGAGAGAAGGCTTTTTCGCAGATATTACCGCCTTCCACTATCTCCACTGCCTGAACCTCTTACGAGAAAGCCTCTGGTTTAATCACGAGTATTATCGATCGATACATTCCATCTCGTTCACTTCAGATCAGGAGGAACTTCTAATTGGACACGTCGGCCACTGTGTGGACTCAATTCGAGAGATGATCATGTGCGAAGCTTACGATGAGCTGCTTCCCTACAAATATTATCATCTAGCAAACGGGAAGAAGACGACAGTGACAGATTTCGAACATTCGAAAAGGCTATGTCATAATTTTGAATCTCTGAGAGAATGGGCATACAAGGGGCAGGTTCCAGGCAAGAATTTGACGGTTGACGACCATCATGCATCACATTACTGAATGCGTTATATTAGTACAAGCTATCCAACATAGCCGTTCTATACTGAGAGACTACTACTACCCGAAAATACTGTTGTAACAAAGGTTGCTCTCTATGAAAAAGTGTGTATCGAACCTGTATAAACATATACCAATAGCCAACGTAGTGCTTGTCATACATTATACAGACCCTATACTCTGACCTGTTGGTCGACCTATCCCCATAGCAGGCCTAGTCGTGCGGGGAAATATATAAGCTTATACTATATCATACCTTGTACGAATGTGGGGTACGGGGCGCATCTAGGCGTTCTTTAGCGGTGCTTAGGCTGCTGGTTTAGGCCCTTGCCTGTCTCCAAAAAAGCGTGCTTCGAAGCCTTCAACAAGCCGTTGTTGTTGCTATAAGAGCCTTGTTCTGGTGGTCTTGTTGCTACGAGATCACGGTTGGGAGGTGAAAAGTGGGTCCATGGATGTGCGGGTCTTGAAGGCTGCAAGAAGCAACTAATGTGATGCAGGCCCTTGCCTGTGACACATTCGTATGAGAGTACTCGTGCGGGGAACCCTGACATATTTTACTACATCCATCAAAAATTGGCTGCTTTGACGTGAGGCCGGGCACCAGGTCAATACTACGGAGAATCTCGTGGACATGTGCAGACATAAACCCGGTCTACGGAGAATCTAGCCATATACGTTTCAGTTCATCATCGAAGTAGCACATTTGGCATGGGTTAAAGCCTGATCGAGTCTTCTTTGCGTGGATCGCTTCGAGGTTCTACTTGTACACTCATGATACGCGTCAGACATACTCCCTCAATATCGTAGACGATGCAGACCGGCCAAAATTCGCAATCTTCGAGGCTTCTTGGTCGTCCTGGAAGCATCGATTCCGATGAATTTCAGACTTCCGAAGAAAGCATTGTCAAGGAACGCGACACGAATCGCTACTTGATACCACCCATCAAGAGACACGCTGTGATCATAAGCTGCGTGGTATTTGTACTGTTAGCTGTGTACACAGCTTTTGCCGTACTTTATTACATAACTATAAAGCCTTGCGCGGATAGTACGAATCGACTCCTCGAAGAATTCAACGGACTTGTGCCTATCGGTAAGTTACCTTCAGAGACATTACTCAAGTCTTTATCGTGGTTGTATGTACCTAATAGAGCCTCAATAGTCTCTCGGAAACCCACTACCTTCTGGAACGATTCGCGGTACGAATTTAGTGCCACGTCGTTCACTTCAGACTTTGATACAATGGAGGAAAATTGGCTGTCTTTGATGCCTAGTATTTCAAGACTATAGCCCGATTTCTACGAAACAGACATTGATCTTTTCTCACAGAGGGTCGCGGCTTTGTTAATGTGGAAAGGCCGATGCAATATACTTTGCCGCCACCGACAAAACACCACGATCTCAATATTTATGAGATATCCGCATTCCATGGCATACACTGTCTAGTAAGGCTGTCTAGGAGACTTGGAAAATCTGAAGCTAAATGACTATTAGTGGGTAATTATTCAGGGGTTTCGACACCTATCGCAGGGCGTGTCAGTCTCGAATATCAGCGTGCACACTTTGTAAGACTTTCAAATGTCGACAAGTTTAGATTCGAGACCTGACTCAACAGCAGTCACTGCTTGGAATACCTGCGTTTATCAATAATGTGTGCTGGTGATACGTCACTGGAAGGTGAGGATAAATTCCACAATACTGGCGAGACATTTGGCCTGGGCACGACCCATATTTGCAAAGACTATGATGCGATTCTCGAATGGGCTGAGGCCCAACGATTGAGTAACGATCGAAGCCTCGACAATATGTAGGCGGAGTTGTGACACTGTATCATTGCCGAGGTTAACGTAGTACTCTTCGTCAAGCATCACATTACAGAGCACAGGCACCGTAGGCACCCTGCGAGCTTTCTGCTGTCACACGCTCTCACCTTGTTTTGTGTACAAAGCGAAGTAGAGGATAGGAACGCGTAGCATACTGCCTCATCATCGCATAATGCAGTGGTATGATGGCTATCTTCTGGTTCGTGGTGGGCTTAATGAGCAGAAGTTTCTTGCCGAGTACTTCGTCATTTTTCAGCAGTACCATGCCTCTAGCGGCCGACCCCCGTGCAAGCTTGCGATGGTCGTCGCAGAACACAGTAGTACACGCCTCGCGCCCTCGCACCTGGCTGCGAACGCTGCCCACATACTGTAACTGCTTTCTGAGAATACAGACGCATGCTCTCTCGACATCGGACCAGTCCAGCCTCCCATCTTGGATTGCATTGTGCAGGCTCTGTGCTCGTTGCTGACTGAAAGGAGCTTCGATATCTAGCCCGCTCTTGACCGACAAGGCCGCAATCCCGTAGCCCAAATATGAAGTCGCTGAGCACGAAACCGTCAAATCCCCATTGATTACGCAAGACATCGATCAGGAGCTCTTTACTCTGTCCCGCCCATTCCCCTCGCACAGAGTTGTACGACGACATGACGGAGACCACTTCCGCATCCTGGATCACTTTCCTGAAATGCGCCAAATACACTTCATGAAAAGCAGCATCGTCCACCTTGACATCAACACGAAATCGCGCATTCTCCATCGAGTTGAGAGCGAAATGCTTGACACAAGTCATTAGGTTCTGCTTCACTCCTTTGGCAAGTGCTGTTCCGCAAGCTCCAAGAAGAATTGGATCCTCGCCGTAAGTCTCTTGGATACGACCCCATGCGGGATGACGAGGTAGATTGATGCAAATACCCGCATAGTAATTCGCACCTTGCGCTATACCTTCCCGACCAATAGCGACACCGATCCACTCTTCGAAATCGACATCCCAAGTTGCACCTCTTGACATAGAGACTGGAAACGCCGTGGAAGCACCCATGACAATTCCTCTTGGACCGTCTGTGAATCTTATGCCTGGAATGCCGAGTCGTGGAATGTGGCCGTGAACGAATGGCTCGCGGTTGTAACGATCATAGAGAATGCCACGAAGGCCTTTCCACAATGGGACATCGCCGTCGAGGAGAGAGAGGCGCTCTTCATCTGTGAGCTCTGCGTAGAGTCTTTGGATGGTGTCTTCGAGTGCGCCGGACCTGATTGATTGAGCAGCATCGGAGAATGTGAAAGGAGATTGTTGTAGAAGGGCATGATCCTCTGATAGCTTTGGCAAGGCTAAAGGCACTGGGTGAATCGTGCCCGCCAACATCATTGCAGAAACGAAGCAATGAAAAGGGACTCTGCTGTCTTAAGATTGGAAACTCTCCAGACGTGTCAGCTCGAGTCTTCGAACAGCACGAGAATCAATCGCATCCAAAGAACAAGAAGATAAAAGTCCCCATCGCCCTTCTTTCGCTGCCTCAAAATCGAGCTAAGTTTCATGGCTTGCGATCGTGCCCGACAAGAGTTTTGTGGAGAGTCGATGATCTTCTGCGCCGCCAGGACGAACACGAACAGTAGCGCCTCAGCTTTGTACTACTGGAGAAAAAACACCAGACTCGTGACACCGCGGCAAATCGGGCGCTGAGCCCATTCCGCTGCCACATATGTCCTGGAACAACAACTTGTCGGCTCTTGAGGCTTCATGTTCAGTGCGGAGAAGCTCGACCACGCGACTTTTAGCACGAACGGCTCCACGTGCGCGACACTGCTGTGGCTTCGCATGATACTTATATGAAGAGCGCTGATCACCTAGTGGAAGGCTCGAATATTCATCTGTCGTCTTCAACTTGACCGGACTGGTCTGCAACACCACGGCCAGCCCAACCATCTGTAGTTTCCCATCAGGCCCAGGATCGCTCGTCAACGATGAAGCCTCAACTCTACCAGGTACAATAACAACCACGCTCGAGAATATTGGAGCAAGCCTGCTGGCTTTCACGTCCAATTAGCTCTTGGTAGCACTTTTCGCATCTCTTGGCTCATTTCTCTTCGGGTATGACTTTCCCCAACATCTCTTTAAAGCCAAAGCAGAAGCTGACGTCTCGATAACAGTTACGACCTCGGTGTAATTGGAAGAGCCGTAGCCAGCGATGCCTTTGTCAGCACCTTCAACAAGCCCTCCACAGATGAGATGTATGCCAGCCCTTCCATCCGGTCTCTTTCGACCATCTCTGACTTCTCACAGCGGCGCAGTAGTATCCGTCTTCACTGGCGGAGCATTCTTCGGCGCTGGAATTGCTGGTGCAACTGCCAACTTCCTAGGACGGCGCAAGACGATTCTCATGGGCGCTTTAATATTTTGTCTTGGCGGAGGTCTCCAAACTGGTGCTCAAACTCTTGCGTACTTGTATTCGGGTCGTGCTATTGCTGGGCTTGGTGTTGGAGTTCTGGTCATGATAATTCCTCTCTACCAGGCTGAGATTGCGCATCCGGCGATTCGAGGACGTTTGACTGGGTTGCAGCAGGTTTTTATTGGACTTGGTGCTACTACTGCAGGTCAGTGCCCAAAGCTCAACGCCGTAGTCGCGATTGATGGCTTTGTGCCGGAGATCTTTGCTGACATGCATATACAGCATACTGTGCCTATGGAACGACGTCGCATTTCGCATCCACGGACAACAAGCAATGGCAAGTACCACTTGGCATTCAGACTATACCAGCCGGTATCCTCGCAGCCATGATCCTGCTCTTCCCCGAGTCTCCACGATGGCTGGAGGATTACGGTCGCTCCGAATTGGCTCTGCGAACGCTCGCCTAGCTTCACTCAAATGGCGACATTACCGATTCATGGGTCGTTGCCGAGCACGAGCAGATCAAGCTAGCTATCCTGGACGAGAAAGAGAACGGCGCTTCGAGTCTCAAAGAGCTCTTCACAGACCGCACAAGCTTCAGGCGGCTGATACTCGTCACCTCGCTCCAAGCATCTGTGCAGATGACGGGTGTCTCGGCAGTCCAGTACTTCGCCCCGACCATCTATTAAGCAAGTGGGTGTCGGGACATCGCAGTCGTTGCTGTACCAAGGAATTGGATACATCTTCGGTATTGCTGGGCAAATGTCGACAATCTTGTTCATCGATCGCATTGGACGTCGCTGGCCACTTATCCTTGGAAATCTCACGTGCTCGGTCTGCTTCATCGTCACTGCTGTGGTCATTGCCAAGTTCTATGAGGTGGATGCGTCGGTACAACACTCGCTGCTCTGGCTGTTCCTTGTCTTTGGCTGGATTTTCCAGTATGCCTTTTCGTTCACTGCTGGCTCGCTATCGTGGGTCATTCCATCTGAGGTCTTTGATACCAAGACTCGTGCTCATGGCGTCGCCATCGGCTGTCTTGTCAGCTTTGCTTTCAACACACTGATTGGGCAGATCACAGGTCCTGGTATGTCAATGTTACTGCGAAAGTTCGATGAAATTAGCTGACACGTCTACCTTTGCAGCGATTGCCTCGAGTGGCTGGAGATACTTCTTGCTGTTCGTGGTATGCAACATCACTAATGCGATCTTCTTTTGAGCCTTCATGCAAGAGACCAAGGGCAGACATCTTGAAGGTATGAATCGCTTGTTCAATGAGACTGGCTGGTTCATTCCCGGCTCTAGTCCTCCCAGCAGTGATCCAGAGCTCACGATGCAACGCCATGTCATCGAGGAGAAGCAGCCGGAGATGTTCATGGAGCAGCGAGTCGAGCATTCAGACTTGTGATTGAGGAGGAGACCAACGTAGATAAAATCGCGAGGTCGAAGTAGGAGTGCAGAGAAAGTAAAAGAGAAAGGATCCGAGACATCCGCGAACATTTTCCCCTCGCCAAGCCACCAGCCACTTCACGTCACTCGACAGGGAGTCGTGCAGCTTCCCTGTTCTACAGCAAGATCCTCCAAAGTTGGCGTACCCACGGTACCATCCATCGGCATCAGTATGCCATCAGCCGTGGCAGTAGATTGTATGGGCGGTAGGCTTACTTGTCGCATCTCTCACTTCTTCTTTAGCATTACTGCGCCTAGACCGAAAGCAGTGCCACTGGTTTCGCTAGAATTGGTTGAAATTACACAACAGGTTTGCTCGAGTCCAGTATGCCGGAAATGTCCTGGTTGACGCCGAAGCGCCGAAGGACTACAGGAAACTTGAAGACGATACCCAATGGCCAGGTCAAGATCGGTCGCTCCATAGCAGAAGGAGACGAGCAAGCAGAACAAGGAGGACTCCCGAATCGAACCAAGGGCATGGACCGACCGCCCGCGACACCGCGACCAGTATCGCAGCCCAATGCCTCGAATGGAGCGCAGACTGGAGATGGGAATCTGTTCTATGCGTATGCGCGACAAGTATGTGGAGCTGTTACTTTGCCAGGCTGCTGCTGACACCCTTGCGACGCCAGGGAAATGATCTACACTCTCGCTATCTACTCACATTTGCGTCGGCGGCTTTTGCGAACGAATGGTGGCTTCTAGTCCAAGCGCACTTCCCAGACTGTACTCGGCCTGGACCACAGCTGTTCAGCTTCAAGACAACCGACCTGCTGGCGAAAGCGTGGAAACATGCTGCATTCGAGCATCTCAAATCGAAGTGGATGTACATCGCATTCTCCGATACTTCGGCGCATGGGCTGGGTGGTGCGGCGCAAGGAATCATTCCTGTTCAAGATGCGCAACGCAATATGCTCGGAGGCGGCGCGCCCGCCAGTCCAGATTTTAGGCGACACATGAAGCAAGAGGCGAGAATTTTGCGCAATGAAAAATCACAGCTGGAGGAGCATTTCGACAAGATGATGGAGGCCGTGGAAAGAAATACGGAAAGTGTCAAGAAATTGGCCGAAGGAAGAGAATCTGCAGACCATGGAGGTGCACAACGAGGATACTTCGACACCAGCGAGCTGGCTGGACATTTTGGACGTATCACGGACTTGTTGGCGAGGAACCAAGAATATATGGAGACGATGTCTAAGAGACAGTTTGAGAATGAAAAGAAGCTGAGGGCCATCTTGGAGGAGACGGCCGCACGAAGAGAGACCGAACGACTCGACTTGACTCATCTCACGTCGCATCTAGACCGCATACAGCATATGATGGAGAAATCTGCTGAGGCGAAGTCAGACATGGTAAAGCGGGACAGTGAAGATCATCTTGATCTGTCACCGCTTGCGAGTCGACTCGACGGTATACAGCAGGCTATGGAGCGCAATTCCATGCTGCTGGAGGACTTTCTTGACAATCGCGACGAGTCGCCAACCTCGTCATATCCACAAAAGATTGATCTCTCGGGCCTTGCAGATCATTTAGGAGTTGTGTATGCTGCGGTGGAGAAGCAGAGCGAGAATCTTCAGACACTAGTGGACTTGGCCACAACAGAGTCCGAACGTGCTCACGAAAACACTGATACCTTTCAACAGATTTTGGAAGCGCAGCGTGCAACAAGAAATGCTGTCGAGCAGAATGGTGGCGAAATTGACTTCACGCCGATGGCCGAGCAGTTGGATGCAATGACGGAAGTGACAGCAGAGAATACAGAACACATACGGTCTCTGGTCGATGCGACGCTCAGACGAAGCGAGTACACTTCACCCAACCAGCTGCCTGGCATTGACTTCAGCCCGATGACCGATCGCCTGGACCGAGTCCATGCTTCCTTGGAGAAGACAAATGACTACTTCCAGACTCAAGTTCAGACGCCTGGTAGCGGGAGCGAGAAGTTCCTCTTGTCTGCATTGAGCAGCCATCTCAGCAAAGTGCAAGCAGTTGTGGAAAGCAATGCTAATGCAGTCAAGGTTCTCCGAGAGCAGAGACCGTCATCACAAGATGGCTCTGCAGTCGAGCTTCGGGAAATGAATGAGAACATCAAAACACTTTCGCGAAGTCTGGCGCCTCGGTCACATACTTCTGAGCCTCGATCGAAAGCGGATACAGATGCGCTTGAGAAGAGGCTTGAGGCTACGAACTCTCAGGTCAGAGAGCTTATGACTGGCCAGAGAGAGATAGTTAGTGTTTTGAGAGAGCTCAGCACGGCCATTTCTGCTCAGAATAAAGGTGCTTGTGACCATCTTGTTATTCCGCCGCCGAGGAAAGTTGGCAAGAAGCTGGTTGGTTTCGTTTATGATGCCAAGGAGGGCGCGAGGTAATCTGGGCGCCATTCTGCACCGTCTCACATCTGACATGCCATGCCACGGCAACTACTGGCTTCTCGAGATGAGACGCAACAATGAAAGACAAGCTGCAGGATCTCTCGGATCTCCCCCAGAGTATGACAACGAGTACCCGGTGCATGTGTTGTGGCGCGTGAAGTTGCGCAGAGACTCATTGAGACTAGGCTACCTCCTCTGATTACGAGGTCTAAGCGACCGACAGCCAAGCTCTGCCTCTTAGCAGACCATCTACAAAATCTTCTCATCACCGAGCTTTATGGTTTCCACCTCCAAGTATTCGCGAGGGGCTTGTATGTTTGCATTCCCTATGCTCGAAACTGCAGACTCCTGCTATCATTGTCAGCAATGCGCCTAGCTGGCTTCTACTCAGCGCGGGTACCTCTATCAACAGACTCTCCCTTTCGTGGCACTCTGTCCGGGCGTCTTCGGCCTCTCCGCACATTACGCTACCGCAGATGTCCAGCACCCATACTTCGATCCGAGCGGCCCATGTCCCGCACTTCGTTGCAAATGCATCGAGTCTTGGCATCTGGTCCTGGATCTGGTCCACAGCAAAAGCCATGTTGACGCTGCGACGCTTCAAGCTCTCCATACTGAACTTGATCAGCATTACCCGTCTCGGGTCCTAGCAATGAGCACTTACGTTGCCCAATGTCTCTTGACGACACCAATTTGGTCCGGACGTCCTAGCTTGTTGAAGCCTTGTTCAAGCTCTCCCAGCCAGTCCCGGAATCTTGTCAGCTCTGCGTCGAAGTTGAGATTGAGATCCTGCAGGCTGGACTTCCATTGCTTCACATCCTCGAACTTCATTCTGACGATTGCATTGTATTCGGCCAGTAGCTTTTGCAATGACCGAACATCTGAGATGGGCTTCATCGAAGCTGCAAGCACTTTCTGTGCCGATAGAGTGTTAATAGGATTCGCAGAAGTCAAGATAGGAGAGTCCGTGACAAGTCTCGCGAATTCGTAGCACGAGATCTGAACATCGCCGGCTGAGCGAGGTCAGCACATGATCGGCAGAAAGTCTTCCGTGCGCGGGTTACCCTGGAGCCATGCCTCCCGTATTCTCTCGGCCTTCTGGAATATCGTTCGCAACTCCTTCCAGATATCTCCTGATCTGCCGCGATACACGATGCCGAGGAGATCCGACCAGATGCTTGTTCCACTGCTCATTCCTACCTTGACGGCTTTCTCCAGGGTAAAGAGATCCTTATCAGGCCCAACTCCAGGTTGGTGAACCTCGACTTGTGGAAGACCAGATCCTGGAAGCGATGCCAGCACAGCTTCTGTCGTCGGCAAGAAGTAACCACCACCCTTGCCATCAAGCATATGCTCGATTAAATTCGTCAACGACTTGGAATCGGTACTCAGAAGCACAGGCGTGTCCTGAAGATTGGTGACTTTCGACATCCTGGAATTCGTGGTACGAGTACTGTGATTGATTCCAGTCTAACAGTTGCGCTCCGGTGGCTAACTGACCATAGATCAGCAGCCTGGCGTTGCAGTAATGCCACGGTACCAGAGCTTGGCATGGCTGGATCCAACGTGGTCTAGACTCCGGCGACTAGCTTGAACACCGACCAGGCTTGCATAGCCTTTTGACTACACACAGCTGGTGCTCCCAGTCACATCTCCAAGAATCTCTTGGATCTGCGGCACTTTTGCATGCGCCCAGTTGTATTCTGCTGATGCTGTCTTGGCTGCCAACAAGTCTTTCGGTGCGCCCGAAGATGGCCAGCTATGACAGCTGGGACACTAAAGCTGCAGAGCTTTGCACTGGTGGTGAGATATCTTCCTAGGACGCTTTTCTCAAAGCAGGATCGCTGCTCAGCTACTCCATCCGCATTCATCGGCATATCTCTGCCCATGAGCTGCATCTCCCTGGACTTCTGGATCAGCTCATCAATAGTGGTAAAGGTTTGAGAGGACTTCAGACAAAATCAACCGTACACATCACAACGACACGTTTCTCTCGTGGCGTACATCGTCCCTCCTTCTCTTCAGCAGAAGGCTGACTACGCTACTGATTCTCTCAGCTCCTTCAGAGTCTTTGCAACATGTCGAGGGATGTCCGAGTTGCTGGGCATCACCGCTATATACGTGCTCGCACCCTGGATCTTGCTGCTGAACTCCAGAACAGCCTGCCGATGGCTGATAGATCACTCTGCAGATACCTGCACTTATATTGCGACGAGATCACAGGACCTTCGACGACGGAGGTCGTTGGCTCTCGTAACGGCACCTTGCATTTTGGTAAAATGACAATCGACAGGTGCAGCCTTCGCTTCGTACATGTCTTTGCTCGTTCCTTCTGCGGCAATGTACCTTCTGGCACCAATGTCACCATAAAGGCCCACAATGCCGCTGGAGAGTCGACAAGATTCACCTTGGCAGTATTCTACGAGATAGCACCTGAGAATCTCTTTGTGAATGCGCACTGGAAAGTCTGGAAACGGCATGAGCAAGCGTCCGGTGTGTCATTTTTCAAGACGTCCAATTTTGATGAAAACCCTTCGGACCCTTGGGGAGCATCTGTCGTGGAGGGAGATGATATTGTGAATCTACACGAGACTGAGCTATCGTCGCTTGATGGCTCGGCTGGAATGTTTCCATTCGAGTAAGCCAGACATAAAGTTCTTCCAGCTTCATTAAGGCTAACCACCTCCAGTAACCTATCTCTCTTGCTAGTCGACATGTTCGGTTGGGCTAGCGAATTGGTATTCAGTACACTTCCAGGCGACGAGGAGAAGGCAAAGTCGATGTTTCGCTACATCGTGACTTGTACAAGGAGTTCAGCATCGCATGCGGCACTGTGCACATCGGCACAGAGGGTGTTGTCACGCCTAGAGCTGCCAAGTAAATGGGCTCTGTATCCGGTCTTCTCTAAAGCCTGTCAGCGCTTCGACGTGCCAGTCCTCACTTTGGAGCGATACAAGGAGCTTCTGGAACCAATGATTAGATTCTTGGCGGACATTGAATCTCAGCAGCGAATGCTGGAGTCTAATGCAATCCTCGAGAGTGGGCAAGTCAACACTACGAAGGCAATTCTGGAGAACATGGCATTGACGCTGAGTCCCTTTTCTGGTAAAAGCGCCACGGGTGAGGAAGCACTGTCGGCGATCCGCAACGCTGCTTCCAAGCATGGCGACATGAAGGTAATGCCTCTATCACGCTGTGCTGTTTGCTTGCTAATCCAGTGTAGACTAAGGCCAGCGATGTCGATCGCGCGTTTCGTGAGCTGGGAGCGAATCTCCAAGACCACATACAGAAATCGGTAAGCCATGCAAGTCAGATCCAGTGAACGCTTGCTTACCTGGCTACAGAAAAGAAAAGGAGTCTAGCAAACTCTCCAAGGCATCGGCAACATATTCAAGTCCCAAGCCGAAGCAGCTGGTAGGCATCAGAGTACGGACTCCAGAAGGCGTTCAGTGCTAATCACAGGTGCAGGTAGTGCCGCTGTTGGTGATCCAAGCGGCATCTTGGACTACGTTGGCACCTTGTTCAGCGAGATCAAAGGAGTAAAGTTTCCTCGAGATCTCACTTCGTTGTGATGCTAATGGCCAATCTAGATCTTTGACCGTGGAGCCTCCAGAGACACCTTCGAGGAAGCTGTAGATGCCTTCGGACAGCAGATACGATCTCTCAGTCGCGAAGTGGAGACAGCCACGAAGATCACCGCGAAGACGAAGACTTTCTCCGAGAGGAATGGCAGGCTTAGCGACAACGAAACCGAGTGGCTGCTGGCTGACATATGCAGCGAACCGATCGACTACTTCGGAATGCTCGCAACCTGGGAAGTGTTCCGCATTGATACACGACGCACGCTAGAAGAGTTCGATGGCGCATTGGAAGATCTAAGCGAATCTCACAATAGCAACAAGGAGCTAAGAAGCGTCAAAGGCCTTTCCGAATATGCGGATGAGCTCGACAAGATGATACTGTATGGTCGAACAGTCCTGGACACCGAGCGGGAAGCACAGACACTCTTGATCGCCCACCTTCGCGCGAAATGTGAGCAGATAGAACGTGCACAGGTCAAAGCTCGTATCTCGGCCGCGGCCAATGCAGAAGGCTTCGAACGTGATGCGGACAAGAAGAGGCTGGTTGCGGCAGAGCTCGAGCAACAAGCCATCAAACTCAGGAACTACATTTTTGTTGCGCTTTTCGAAACCAGTCTGAGCTACATATACCGCGCATCACTGCCAGGCTGGCCCTCTGACTTCTCTATCAGCACGGTGAATGCGGATAGCAGCACTCTCAGATCCAAGCTTCTCTTGCTCGAGAACATGTTCAAGACGACAGACGAGAAAGGCTTCAATCGGTCCGTTTCTCCTACACCAGTCCGAGTCGTACACGAAGGCAGTGTGCTCGATCGCTTCAAGCGAGACAAGGTTATGTCTTGGGTCATCCCACCTCAGCATTACGACCTCGCTGGTCTTTTCAACATCAGATGCACGAATGTCTATGCCGTATTCGAAACCGCTGAGGGGAAACAGGAGAACGTCGCATACCAGATAAGGATCGGTCCTTCATTTCTGGACAAGAACTCGGACGGCATGCCTTTGCATTTTACAATTGAGCCGCTGGAGTTTCGGAAAGTCGACAATCGAGGCGGTCCGACTAGCAGCGGACGATACATCCGACCACCGGTATGCTGTTTTGGCGAGTTGGAACTGGATTCATTTTCAAATCCGAAGCTGAAGGTCGAGGAGTTGACCAAGGTCACTGTCAACTTCGAATTTGAGAGCGATGATAGTAAAAAGCTCCAGGAGAAGGCGAGACAGTCGCACGCGCGACCTTAGGCAAAGTCATGAATGTTGTTTGCGAACACTTCGTGACTTTCGATAGAGGTACGACATAATGAAAGTGCCTCTTGCAAGGTCGCGTAAACAAAGCGTAAGGTAGCTCGCAAAGGTAGCGTAGGAGCGCCTAGACTTATTAGGTTATAGAAAAGAGCTTAAAGCCGAAGAGATTTATAGCTTTCTTTATAAATTAGGTAGTAACAGATAGTATTCTTAATCCCTAGTAAGTATAAATCTCTTTCTACTTACTAATTACGCTCTTTTAAGTCTTAATTATATATTTACTTATTTTATAAATATATTTATAATAATATTAGAGAGTAATATCCTTAAGCTATCTAGCTATAATAATAAATAAAGAAAGTAATTATAGTTCTTTTATAGAAAGCTAGATCTTAGACTATACTATTACTTATAGTTATAAGTATTCTAATACTATAGAATAATTATATACCTTATATATATTTATAGAAGTTTATAAGAAACCTAGTATTAAAAGTAAGTTAATAATAGATTTAGAATAAGTCTACTAATATATATATAATATTAAATCTCTATTTTTAAGTCTTTTATAATATACTTATAGCCTTATACTTTATTATAGTATAAGAGCTTTAAGCTCTACTTATAGAATTACTAAAATAAGTAGAACTATTAAGTAAGTCTATCTTAGCTATAAGATTAGATATTAATTAATAAAATATAAGTATACTAAAATTAGCTATATAAATTCTTAAAAGGCTTTTAGAGCTTCTATATACTATATAGATTACTTATTAGACTTAGATATAAGGCTTAAAATATATATAAATAGAATAGTCTTTTATTATTATATAAATCTACTAGTAGCTTAGTTTATAAAAAAAAGATTTAAAAAGAAATACTATTTAAATATAGTATAAAGTATTAAACTATATCATATTTTAGATTTATAAACTAATAATAACTAAATTAATTAAAAGAGATATAGTCTAATTCTAGCTATATATTAAGAATATAGTAGACTTATATATAGCTAAGTACTCTAATACTATTTATTTTCTTACTAGTAATAGTTTATATTTCTTAATTAATTAGAGTAAACTTAGTTACTATATAGATTTCTAACTATATTAGTATCTAGATTATTTCTTTCTAATATAATTATAAATTATAGAATTATTATAGTACTAGCTATTAAGACTATTTAAGATACTATAGACTAGATAGAAGTATAGTTTTTATACTTCCTTTAAATATAATAAATAGTTTAATAATTTAATTATATAATTACTAGCTTACTATTTTCTTATTTATTTATAACTATCTATTATTTTCTTTCTACTCTAGTATTAATATAATACTACTATAGTATAACTCTACTAGTTTTTATAATACTATAGATATTCTATAATTACTCTATTCTAAATAAATATCTACTAGATCCTATAGTAGTCTAGACTAAACTAAACTTAGTCTAGACTAGTTTAGTTTAGTTTACTAAGACTAAACTAAACTAGTTATATAGTTTAAATACTAAGAAACTAGTAAGAATACTAGTTTAAACTATATAAAGTACTAGTTTCTTTAGAATATAAGGATATTAGAAGATAGAATAAGAAATAACTTAATACGCGTATCTAAAGGCTAGTTTTACTATATATATAGAGTATAATATTAGAATATATAGTCTAGTTAGTAACCTAGTAAGAAATACTAAGGTAGGCTAGATTATATAATTATAATTATATAACTAATCTAAGCTAATACCTTTCTAGTTTAGCTTTAACTTATAAATAATAATAGTATACTTACTATTCCTACTTCTAGCCCCTACTTCCCTTATAGCTTCTATTATAGTTTATAATCTATTTATACCTATTAGCTCTCCTTAGTATAATAGATTATAAGCCTAAGTTTATAACTATATAGACCCTATAGTAGTCTAGACTAGTTTAGTTTAGTTTACTAAGGCTAAACTAAACTAGTCGTATAGTTTAAATACTAAGAAACTAGTAAGAATACTAGTTTAAACTATATAAAGTACTAATTTCTTTAGAATATAAGGATATTAGAAGATAGAATAAGAGATAACTTAATACGCGTATCTAAAGGCTTATTTTACTATATATATAGAGTATAATAGTATATAGAGCTTAATATACTACTCTTACTTAAGGTAAGATACTCGCTAACCTTAATAAATCTCGCTTTAAATATAAATACTTAAGTATAAAAGAACCTAACGTAGAATCTTAATATCCTTATTCTAAAGGGTTATATACTTAGCGTAAATAGTAAGGAGGTTTAAAGCTATAAAATAGTTAGTAGATCCTTTAATAATCGTAGGAGAATAACCTATCTTTAAAGACTATAATAAGGAAGGCTTTAGTAGCCTCCTATAAAGCTATTAACGCTTCCTTTTAAAAGTAGAGATCTATCCTAATATCCTAAGTATACTCTTAGATAAGATATAAGAAGGATAGCTTAAGGATTAAGAGGTTAGTATACTTCTAGTAGTAATAGATCTCGCGTAAAGCTATAGCTAGAGAAGCGTTAGTATTACTAGCTATAAGTACTAGCTATAGGTACTAGCTATAGGATATTAGTAACTTACTACTAGGCTTCTATTTATACTTCGTAGTAGTAGTAGTACTCTTACTAGGCTACTTACGAGGAGCTTTAGTACTAGTAGTCTTACGAATAGTCTTACTATTTATAGAAGTATTTCTTAAGCTACTTACTAAGCTAAAGACTATATTAAATCCTATAGTATCGCGAGGCCTCTTATTATCTTTCTTAGGAGTAGTTAAAGGAGTAGTCTTAGCTATATATACTATAGCGTCTACCTTAATACGCGCTATTATAATACTAGTATAATTTAATATAGAAGTATAAGTAATAGATATAGAAAGGTTAAAGTCGCTAATTAAAGATATAGTATAAGTAAAGTTTATAGATTAATTATTATAAATAATATTTATTACGATAATTAAAGTAGTATAAGATTTCTTAGATAACGAGGTAAGGTTTATATAAACTTATAAAAAGTAATATTATTCTAAACTAGAAAGATAGATACGACTATAAAATTATAACTAGTAATTATAGCTAGTAATCTCTTAAATCTATCTTAATTAAAGAATACTAAGACTTAAACGATTAATACTCTTTTAAGCTCGTCTTCTATATAACTCTCGTCCTTTAAAATATCCTCTCTATACTCTTTATTATAGATAGTATAGAGAGGTTACTCCTCGTCCTTTAGAATATCCTCTCTATACCCTTTATTATAGATAGTATAGAGAGGTTTTTCCTCGTCCTTTAGAATATCCTTTCTATACTTCTCGTCCTATAGAGTAAGGAGAGGTTACTCCTCGTCCTTTAGAAAATCCTCTCTATATTCTTTATTCTATAGAGTAAGGAGAGGTTACTTCTTATCCTTTAGAGTATCCTCGCTATACTACTCGTCCTTTACGTACTACTAGGCGCGCTATCTACGTAGCTCTCGTCCTTTAGAGTATCCTCTCTATACTACTAGACGCGCTATCTATATAGCTCTTATCCTTTAGAATATCCTCGCTATACTCCTCGTCCTTTATAAACTAATAAGCGTACTCTCTATATAGCTCTCGTCCTTTAAAGTATACTCTCTATACTATTAGGCGCGCCTACTATATAGCTCTCGTCCTTTATAGTATCCTTACTATACTTATAATAAGTATATTTTCTAACGTCTTATTCTCGTAGTTAGTAAACTATAAGGAGGTACTTTAAAGATATCGTAGCTAGTAGTTATAGCTAGCGATCTTATAGTAAGTATATTTTCTAACGTCTTATTCTCGTAATTTATAATCTACTAGGAAGTAGTTTAAAGATATTATAGCTAGCGGTTGTAGCTAGTAATCCTATAGTAAATATATTTTCTACTATCTTATCCTTATAGTTAGTAACCTCTAAGGAGGTAGTTTAAAGATCTTATAGTTAGTAGTCGTAGCTAGTAATCCTATAGTAAGTATATTTTCTAATATCTTATCCTTATAGTTAGTAACCTACGAAAGAGTAGTTCTAAGATTAATATTAATAGTACTATCGTCTACTTAGATAGCTACGCCCTTATAGTTAGTAACCTATAAGGAAGTAGTTCTAAGATTAATACTAATAGTACTATCGTCTACTTAGATAGCTATATCCTCGTAGTTAGTAATCTATAAGGAGGTAGTTCTAAGATCGATACTAATAGTACTATTATCTACTTAGATAGCTACGCCCTTATAGTTAGTAACCTACGAGAAGGTAGTTCTAAGATTAATACTAATAGTACTATCGTCTATCTAGATAGCTACGCCCTTATAGTTAGTAATCTATAAGGAGGTAGTTCTAAGATTAATACTAATAATACTATTAGAGACCTTATTTACTATCTATATATAGTATATTAAAAGATTAAAGGGTAGCTACTCTAATCTATAAGATAGATCTAAATTTTTAAAAAGAGCTATATATTTTTAACTTAAAGAGTAACTCTTTTAACGTAAATAGTAAGGAGGTTAGAAAGCTTAAGTTTAGAGACTATAAATACCTCTAATACCTTTTAAAGAGCTAATATTATAGAAGAGGTAAACTATAGATCTACCTTATAGTTAATAGTAATCTCTTATACTAGCTACTAGAATAGTAGTTTCGTAATTAAGAGTTTAGTACCTTTCTTTTATTAATAGAGCTAAATCTCTTATAGAGTAATAGTACCTAGCTTAAAGTAGTACTTCTTTTAAGTTAGGTCCTATTTTATACCTTTAGTTAACGAGCGAGTAATATTTTAGTAAGACTTCTTTACGATACTCTTCTTCTATATTAACGACTACTCCTTTCTCGCTACTAGTACCTTCTCTTCTATAGATATAGCCTTCTTATTCTTAGAAATAGTTTTCTAAGAGCCTTCTTTCCTTTATATAAATTATAAGTAATCTTTATCTTCTAATATCTTATCGTTTAATAGCTATTAATCTTAAAATTTATCTTACTCGTCGTCTTCTTTATTCTCGTATATTTAAAGAAAGCTAAACGCTCGTTTAAGTAAGAAGAGTATATTAAGAACCCTTAGTTTATAGAGCCTTCTACCTCTACGTAGAACGTTATTACTATTAAAATAGTCTATACTATTATCGAATATATTAAGAGTAGCTAAAGAGCTAAATCTATAAGGTATATTAAATATATAGAAATAGATAAGAAGGATAAAGAATAGGAAATAAAGAAAGCTATTATTATATAGTCCCTAAGTAGAGTTAAGTTACCTTAGTAACTAATATATTTAAAAGAGATAGAATATATTATAATAATTATTATTATACTAGCTATAGGTACTAGCTATACTCTAAATACTAAGAGGAAAGTATTTTATAAAGTTTAATACTAGAAGTAATAGTCGAGTACTAATATACTAGCTATAACTACTAGCTATATATTAATACCTATATCGTTTCTTTAATAGCTTAAGGTTAGAATCTACCTATAGTCGCCTTCTCTTCTTAGATATCCTTATAATCTCTTTAATATTACTAATAAGATCCTCGCTTAGACTAAATCTCTTATTAAGTATTCTTTCCTCTTCTTCCTTAAGCTCTAGGTTCTTAAGGTCTTTAATAAGAGTAGTAAGTAGAATATTTAGTATATTGCCCTATCGGCTCTTAAAAAGGAGCTAATATTAGAATACTATAATATTCTTAAATATAATTAGGGAATATATTTAACTAAAACGATCTTAATACTAAGTAATATTAAAAGACTACTTATAGTCTATTTCTATAGTAGAAATAGTAAGAATATCTTATATAATTAATATTAGAATTAGAAACTTAAATATAATCTATTATTTTATATTAAAGATATTATCTCTAAATTATTCTTAAAGATTAGAGAGATCTAAAAGATTATTAAGAAGCCTAAATAGTATATTTCTATAATATATACTTATTACCTTACTTATATTATTTAAATTTCTTATTTATAGTTATTATTTCTATTTAATTCTTATCTTATATTTTATTTCTAACGAAAAGGAAGGATATTTAACTTTTCCTTTATTTCTTCTTTTACCTATAACCTTCTTACTTAGTAAGCTATTATTTAAATAGCTTCTAAAGAATACTTTAGTATTACTTTAGCTATTTTATATCTATCTTCTATTTAAATTAGATTTAGTAACTATTATTCTTTATTAAATTTAGTAAGTAAGCGACTTTATAGAGATTTCTAAATATTTTAAATATAGTATTATAGTACTTCTCTAGTTTTAAGAAAGATATATCTATAGTAGAAGTTATAGAAACCTTCTATAGATTAGCTTTCTTTACGAGCCTCTATATAGTAGTATTTAGTTTATTAAAGAGCTAGTTATAATATATAAAGACTAGATAAATAGTTAGGCCTTAAGTCTATCTAATTACTATAGTTATTTAAGTATAGTACTTAGCTATATTAATAAGATACTTAGCTTACTTCTATTTACTTTTAGAGAGTATAAGCTAGTTAATTCCTTCTTATTTCTAGAATTTCTAAATAATAATTTAGAGGATATATACTTTAATTAATATATAGAAAGTTAAATTAAATTAAGTCTTTATATTCTAAATAAATCTTAATAGATATTAGAGAGGTTACTTCTACTACTATTTATTTTAATTAATAGACTAAGAATCTAGCTTAAGATAGTTAATAAGCTCCTATTAAACCTTTTTAAATTAAGTATACTACTATAAGTTAGAGTTTATATAGATTACTATTTAATAAATTTATTAAGGATTAGCTAAAAGGAAACTTAAACGCTAGCTATAGCTACTAGCTATAGATATTATATCTTAAATAAAATAATAGTTAGCGTTTCTACTTTATACTTTTTTATAGTAGTAAGAAGCTTTTAGACTTTTCTTCTTACTTTATCTTAATTTAGTACTTTCTACTAATCGTTATTTATTAGTATAATTTTAAGCTATTTAAATAATACCTAAATAGTAATTTATATAATATATACTAGATAGAGGAACTTCTTTAGTAGTAGGATTAAAATAGTAGAACTAGGACTATATCTACTATTATTATATTTATTCTATACTTCTTTATTATTTTTCTTATTCTAAAGCTCTAATATTAAAGATAGGATCTTATTTAGATTATTAGTACAAACTATAGATTTTATAACCTCTTCTATATAGGTAATACTATACTAATAATTAGTTTATATTAATTTTAAAAGTAAGCTCTTAATATATAGTAATTTATATAGTATTAAGTTATTACTAGTATTATCTACTATAATAGAGATTAACTTATTAATTATTTTTATATTCCCTACTATAGTATAGATAAGCTTTACTATTTTAGTACTAATATATCTCTTAGAAGTCTTAGGAAAGTTAATTATTAGCTCTTAAAGTTTCTAATTTAAGTTAATAAAATATAGTATAATTAAGAGAAATAATACCCTTATTAACTAACTTAACTATCTATTAATAGCTAAAGCTACTCTAGGAATCTTAGTAAGTAGTTCTTAAATACTAGTTATAGTATTCTTTATATTCTTATTAAATATAGAGCGTTAAGAGCTTACTTCTAGGAAGGTAGATAAATAGTTAGTAAGATATAAATAAGTCTTTTAGTAAGCTATTTACTACGATTATTTTATTAGTTAGTTATTTAAAGTAGTCGCGTATATATTAATTTACTTATAGCTCTTAAGCTTTTTTATCTACTATTTAGAGATATTAGTAATTATAATAAACTCTAACTATATAGCTAGTAGCTATAGCTAGTATATCTCTTTCTTAAAGATTACTTAGACTTTCTTCTTACTCTCTCTTTAATATAAGTAGTATCTTTTTAAATAGAGATAATTAGTAGCTAATAAGTTTCTATTACCTAGCTTTAGATACTATAATATAAAATAGTAGAACTAGTAGATAATAACTAGCTATCCTTTTAGCTAAGTTATTATTATCTATACTAATACTCCTTTAGTAAAGAATCTCTAAGATATATCTATTCTATTTTTACTATTCTATTATATTAAATACTTTATATATTTATTTTCTTTTAAGTAAAGATATATAGAAAACTAGATCTTATAGATCTATTAGTTAAATTACTTAGAATATTCCTATTTCTAAATATATATTTAATTATTTATTTTAAATATATTAGAATTAATACTAGATATTAGATCTTAAAGACTAGTAGTTATTTAAAATAATACTCTCCTTATACTCTAGCTAGTAGAAAATAATTATAATAAAGATTTAGTATCTCTTACTTATACTAATAGTAAAGATAATAAATTATCTCTACTTCTTTATATAGTACTTAATAGTAGTAAAAGTAAATATATAGTATCTTCTAAATAGCGTTAAGATCTTATTTAAATACTAGATTATCTTAACTACTATCTTATTATAATATTTCTTAATAAGATAAGTAGATTAGTTAGTATAATTAAAATAGAATATAAAGGATAAGAATATTAAAACTATAAAGTAGATAGAATAGAGATTTCTTTAATATAAGTCTATTTATAAGATAAGGCTATATACTAACTAGCTATCTTAATTCTTTTCTAGCTATTCTAACTATTATAATTTTAGCTTAAACTTAAGACTTATACTACTACTAGTAGTAGTAGTAGTAGTAGTAGTAGTAGTAGTAGTAGTAGTAGTAGTAGTAGTAGTAGTAGTAGTAGTAGTAGTAGTAGTAGTATTAGCTCTATCTTACTTCTATAAGCTATATTAAAAGTAATTCTTAATTATAAGCTTATTTATAAAGAGTACCTTCTTATCCTATATTTTAAAGCTTCTTAGTATTTCTACTAGAAGAGGCTTTAATCTTAGTCTATTCTCCTTTAACTATAAGTATCTAATTAGTAGATATTTAACCTAAGTTTAATTTTAAAAATCTATAACTACTATCTTATACTTTAGCTAGTCTTAATTAAGGTCTCTAGTCTTATTAATAAAGATATTATATAGTAGCTTGGTTTCTTATAGTAACTAAGAAATATTAGAGATAAATCTATACTAAGTATATAGATAGTTTAGAAGCTAAGATCTAAGTAGTATATTAAAAGATTAAGAAAAGTCTAGTATAAAGCTCTTATTCTAATTATTAATTAGATAGATAATAGCTTTCTTAGTATTATTAAAAATATAGTATAGCTAGATCTTAAAGCCTATTTAAATAGTATTTTAAGAATTTATTAGTATCTATTAGCTATACTTATTAACTATAGCTAACTTACTTAAACTATCTTAACTTCTAGAATAGCCTTTCCTTTTTTATAATTTACTTCTAACTTATTTAAAGTCTTAATCTTTACCTATATTAAATATATAGCTCTATACTAGTACTAATAGAAGTTCTTCTACTTAGGGTCTAGTAATTTAATATAACTAGCTTTAATTCTATATTTAGAAAGCTTTAATATTAAAGAGCTAGATACCTTAACTAAATTAGTTAGAATTATATAAACTTTAATTATAACTATCCTCTCTTTTTTATTATATACCTTCTAAATCTAGCTTTTATTATTAATTAGTATATAAGTAATTATCTTATCTATCTTAACGTTAATAAACTTATATTACTTAGCTTTAGTAAGGCTATTAGTAAAGTCTATATATTAAGAGAATTACGTTTCTAAAATAGAAGATAGTTTAATTATACTAGCTAGTATCTTAAAGAGCTTAGTTATAAAAGATTTATTATTTATTAGCTATATTTCTTTTTACTAACTACGTCTACTAGCTACGAGTATTATATAGAAGCTTACTTTAACTTATACTCCTTATTCTAAAACTTATATAGGTCTTAGCTTTAAGCTTTCTATTTATTAATTATTATAAGCTTCTAGTAAGCTAACTCCTTTATAGGCTTTATCTAACGTTAGAATATTTTATTCTTAGCTTTATAATAGTTATTAAGAGCCTTCTACTTAAGTAATATATTATTAATTTAAGCCTTATTATAGATAGTATTCTTATTTATAGAGTAGCCTTCTACTATTTATATCTTCTTATTTAAGCTCTAAGGTACTAGTAATATATATTTCTTACTCTTACTATACTTATTAAATATCTTATACTTACTAGATACTATAATAGTAGTATTATATAGTAATCCTTAATATTAAAGTACTTAGTATAGTAAAAGATAATTAATATTACTAGTAAGAAAATATAACGAGTATAAGAATATTAGAAAGTATAAAATCTTATATTTATAAGTAAGATTTATTCCTTTATAAGTTTATAATATTAGAGATAAGGTTTTTAGAAGTAATAATAACCTAGTAACTATAGTTAATATTACTAAGGTAACTATAATTACTATTTCTATATTATAGTTATTTCTATAGCTAGTAAGAGTAGCTAATAGCTTATAAAGCTATATATAGAATAAACTAGTTAAATCGCTAGTTTAAACTAGTATTTAGATATAGTTTAAATAAACTAAACTAGAACTAGCTCCTTAGTTTTATGCTAAGAAACTAAACTATCTCTACTTTAGTAGTTCTAAATTAAACTACTAGAGGGTCTAATATATATAGTAAAATCTAAGACTAAAATTATTAAATTTAGTCTTTCTTAATTTTTTAAAGTTAATATCTATTCGCTTCTAGTTATATCTTTAATAGAGTTCTTTATTTAAATAGTCAATAAAAGGCTTCTTATTAGTAGATATAGTATTACTACTTAATAATATAGCTAGTATAGTATTTTACTATATTAGTTAGAATTTAGTTATAGTAGTAGTCTCCTTTTTTAGCTTACTAGTATAGTATACTTTAAGCTATTATATATACTTTTATATCTTCTTAGCTATATTAAAGTTTTTCTTTATAATCTTCTACTACTACTTAGTTTTATTAATAGAGTTAAGAAATATCTTTACTAGTATCTATTTATAATTAGAATTATAGAAGTTAAAAAAGATATAGTAGATATATTTTTTCTATTTAGACTAGTAATTATTTATACTCTAGTTATACTTTATTTTTATATTAAAAGATTTCTACTAGTAGATTTCTTTCTTATACTAAAGACTATAGTACTTATATAAAATCTTTAGTAGTTCTTTAGATATTTTATATTTCTTTATTCTATTTTTAATCTTATTTTAAATAGAAGTAGTAGTATTATTAATAGCTATAGTTAGTATAAATTTATTATCTATATATATATACTACTTATATTTAAAGTAATCTATTAATTTATTATATTACTTTTTAAAAAAGATCTTATTAGAGCTATTACTATACTATATAGATAGTAATTTATATATAACTTTATTAGAAGATCTATTTCTATCTTTAGTAATAGTAGAACTATCTTTTCTACTAGTTCTTAAAATAGCTAAAGGAATAAAAGAGCCTTACTTAAATTAGTAGCTTAGCTTCGTAGCTTTTAAACTAGTAGAATAGAATAATTCTATAGACTAAAATCTATAAGATAATTAGAAAAAATACTAGTCTAGTCCTAGTTAAAGAAATAGTACTTACTATAATAGAGATAGCTATTATATTTATTAATTCTACTATTACTATTATAGTAGTAGTACTTACTAAGAGAGTAATAGTAATAATAGGATACTAAATAGATTAATATTATTTAAGCGTAAACTATAATAATTAGCTAACTACTATTATAGTATATATTAGTCTTTCTTATTATCTCTTAGTAGAGTTCTTAGATATATTAGTTTTTATAGAATAGTTTCTAGTCTATTAAAAAGTAGTAGAGATTCTATAATACTATTTTATAGATAGCTATATAGCTTAGATATATTTTAAATAGAGTTAAAATTAGTTATAAAGTTACTCTTATAGACTTTAAATATATTATCTTAGTAGCTATAGTAGATACTACTACTAGATTACTTCTAAGCTATCTTCTACTATATTATATTATAAGTAGCTTTTATATAAGTCTTAATCTAAGACGTACTCTATAGTATATCTTATTTAATAGTAGGTTTATATTTATTAAATTTATTTTTAACTAATATAAGCTTAGCTTTAAGAACTTCCTTATCTCTCTTTTACTTAGATAGTAGACTTTTTATTTTTTATTTTATTACTTATTTTATTAACCTACTTCTTCTATTTTTAAATAATCTTTTTACTACTATTAACTATTTATAAAAGAGTATTCTTAGTAGTTTATTTACTCTCTATAGTATACTTAGTATAGTTTAAAGTTTCTATTATTTATTTTTTAATTTAATATTATTATTATATATTTTATTATACTAGATATTAGCTATATAGATTATATTTTACTATTTACTAGATTATTTCTAAATCTTAGCTACTAGTTTATTAGTATTTTTAATTTTAAAGTAGTAGATATAGTACTATCTATTTTATAAGTTCTCTTTTATAGAATTATAAAAAATAAATCTAGAGAAATCTATTTTACTAGTCTATTAAGTTAGCTAGTTTTATAGTATTAGTATTAGAGTTTCTTTACTATATAGATTTAGTAGTATATATTCTAGTAGTTATAACTTAATTAAGTCTATATTAGTATTATTTCTATTATTACTATTACTACTATTACTATCTTTATAAGATAGAAATAGCTTAAATCTAGTATTTAGCTAGAGAGTATTAAAGTACTTCTAAGACTAAGTATTATTATAACTAGTAGTCTATAACTATAACTTAGTAGTTTATAGCTTTAATATAGACTTTAGTAGTAACTATAGAATACTTCTATTTATATTATCTATACTAGTACTACTACTTACTTATAATAGTAGAGTTTATTTTAAACTTAAGTATATTAAATATTATAAAAGACTAAAATTTTATTTTAAAGAATTAAAGAAATCTTTATAAGATATTATAAAAATAAATAGAAAAATTATTTTTTTAGTAGATTATATTATATAAATAGACTAATTCTTTTAGTAGAGTAGAGTATAACTATATCTAGAACTATTAGAATTTCTTCTAAGTAAGTAGTTATTATATTTATATACTTTCTATAGTAGAACTTTTTTTTATATATATAGAATATTATCTAATTTTATTTAATTTTTAGAATATTATAGAATATTAGTATTATAGAGTAACGCCTAGGTTAGCTATTATAGCCTAAAATACTAAGTCTTAGTAAGGATACTTTTTTATATACTTCCTTCTACTTCTAGATAGAACTATATAATAACTTGTTTTCTATTTAACCCCTATTATCTTATAATAATTAGCTTACTTTTATAATAGTATAATAGACTATTTATCTTAATTAGAATATAAAGTATTTATAGAAGACTTCTTCTTTTAAAAGTACTATATTATTAAGTATCTTAATTACTAGTATTATAATTATAGTAAATATAGTATAACTAGTATATTATTTTTTAAATCTTTATATTAAAATACTATTAGTACTATCTTTTATATTTCTAAATTCTATAGTATATACTCTTTTTTTTAAAACTTCTTATAATTAGTATTTAGTAGATTTAGTAGATTATAGTATATAGTAGATATTAGACTCTCTAGTAGTTTAGTTTAGAACTACTAAAGTAGAGATAGTTTAGTTTCTTAGCATAAAACTAAGGAGCTAGTTCTAGTTTAGTTTATTTAAACTATATCTAAATACTAGTTTAAACTAGCGATTTAACTAGTTTATTCTATATATAGCTTTATAAGCTATTAGCTACTCTTACTAGCTATAGAAATAACTATAATATAGAAATAGTAATTATAGTTACCTTAGTAATATTAACTATAGTTACTAGGTTATTATTACTTCTAAAAACCTTATCTCTAATATTATAAACTTATAAAGGAATAAATCTTACTTATAAATATAAGATTTTATACTTTCTAATATTCTTATACTCGTTATATTTTCTTACTAGTAATATTAATTATCTTTTACTATACTAAGTACTTTAATATTAAGGATTACTATATAATACTACTATTATAGTATCTAGTAAGTATAAGATATTTAATAAGTATAGTAAGAGTAAGAAATATATATTACTAGTACCTTAGAGCTTAAATAAGAAGATATAAATAGTAGAAGGCTACTCTATAAATAAGAATACTATCTATAATAAGGCTTAAATTAATAATATATTACTTAAGTAGAAGGCTCTTAATAACTATTATAAAGCTAAGAATAAAATATTCTAACGTTAGATAAAGCCTATAAAGGAGTTAGCTTACTAGAAGCTTATAATAATTAATAAATAGAAAGCTTAAAGCTAAGACCTATATAAGTTTTAGAATAAGGAGTATAAGTTAAAGTAAGCTTCTATATAATACTCGTAGCTAGTAGACGTAGTTAGTAAAAAGAAATATAGCTAATAAATAATAAATCTTTTATAACTAAGCTCTTTAAGATACTAGCTAGTATAATTAAACTATCTTCTATTTTAGAAACGTAATTCTCTTAATATATAGACTTTACTAATAGCCTTACTAAAGCTAAGTAATATAAGTTTATTAACGTTAAGATAGATAAGATAATTACTTATATACTAATTAATAATAAAAGCTAGATTTAGAAGGTATATAATAAAAAAGAGAGGATAGTTATAATTAAAGTTTATATAATTCTAACTAATTTAGTTAAGGTATCTAGCTCTTTAATATTAAAGCTTTCTAAATATAGAATTAAAGCTAGTTATATTAAATTACTAGACCCTAAGTAGAAGAACTTCTATTAGTACTAGTATAGAGCTATATATTTAATATAGGTAAAGATTAAGACTTTAAATAAGTTAGAAGTAAATTATAAAAAAGGAAAGGCTATTCTAGAAGTTAAGATAGTTTAAGTAAGTTAGCTATAGTTAATAAGTATAGCTAATAGATACTAATAAATTCTTAAAATACTATTTAAATAGGCTTTAAGATCTAGCTATACTATATTTTTAATAATACTAAGAAAGCTATTATCTATCTAATTAATAATTAGAATAAGAGCTTTATACTAGACTTTTCTTAATCTCTTAATATACTACTTAGATCTTAGTCTCTAAACTATCTATATACTTAGTATAAATTTATTTCTAGTATCTCTTAGTTACTATAAGAAGCTAAGCTACTATATAATATCTTTATTAATAAGGCTAGAGACCTTAATTAAGACTAGCTAAAGTATAAGATAGTAGTTATAGATTTTTAAAATTAAACTTAGGTTAAATATCTACTAATTAGATACTTATAGTTAAAGGAGAATAGACTAAGATTAAAGCCTCTTCTAGTAGAAATACTAAGAAGCTTTAAAATATAGGATAAGAAGGTACTCTTTATAAATAAGCTTAAAATTAAGAGTCGCTTTTAGTATAGTTTATAGAGATAAGATAGAGCTAATACTACTACTACTACTACTACTACTACTACTACTACTACTACTAGTATAAGTCTTAAGTTTAAGCTAGAATTATAATAGTTAGAGTAGCTAGGAAAGAATTAAGATAGCTAGTTAGTATATAGCCTCGTCTTATAATAGACTTATATTAAAGAAACTTCTATTTTATCTACTTTATAGTTCTAATATTCTTATTCTTTATATTCTATTTTATTTATATTAACTAACCTACTTACTCTATTAAGGAACGTTATAATAAGATAGTAGTTAAGATAATCTAGTATTTAAATAAAGTCTTAACGCTATTTAGAAAATACTATATATTTACCTTTACTACTATTAAGTACTATATAAAGAAGGAGAGGCGATTTATTAACTTTACTATTAATATAAGTAAGGGATACTAGATCTTTATTAAAATTATTCTCTATTAGCTAGAGTATAAGAAGAGTATTATTTTAAGTAAGTACTAGTCTTTAAGATCTAATATCTAGTATTAATCTTATTATATTTAAAATAAAAAATTAAGTATATATCTAGAAATAGAAATATTCTAAATAATTTAACTAATAGATCTATAAGATTTAGTTTTCTATATACCTTTACTTAAAAGAAAATAAGTATATAAAGTATTTAATATAATAGGATAGTAAAGATAGAATAGATATATTTTAGAAATTCTTTATTGAAAGAGTATTAGTATAAGTAATAATAACTTAGTTAAAAGAGTAGCTAGTTATTATATACTAGTTCTACTATTTAATATTAAAGTACTTAAAGTTAAATAATAGAAACTTATTAGCTACTAATTATCTCTATTTAAAAAGATACTACTTATATTAAAGAGAGAGTAAGAAGAAAGTCTAAATAGCCTTTAAGAAAGAAGTATACTAGCTATAGCTACTAGCTATATAGTTAGAGTTTATTATAATTACTAATATCTCTAAATAGTAGATAAAAAAGCTTAAGAGCTATAAGTAAGTTAATATATATATAACTACTTTAAATAACTAGCTAATAAAATAATTATAGTAAATAGCTTATTAGAAAACTTCTTTAAATAAGAGTCTATATAGAAGACTTATTTATATCTTACTAACTATTTATCTACCTTCCTAGAAGTAAGCTCTTAATACTCTATATTTAATAAGACTATAAAGAATACTTTAACTAGTATTTAAGAACTACTTACTAATATCCTTAAAGTAGCTTTAGCTATTAATAAATAGTTAAGTTAGCTAATAAAGGTATTATTTCTCTTAATTATACTATACTTTATTAACTTAAATTAGAAACTCTAAGAGCTAATAATTAGCTTTCCTAAGATCTTTAGGAAATATATTAGTACTAAAATAGTAAAGCTTATCTAAACTATTATAGAGAATATATAAATAACTAGTAAGTTAATCTCTATTATAATAGATAATACTAGTAATAATTAAATACTATATAAATTACTATATATTAAGAGCTTACTTTTAAAATAAATATAAACTAATTACTAATATAGTATTATCTATATAGAAGAGATTATAAAATCTATAGTTTATACTAATAATCTAAATAGGACTCTATCTTTAATACTAGAGCTTTAAGATAAGAAAGATAATAAAGAAGTATAGAATAAATATAATAATAGTAGATATAGCGCTAGTTCTACTATTCTAATCCTACTACTAAAGAAGTTCCTCTATCTAGTATATATTATATAAATTACTATTTAAGCGTTATTTAAATAGTTTAAAATTATACTAATAAATAATAATTAGTAGAAAGTACTAAATTAAGATAAAGTAAAGAGGAAAGTCTAAAAGCTTCTTACTACTATAAAAGAGTATAAAGTAGAGACGCTAGCTATAATTTTATTTAAAGTATAATATCTATAGTTAGTAGCTATAGCTAGTATTTAAGTTTTCTTTTAGCTAATCCTTAGTAGATTTATTAAATAGTAATCTATATAAACTCTAACTTATAGTAGTATACTTAATTTAAAAAAGTTTAATAGGAGCTTATTAACTACTCTAAGCTAGATTCTTAGTCTATTAGTTAGAATAAATAGTAGTAGAAGCGACCTCTTTAACGTCTATTAAAGTTTACTTAGAATATAAAAACTTAATTTAATTTAACTTTCTATATATTAATTAGAGTATATATTCTCTAAATTACTATTTAGGAGTTCTAAAAATAAAAAGAAGTTAACTAGCTTATACTTTCTAAAAGTAAATAAAAGTAGACTAAGTATCTTATTATTTTAGCTAAGTACTATACTTAAATAATTATAGTAATTAGATAGACTTAAGGCCTAACTATTTATCTAGTCTTTATATACTATAACTAGCTCTTTAATAAACTAGATACTATTATATAGAGGCTTATAAAGAAGGCTAATCTATAGAAGGTTTCTATAAATTCTACTATAAATATATCTTTCTTAAAATTAGAGAAGTATTATAATACTATATTTAAAATATTTAGAGATCTCTTTAAGATTACTTACTTACTTAATCTAATAGAGAAAGATAGTTACTAGACCTAACTTAAATAGAAGGAAGATATAGAATAGCTAAAGTATTATTAAAGTATTCTTTAGAGACTATTTAAATAATAGCTTACTAAGTAAGGAGGTTATAAGTAGAAAAATAAATAAAGGAAAAGTTAAATATTCTTTCTCTTTACTAGAAAAAAGATATAAAATAAGAATTAAATAGAAATACTAACTATAGATAAGAAATTTAAATAATATAAGTAAGCTAATAAGTATATACTATAGAAATATACTATTTAGGCTCTCTAATAATCTTTTAGACCTCTCTAATCTTTAAAAATAATTTAGAGATAATATCCTTAGTATATAATAGTAGATTATATCTAAGTTCCTAATTCTAGTATTAATTATATTAAATATTCTTACTATTTCTATTATAGGAATAGGCTATAAGTAGTCTTTTAGTATTACTTAGTATTAAGGTTATTTTAATTAAATATATTCTCTAACTATATTTAAGAATATTATAATATTCTAATATTAGCTTTTTTTAAGAGCTAATAAAGTAATATATTAAATATTCTAGTTATTACTCTTATTAAAGATCTTAAGAACTTAAAGCTTAAGAAAGAAAAGAAAAGAATACTTAATAAAAGATTTAGTCTAGATAAGGATCTTATTAATAAATCTAAAGAAATTATAAAGATATTTAGTAAGTAAAGATAACTATAAATAGATCCTAATCTTAAGCTATTAAAGAAATAACGTAGATATTAATATATAGCTAGTAATTATAGCTAGTATAGTAGTACTTAACTATTACTTCTAGTATTAAGCTTTATAAAATACTTTCCTTTTAGTCTTTAAAGTATAGCTAGTATCTATAGCTAGTATAATAGTAATTATTATAATATATTCTATCTCTTTTAAATATTTTAGTTACTAAAGTAACTTAACTCTACTTAGAGACTATAAGATAATAGCTTTCTTAATTTTCTATTTTCTATTTCTTTTTATCTATTTTTATATATTTAATATATTTTATAGATTTAGCCCTTTAGCTACTCTTAATATATTTAATAATAGTATAGACTATTCTAATAGTAATAATATTCTATATAGAGATAGGAGGCTCTATAAATTAAAAGTTTTTAATATATCTTCTTTATTTAAATAAGTATTTAGCTTCCTTTAGATATTTAAGAATAAAGAAGATAATAAGTAAAATAAACTTAAAAATTAATAGCTATTAAATAATAAGATATTAGAAGATAAAGATTATTTATAATTTATATAAAGAAAAGAAGGTCCTTAGAAAACTATTTCTAAGAATAAGTAGGCTATATCTATAAAAGAGAAGATACTAGTAGTAAGAAAGAGATAGTTATTAATATAGAAGAAAAGTATTATAAAGAAGTCTTACTAAAACGTTACTTACTTATTAACTAGAAATATAAAGTAGAAACTAATATAAAAGAAGCGCTACTTTAAGCTAAATATTATTACTCTATAAAAGATTTAGCTCTATTAATAAAAGAAGGATACTAAACTCTTAATTATAAAACTACTATTCTAGTAGCTAGTATAAGAGATTATTATTAACTATAAGATAGATTTATAGTTTACCTCTTCTATAATATTAGTACTTTAAGAGATATTAGAAATATTTATAGTTTTTAAACTTAAGCTTTTTAACCTTCTTACTATTTATACTAAAAGAGTTACTCTTTAATTTATAGATATATAGTTCTTTTTAAAAATTTAAATCTATCTTATAGGCTAGAGTAGCTACTTTTTAACCTCTTAATATACTATATATAAATAGTAGATAAGATCTTTAATAGTACTATTAGTATTAATTTTAGAACTACCTTCTTATAAATTACTAACTATAAGGGCGTAGCTATCTAGATAGATAATAGTACTATTAGTATTAATCTTAGAACTACCTTCTTATAGCTTACTAACTATAAGAGTATAGCTATCTAGATAGATAATAGTACTATTAGTATCGATCTTAGAACTATCTTCTTATAGATATAAGAATAAGATAGTAGAAAATATACTTACTATAAGATTACTAGCTACGACTACTAGCTATAATATCTTTAACTATCTTTTAGTAGATTATAAACTATAAAAAGAAGACGTTAGAAAATATATTTACTATAAGATTACTAGCTATAACTACTAGCTACGATATCTTTAAACTATCTCCTTATAGTTTACTAACTATAAGAATAAGATATTAGAAAATATACTTACTATAAGTATAGTAAGAATACTTTAAAGGACGAGAGCTATATAGTAGACGCGTTTAGTAGTATAGAGAGTATATTCTAAAGGATAAGAGCTATATAGAGAGCGCGTCTAGTAGTATATAAAGGATAAGAAGTATAGTAAGGATATTCTAAAAGACGAGAGCTATATAGAGAGTACGTCTAGTAGTATAGAGAGGATACTCTAAAGGATAAGAGCTACGTAGATAGCGCGTCTAATAGTATAGAGAGGATACTCTAAAGGACGAGAGCTACGTAAATAGCGCGCCTAGTAGTATATAAAGGACGAGGAGTATAGTAAAAATACTCTAAAGGATAAGAAGTATAGAAAGAATATTCTAAAGAATAAGAAGTAACCTCTCTATACTCTATAGAATAAAGAGTATAGGAAGACTATTCTAAAAAATAAGAGCTATATAGAGGGCGAGCTAGAGAAATTATTAATTATTTAAGTTTTAGTATTTTTTAATTAAGATAGATTTAGAAGATTACTAGCTATAATTACTAGCTATAATTTTATAGTCGTATCTACCTTTCTAGTTTAGAATAATATTACTTTCTATAAGTTTATATAAAGCTTACTTTATTATTTAGAAAATCTTATACTACTCTAATTATTATAATAAATATTACTTATAATAATTAATTTATAAACTTTATCTATACTATATCTTTAATTAGTAACTTTAATTTTTCTATATCTATTACTTATACTTCTATATTAAATTATACTAGTATTATAATAGTATATACTAAGTTAGATACTATAGTATATATAGCTAAGACTACTTCTATAATTACTTCTAAGAAAGCTAAGAGTAAGAGGCCTTACGATACTATAGGATTTAATATAGTCTCTAGCTTAGTAAGTAGTTTAGAAGATACTTCTATAGATAGTAAAAGTACTACTTATAAGACTACTAGTACTAAAGTATCTTATAAGTAGCCTAGTAAGAGTACTACTACTACTATAAAGCGTAGATAGAAGTCTAGTAGTAAGTTACTAATTTTCTATAACTAGTATCTATAGCTAGTACTTCTAGCTAGTATTACTAATACTTTTCTAGCTATAGCTTTATACGAGATCTATTACTATTAGAGATATATTAATCTTTTAATCTTTAAACTATCCTTCTTACGTCTTATCTAAGAGTATATCTATAATATTAGAATAGATCTCTACTTTTAGAAGGAAGTAATAATAGCTTTATAGAAGACTACTAAAGCCTTTCTTATTACAGTCTTTAAAGATATATTCTTCTTCTATAATTATTAAAGAATCTACTAACTATTTTATAGCTTTAAACCTCCTTACTATTTATACTAAGTATATAACTCTCTAGAATAAGGATATTAAGATTCTATATTAGGTTCTCTTATACTTTAGTATTTATATTTAAAGTAAAATTTATTAAGATTAGTAAGTATCTTACTTTAAGTAAGAGTAGTATATTAAGCTCTATATACTATTATACTCTATATATATAGTAAAATAAGCCTTTAGATAAGCGTATTAAGTTATCTTTTATTTTATCTTTTAATATTTTTATATTCTAAAAAAACTAGTACTTTATATAGTTTAAACTAGTATTCTTACTAGTTTCTTAGTATTTAAACTATATAACTAGTTTAGTTTAGTCTTAGTAAACTAAACTAAACTAGTCTAGACTATTATAGAGTTTAATACATATAAGAAAAAGAATTATTAGTATAGTAGCTATAATTATTCTTACTAGAAGTATAAGATTAAGACTATAAAATAGGATACTACTATTAGCTAGTAGCTTATTAGACTTTTTATAGTAATACTTTTATATATAAGAATAAATTTAAAAAGGACTTAATATATAAGAGAGATAGGATAGTAATATAACTTAAGATAATAGAATTTTATTATATTTTCTAGGAAATACTATATATTAAATACTTATATTCTACTATCTATATTTAACTACTATATATATATATTCTACTAATATCTCGTCTTTATAAGTAGAATATTCTAATCTAACTAGTTCTACTACTAGCTCTTTTTATATACCTATCTATAGAAGGTTATATAGATTAAGGCTAATAACTAGAGCTAAAGATAGGACCTCCTTATAAATAAGAAGAGTAATAGATTTAGATATAAGAGATAGAATTAGATAGTATTAGCTAAGTTAGTAGGCGATACTATAGGTTTATTAGTATACTTAGTAAAGTAGAGCGGATATTATTAGCTCTCTACTTAGTATAGCTTAGAAGGGTACTAAATACGTATATATTCTAATTGAAGTTCGATCTTACCTACTATAAAGGTACTCTATATATAGCTAATTAGTTTCTAGATCTAATATATATAGGGCTACTAGTTAGAAAGCTTTCTAGCTAATAGTAATACTTTACTACTTAGCCTAATACGAGTTATTTTACTTTACTTAAGGAACGTAGTTCTATCTCTTAGACGGATAGAAGCGCTACTTTCTAGTATACTAGGAAAGAGCGTAGTCCTACTCCTCGATAGATAGGAGCGTTACCTTCTAGTATATATAGATACTCTTAGTCTTTACTAAAGGATATTCTAATAATACCTTCTAAAGGTAGAATACCTATAATATTTATAATCTTAGTACGATCTAGAATAGATATACCTCTATTCTAAGAACGTAGTCCTATTCTTTAGATAGATAGGAGCGCCTACTTTCTAGTATACTAGGAGAGAGCGTAGTCCTACTCCTCGTCGAATAGGAACGTTACTTTCCTACCTATAATAGGCGCTCTTAGTCTCTACTAAAGATTATTTAAATAATACCTTCTAGGGACGAGAGGCTACGATATTATATATACTATTTCTAGGTTATAGTACTTATAAGGCCGTTCTAGAAACGAAGATTTATTAATAAGGTCTAGCTTTAACTAGAAGAGACTTAGCTTATCTAGAAGGTATCCTAGTCTCTAACTAAAAAGTAACTACTTAGAAGTTATAAACCCTAAAGAAGTAAGACTAGTAGCGATACCTATCTTTTAGATAGATATACGAGGATAGAATAGAACGATTAACGCTCTTAGGATACTATACTATATTATATAATTTAATTCTTATTAGATAGTATATATATAGTAGAAGGAAGATCTTAAATATAGAGATATTTAAGATTCCTAGGACTCCTATATATACCTACTTCTTATTTATTATTCTAAGTCGATTATTATATTATACCTTAACTTAGAAGAGTTTCTAGGTTATTAGAGCGACGATATATAGTAGATTTTTAATATAAATTTATTAAATTAGTAAAGTTACTTTCTAGGAAGGCGACTTTATTATAATATATCTTCTCTATCTAATTACCTAGAATACCTATATATTAGTATACTATACGACGACGAGAATAGTTCTAAGGCCTCTCTAGAGAGGTTTCTTATATTAGATTCTCCTATACCTATAACGATATCTATTAAAGAGATATCGCTATACGAGAATTTATCTAGTTAGCTAAGAGTACTAGCTCTAGTACTAGTAAATACTATTACTATAAGCTAATCTAACTTCTTACGACTAATAAGCTAGTTATAGCTAAAGCTATCGTAGCTTAGTAGTACTAAGAATCCCCTATTTAATAGGAATAATACTACTAAGTTTATTAAACGATTTAAAGGATATATTATTAAGTACGGCTTAATATATAGAGATCTTTTATATCGTCGATTTCGAATAAACTACGATATACTAGTATAAGGTAATATTAAGATCTTACCTAGCTTTAAGAATCTAGCTAACTAGGAGTAGTTAAAAAAGTCTATATTAATAGAGTATCGCTAGTATAATACCTACTAAGTAGGTAGTATCGTATAGCTAAGAGATCTATACTCCTAGAGAAGAGATAAGAAGGATAATATTAAAGATTACTACTATAAGTATAGAAGTATTCTAAGTAAAATACTAAAGGAAGACCTATTAGTAGTAGAACGAACCTAGTTATTCCTTATAGGATTACTAGTATCCTACTCTAAGAGACTTTATAAGAGATACGAGTTATACCTATAGGATCCGTTAACGTACTAAGACTTCGATAAGATCTTTACTTTAGCTAGATATCTTATTAAGGGTAGTTAAGGATACGTACTATTTAAAGGAGGGGAGACTACTACTACTCGTATTTAAGAACTATAGCGGGATATAGAACGAAGGGCTCCTATTAAGAGGAATAAGTTACTAGCCCTATAGATAAATATATAGTAGTAGATAGAAGAGATTAGTAATACTCTAGGTAAGTTAACTCTCTATATCTAGGCTAGAGATTAGAGTAGTACTATATCTATACTAGTATAGCCGTCGATAGCTTAGTAGTATAGAGTATTAGGAACTCTATAGGTTAATATAGTAGAAGTAACTTCTATTACTATAGTTAGATAATAGTAAAGTAATATATTAACTATAAAAGAGATTAATATATATAACCTTTAAAATAGTATTACTCTATATATAGTTAGTAAATACTTCGACTATAGAGACTCTACTTACTTCTAAGTTAACTATCTAATTATAGAGAACCTATATACCTAAGGGTTCTATTAAAAAGGAGAGAATAGAAGGCTCTACTATAGTAGACCTCTAGGACCTAGTAGTCGAGTAGACTAATTATATATAAGATAGGTTAACTAGACGAGACTAAGACTATATAAGATACTACCTATACTTAAGTAGAAGTTTAAGATAGTAATTACCTTCGATATAAATCTTAGTATAGATACTCGTTAGAAGGAGTAGAGCTAGAAGGACTATTCTAGTATTAAAGAAGGTAGACTAAACCCTTAGTATAATACCGAAGGCTAACTCTAGTATAGTAATACTCTAGCTATAGGGTAGGTAGTATAGTCTAGCTTATAGCCTAGTATATCCTAATAGCCTATAGTATATTAACCTCTATAGGTTTAATTAGTACTAGATATTATAGTAACGAAGCTAGAAAAGAAGAAGCCTATAGCTAATATAGTATTACGCTTTATACCTAGATAAGTTACTACTTATAGTATTAGAGAGTTAGTATCTAAGTATATACTAGGAGAGTATAATAAAAATAGTAACTTTATAAAGACTAGCGAATCGGAATAGATATATAATTCTAAAGATATAAGTACGTTTATAGCCCTATCGAAGATAGTATAGAACTATAGAGATACTACGATTAATATAGTATAATAGTTTAAAGGAAAGGAACTAGTCTAGAAACTAAATAGACTATCTTATATACTAGGGAAGCTACTATCTAGGGTCGCTAAGCTAGTAGTAGGTATAGTAAATAGTACTACTACTAAGTATAAATAGGTACTAGAAAGGTTAGTAGAGGAGACTACTACTCTAGAGGATATACATAAAGAGGGTATCTATATAAAGAGTCCTAATCTACTTAGCTAGACTATAGTAGAGAAGGAGGACGAAGAGATAGCTAACTAAGAGTACGAGTACCTAGATAGAGAATCTATACCTATAGCTCCTTCTCGAACTAAGATAAAGAAAATACGCCCTAAACTAGCTTCTCTTTAATAAGATAATTATATTAAGAAGTATACTCTTTAGTAGGAATCTTTACTTAGTAACTTAGAGCTATTTTAGTTAGATATATAGGCTCGAGCTAAGTACCTACTAATAATAAAAGAGAATATATAGAAGTATAGTAAGGGTATTCCTAGTAGAATAGGTATACGTATTCTAAATAATCTAGATTACTAGAACTAGTTAAGAGAGTATAGAAAGGCTTAGTATAGTAATCCTCGTAGAGCGATAGTAGCTTAAGTTAGGTACGAAGAAGATAAAGAATCTAGTTTAATCTATACTAGATTAGACCTAGTATCGAGAGTATAGAACCCTATTACGGCTATAGCTAGGGTATATACTTAGTCGTCTAGGTAGACTAGAATACCTTTAGATAGTTAGGTATAGAAGGTAGAGGCCGAGATATATACGCTTAGGATAGGTATATAGAATAGATAGTAGAAAGAATATACTACTATCGAAAAGGTCGTACCTATCTATAAGTTATATAAGGATATAAGCTAGATTAATACTTTAGTAGCTACTATACTATTTATAATTATAGCTAGTCCTTAGGTTAAAATATATATTAGTAGGTTAAAAGTAGAAGGTATTATTAATAAAGGAGTAGAGGTTTATATTATTAGTATTACTCGACTCTAGTATTATAAGCTAGCTCTAGTCTAGACGGAATTCTACTAGCTTAGTACTATTAGTAGCTAGAGTTAATTTATAGGCTATATAATAATCTAGTACTTAGTATATAGTATAGAGTCGTACTTCCTATTTATAGTAAATAAGAATATTTATATTCTAATCCTTCTTAGTAGACTATAGGCTCGACTTAATAGGCTCGCCTCTAAGAACTATAATAATAGGTCCTAAGAGGGTTTAATCTATATCCGCGATAGTTAGAGGATAACCTTTACTATAATAACTAGAAAAGAAGGTACTATAACCCTTAAGGAATAGCTCTATAGTAAAGCTATTATATTAGGAAAAGAGTAGGCGGCCTCTTTACTAATAGAAGTACTACTATATAAGTAGCGTTAGCGTACTATATAAGGGAGTTTATAGAGTATATTAATCGTTCTAAGGTACTAAGAGTTTACTAGTATATAGGTATTCTAGAAAGTATAGTAGAAGATAGTTTAGAAATAAAAGATAGAATAGTTAGTAGTTAGAATTAGAGTTTAGTAGGAGCGTAGGCCGTATAGAATAGTAGTTCCTAAAATTCTAAAGTCGTCCTCTTAGAGGATAACTCTATTCTAAATTAAAATATTAAGAAATAATATAATATTCTACGCGACGGCTATACTAGATACGAAGGAGAGTATAATTATACTCCTTTATAATTTTAAAAGGACTTACTAGAACTAGAGTATAACGAGTAAGAACTACTATTAGGAGTATATATTAGAGATACTTCTAAGGATAGACTATCCGACTAAGAAATCCTATATATAGTATAAATTAATAGATTTATATTAGTAGAAAGATAGACGAGATATAGCTAAGTAGGTATCTATACCTTATATAAGCGTAAGGCGGATAAAGTACGACTAGTAGATATAGATATAATAATAATAGATAGCTTATCGCCTAGAGGTATTAAGAATTAGAGATAGTTATACTTAGAGTAGGAGGCTCTACTTCTAGAAGGTATAGGTCCTTACGATAGTATCTATCTAGTTAAGAAGTTCTTAAATATAGAATAGGGTTCTCGTATATCTAAAAAGGCTTTTAAGAGCCTAGAGTTTAGGTATAAACTACTACTAAAAGAGAAGGATCTTATTAAAGAAATACTATATAATAGGGAAGTAGTACTTACTTTTAACTTTATATATCTAGATAGGGTAAAGGAGGAAGTAGTACCTCTATAAGAAATACGTACTATACTATATAAGCTATAGTAGTATCTAGGGTTTTAACTTTATCTAGTATTAAGAAAGGTTATTAAAGGAATATTATAAGATAGGCTTAAAGTAGATACCTTAGAGACTAGCTATAGTACCTACTAGAATCCGATCTTTATAGTTTAGAAGAAAACATCTCTAGAAGTACTAAAGAAGTATTATCTAATTAATATAGTATAGAAGTTTAATCGAGTAATAATCTAAGATACTAATCTACTACTAGATACGGATAGCTTTTTAGAAGAGTTCGTAGGTTTAGTAATTACTATTCTAGTCGATATCTTCTTAGAATACGACTAGGTTATACTAGTATAGACTAGTAGAGATCTTACTAGGTTCGACTTACTACTTAGTCTACTAAGATAGACTACCCTACTATAAGGAGCTACTAACTTAGTTAGTTAATTCGTTTAGATTATAACTCTTATATTAATAGAGTATATTTCGTATTTAGTATTGCCCTTTCTAAACGATATTAGTATTAAAGGCCTTCGAATACGATATAATAATAAAGAGATTAAACTAGGTATTCGAAGGTTTATTACTAAGTATATTATATCTATTAATATAGTCTTCTATAACTTAGAAAGAGCGAATATAATAGTAGTATTTAGTAAGCTTTAGCTACTTTATTAGAAGGTTCGTATAGTTAGCTATATTATAGACGAGTATAGTAGGTACCTAGATAATAAACGTATTACGAAGATTCGAGATTAGCCTAATCCTACTAGTATTAAAGAAGTACGTATCTTCCTTAGTATAGTAGTATACTTCCGTATATAGATTAAGTACTTTATACTAGTAGCTAAGCTACTATTCTAGTTACTATAGAAGAAATAGACGAAGTTCGAATAGGGACCTAAGTAGGTAGAAGTAAAGGCGAAGGTTATTAGGAAGCTTATAAGTACTCTAGTACTTAAATCTATTAACTATAGTACTAATAGTAGTCCTATTATTATAGTAGTAGATTCTAGTATCGAAGGGTATAGTAAAGTTCTAATATAGGCTAACTCTACGAACCTAAGATAAAGATATCTAGTACGATATAAGAGTAGGTTATAGATACTAGTAGAGAAGAAGTATAATACTAGAAAACTAGAATATCTTAGAATTCTTAAAGCTCTCTATAAGCTTAAGCTATAGTTATTTAGTATTTACTTTATACTAAAGATCGATACGAATATACTAGTATACTAGTTAAATAAGGCTATAGCTAATTTACCTAATACTACTATAATAAGATAGCTTATCTAGATCTAGCTCTTTATATTTAAGATATAGTATATATCTAGTAAGAAGTATAGGGCTACTAATATACTATTAAGAAAGCTAACTATAGAAGAAGATCTAAGAAAGCTTAAGGAAGAAGATAATATTAAAGCTATTATTAATAGAGACTTCTTCGTAGAGTTCTATAGAAATACTAGTTTAGTATATAAAGTAAATAAACTAGAGTCCTTAGACCTACTAGAAGGGAATATATTACTAGAATTAAAGAACCTAGTGTTTATTAAGTTATATCTACGACGACTACTAGGAATAAGCTAGTTAGACTATAGACGCCTAATAAAGAAAGCGAGATAGTATCTAGTTAAGAGTAGATATCTATCCTACTAACGAAAGCTAAATACTCTATTATAAAGAGTAATTAATAATCTAAAAGACTAGGAGTAGATTCTATTCGTATTATACGAACGGAATAGATATTATAGTATTAATAGAATCTATAACCTTCTCCGTTATATATACTACTAGAATAGAATATATAGAGACTACTCTTAGTATTATAAGATATACGAGTAGTACTCGTTCTAGATAGGAAAGATACGTACTTCTAAGTTATATCTATACGAGGTCTAGATAGTTAGAGAACGATAGTTCCTAGATATAGTATATATTAAAGAGAAAGAATCTATTATTATAGTAAGAGAAGTACTTAGTCGATAGCTAGAAGGGAAAGCTTATAACCTATCTAGAAAGAAGATTAAGGCTCGGTATATTACTATATTTATCTAGAAAGAGATATTCTATAGATAAGATATACTATATAAGATCGTAATAGATAGCTCGAAATAGTATCTAAAAGAGCTATAATTACTACTAGAGAGTATAGATATAAAGAAGATACGGATCTTAGTATACTATCCTAAAAGTAATACTATAATTAAAGTTAGGTTTAGAACTATTATAGATATCTTAGCTAAGATAACGAATAGAGATCTTCGAAACTAAAAGAGCTATCTTAAAGCTATCCTATTTATAGAATAGATAACGACCTATAGTACTACTAGATTTACTTCTATATATCTAATAATAGGACGGAAGATAGTTCTTCCTATTAAAATTAAGTTTATAATATATACTATTATAGACTAGTCTAAGGTTCGAGATAGGTAGACCCTTATAGAGTATTAAGCGAGGATATTAATAGAGATAGGTACTACGTATAAGGAAGCCTAAGCTAGGTAAACTTAGGTACGGAATTAAATAATAGAGTACTAGAATAGAACTAAAGATATTATATTAGAACCTTTAAAACCTAATACGTTAGTAATAGTATATAGGTCTAAGATAAAGACCTTCTTCTTAGAAAAGTTAGCTTTCTACTAGAAAGATCTATTCTAGGTATAAGAACGCCTTTAGAGGCTATAGTATATAGACGAGCTAAGTAAGTAGTTAGATACCTATTAATTAAGTAAATACGATAGTATATCTATAGATAGAATATATCTTCGAGTTATACTAAAGGAGGTTAGATCTTTCTATATAGTATAGAACCTACTAAGAATAGATCTTAGATTAGAAGAGGAAATAGATAGTAATAGGAAAAGGCTAGAGGAACTAGAAGTTCTATCGTTATATTAGAGTAGGAGGTTATATAGAAAGGAAGAGATATTAGATAGAGATAGTAGTAGTAATAATAAGAAAGATACTACTATAGGTACTATTATAGATAGAGAGTATCTTACTTTATAAGTATAGATTAAAGAGATAGGAAGAGAAGAGAGGGAGTAGTATAAGAGAGTAGAAATATAAGGTACCTATTATACTAGTTAGATAGATAACTTACTCTAGAACCCTATATCTATAGAGTAAGTCCTAAAGCGAAGAAGGCTATATCCTATTAAAGTTAAAGAGCTTATAAATAGCCTACGAACTTCTAACGCTTAAATACTACGCGTTCTCTAATATACGTTATAAGAGCTCGCCTACTATAAGGATATTAAGGAGGAGCGTATATAGAGACTACTTTACGACGACGTTATTACCCTCCTTAGCTAGACAATTAATAACTTTACTAATATCGAGTAGATAGAGTCTCCTAATAGGCCGATAATTAAGAAAATTATAAAATTTCTAAGTTACTCCCTTAGAGGGTAACTTCTATAATTTAGTACTAAGGCGAATTAGTACTACCTAACTATCTTTCTTAAGCTCCTTAACCTCCTCCTACTTACTACCCTTCTTAAGCTCCTAAGTCTCCGCCCTTATCTACTTACTAGTAGTCTAGTACCGGCTCTAAATCTAGATTATTATATTTATTATCTACTCGTTAAAAGTCGAACTAGACCCTAGTTATACTAGATATTAAGTTTACTTTATATCTTCTAGACCCTCCTAGAAGTTACCTATCTAGTTTACTCTATATACTAGCTAATTTACTTAGGTTATTTATTCTAGATAGGTATTTATTTAGAATATATACTACTTACTAGAATACGTTATTTAGTTAAGCTATTATATATAGAAAGCGCTTATATAAGGAAGGCGCGAGGCTTAGTAGATATATAAAAGAAGGCTCTTTATTAGGTTAACTTCCTTTCTTCTTTATTATCTAATAACTAAGTATAGTAAACGATACTAAGTATAATAAGCCTTTAACCTATTAATATTATTATAGACCTTTATCTTATATAAGAATACTCTAGTTATAACTTAAAGAGTTAGTAGTTTACTACCCTTATAGGCTAGTCTATATTTATAAAACCCCTCTTACTATACTTTATAAGAATAGCTACTTTACCTTAAATAGTATTAACTTCTTTATATCTATATCTTAATCTTAAGGAAACGAGGCGAGTCGTATCCTTAAACTTACTAAACTCGATAATCGGACGTAGTAACTTATTACTAGCTATACGAACGCTAAAGAAATTAAATAAGTATTAGTTAATTTTAAGGCTAGTAACTCTATTACCTTCCGTACCTTAGTTAAGGCTATATTCTAGTCTATTAATAGTATAGTTAAGGGACTAGTAGTTAGTATCTTATAGATATAGAAGATAGTTAATATAGCTATAGACTAGTAAGATAAGAATATAGTCTATAGAGCTACTACTTTAAATAAGGCTAGTAGCCTTAATAACCTATAGAATACTATTACTAGTAGATAGAATATTTAAAAGCGTAAGGAGACTACTTATAGTACTAGCTAGTAGTTATATAGTATTAGTTTCTAAACTCGTATAATAGAGTATAACTTCTTTAACTATAAAGAGCGTTTAAAGAATTTAAGTACCTTTATTAATAAGTATCCTAATAGGGAGAAGAGCTACGTAGAACTCGCTAAGTATATTATTTAGCGACTATCGTATAAGGCTACGAACTAATCTACTAGTATAGTATACTAGCCTTCTAATATCGACCCGAAGTAGTAGGATAAGAAGAAGGACTCTACTTACTAGAAGGAGAAGGAAGATATTATACTAGTAGACTTAGAAGCGCTAATCTATAATACTCTAACTAAGGATAGTATTAAGTATAGCTTTAGTCTATTATAGCTTATCGTTCGAGCTACTAATAAGGGGTACTATATAGATCTAAAGGATTATCGAGTACTAAAGAATACGATAGTTAAGAAGATAGCTAGAGATAGTAGTATATAGGCTAGACCTAATAAGGCTCCTAATACGAATACTCCCTCGTAGGTACTATCTAAGCTAGCTAGTCCTCTAAGTAAGCTTCCTATATCTAGTAAGTCTATATTAGGGAAGGCTCCTAAAGCTATACTAAGAAGTTCTACTCGTATCTAGATATAGAAGGAAGGTTAGTAGAAGATCTCTACTCTATAGAAGATACCTATACTATTAAAGACTCTACTATTAGTTTTAAAGATATCTACTCCTCCTAAGATATCTATTTAGTAGGATACGTCTAGTAGACTACTAGCTTCTAGATCTAGTTAGAACCTAGTTACTCGTAGCCGTATAGGATTAAATATATTAGATCTCTCTTATATTAGCGATACTTAGCTTCTAGTAAATAAAGTAAAGAAGTACTATAGTTCCTATCCTAGTACTACGAGTCTAACTATTATTAGTATACTAAATATTACGTAAAAGAATAACTACGCTAGTTTTACTAATAACTATTAGTTACGTCTTACTAAGAGCTACTAGTATAACTACGAGAAAGAGAAGGGTATCTAGCTATTATATAATAAGTACTTATAGAAGTTCGTTATCGTAGTATTTAGAATAGTTATTAGTTCTTTAAAGAATATTTAGCTATATACGAATATTATTAAGATCGCGAGATAATTAAATACTATAGGATTTAAGTAGTTTAAGGCTAACTTCTTAGATCTCTTTATTATAGTAGTAAAGCTAGTAGGTATATAGAGTAGAGCTCTTAGTCTATACTATTTCTAGCCTATTCGTAGTTAAGATATAGTAATTTAAATACTACCTAGTAAGTAGGGGAATAATCCCTTATTTACTTACTAGTATATTAGGTTTAAAGAGAAAGATTAGAACTTCTAGTTTAATAATAGTTTAGTACGAGTAGCTAGTACGATAGATTAGTAGGAGACTATAGATTTAAGAAGCGAGGGAATAGATAGACTCGCTACTCTTAGGGACTATATACTTAGAGAGTTTAATATATACTAGTAGTACTAGCGATATATTAATAGAAAGCTAAACTATAGCTAGATACGTAATATAATCTACGGTCTTAGTAATTAGCTAGTACGTATAGATCTACTCTACTAGCTAATATATACGATCTACTAACTAGATAAGGCTATATACCTTATCTCCTATCTATACTATACTAAGTACTAGTACCTAGTAGTTAGTAATATTAAGGAGAATATAAGCGCTTAAGGGTTCTACTATATCGATCTAAATATTATTAATATACGGAGTAGATATAGAACTTTAATAATCTAGGGTAGTATTTCTTTAAATAATAAGGCTAACGACGACTATACTAAGCTTATACCTAATCTATATAAGCCTAAAAAGTTCGAATTATAGTTTAAGAATCTACGAAAGCGAGATATATTAAGCGATAGTTATATCTATAAGATTACTAATAAGGTTCTAACTAAGGAGGATTTAAAGTAACTTAGTACTACGTAGTAAACGTAGCTATATAAGAAGAATATAGTACGGATTACTAATCTAATACTTCTATATAGAGCTCCTACTAGAAAGAATATTTAGAGAACTATTCTACCTTAGTTTATAAAGATAGAGGAGAATAGCGACTTAGAAGTAGCTAACGCTAGTACTTTTAATAACCTTCGTACTATCTATACCGACTTAATACCTAGACTAACGTCTCTATCTAGCTATCTAAACTACTATAGTACTATCCTATATAAGTTTCTAATAGCTATATATCTCGACCTTAGAAACCCTATTTCTAATACTTTAGTTAGTAATCTATATTAGGATAATCTCGAGGTAGTTAGTAAGATTAATAGAGTCCTTAGCTTCTTAGTTAAGGAATAGAAGGACTATCTTACTACGTAGAGATAGGTTACTATAATAGAATTTATATAGAAGTTTAAGAGTATATATACTCTCGAGAAGAGCTTCTATAGTAAGAAGTATAGCTTCTTCTATAATTATAGAGATACGAGTAAGTATCTACTATAGTATATAGTCGAAGGAGAGGCTAATATCTATAGTTAAGGCTAAGCTTAGTTAGAAGGAATAAGAGGTTAGAAAGAGAGTTACCCTTCTAAGAGAGTAACTTTTAAACTAGATATTAATAGAAGATAGAATAAAATAGTTAATTAAAGTAAAAGTTTAAATAGAGTTTAGAGTTAGATTTACTATTTAAGCGAGTAGATAGTACTTTTCCTATTTCTTTAATAGTATAGAGGAAGTAATAATTAACTTTATTTAAATTATACTACGACTTAAAAGAAGGAAGGGTTATTAGCTAGTAGCTAATTAGACTTTTTATAGCGATACTTTTACGTATAAGAATAGATTAAAGAAGGACTCGATATATAGGAGAGAAAAAAGATAGGAATATAACTCGAGATAATAGAATTTTATTATATTTTCTAAGAGATACTACGTATTAGATATTTATACTCTACTACCTATATTCGACTACTATACGCGTACGTCCTACTAATACCTCGTCTTTATAAGTAGGATATTCTAATCTAACTAGTCCTACTACTAGTCTATCTCGTATACCTACTAGCTAGAGGTTATATAGGTTAAGGCTAATATTAGGATTTAGAGTCTTAGTCGTATATAGCTTTCCCTATACTATAAAGCCTAGCTATCTACTAGTACAACTTTAGCCTCTAAGTTCTAGTCTCTAATATATAAGCGTATTCTAAGTAGTATAGATCTTAAAATAAGACTTATCGTTAATAATATATAAGGTATATCTTAAATCTAATAGGAATTAACTAGTATTTCTTAATTTATTAATTAATATATCGTTAGATATAGATAATATCTTATTAGATTAATTAGTAGTAGGACGATTAGTAGTATTATTTATATAAAATACTACTTCTTTATTTAAGTTCTCGTTAGTATCTAGTATATCTAGATTAATATAGCCTTATTTCTAAGTAGATAGCTTATTATTATTTAAGTTTAGGTTTATATCTACTTCTTTAGTATAGAAGAATTTTTATTTAGTAGCCTCTAAGTCTTTATTCTTAAGATAAGAGAGCTTTTTAATAGAGTATTTAATCTAATACTTAGAATTTAAGTATTCTATATCTAACTTTCCTTTCTTAATATAATAAGAGTATTTTAAGTATAGATTCTTTAATTTATAAACCCTATTACTATTAGTATTTACTATAGAAGTAGTATAATAGCTACTATTAGTATATAATATTTTAGTAGTTTTATAGGTTTCTAGTCTTTTAGATTAATCTAGTAGGCTATTTACTACGTTATCTAGATATAGTATATTATTACTATTATCTCTAGATTAATTTATAATTATAGTAATAAAGGTAGAGTAATTCTCGTTAACTCTATTTAGTAATAAAGCTATTAATAGCTTCTTAGATATTATAAATTCTCTAGCTTCTAAAGTATTTAATAGTCTAGTAAACTCGTTTACGTAGACTTCTATAGTACTAGCTATAGGTATATTATAGTTAAATAATCTACTAAATAGTTAGTATTTAGCTATAAATCCTTTAGAAGAGTATCTTTTCTCTAGAATATTCTAAGTCTAATATAGTATAATAGCTATTTTAACTTATAATAGAGATCTACCCTTAAGAGTTAATCTAAGTATAGATAGTACTATTACTAGTTTAGAGTTACTAGTACTTAATTCCTCTTCTAGGATATTAATATATTCTTTATAAGTTAAGATATTCTTAACCTTTTTAAACTAAATCTCGTAGTTACTACTACTAACTAGTTTATTCTCTTTAGGAATTAGTTTATTAGCTATTTTAAACTATATACGTTATATTTCTACTTAAGTAGCTTACTTAAGATATAGATATAGTATAGTAGTTTTAATTTATTATTCTAAAGAATTAAAGATTTAATCTTTTTTAAATATAAGATCTTAAGCTACTTAGAAGATTAGATACTTTAATTATCTAATAGTATTTCCTTTACTAGCTTAGGTTTTAGTATATAATTACTTAGATATAGTAATAGTTTTAATAGTAATTATTATAATTATAACTAAGTCGTTTATTTCTATTTTAGATAGGACTTAGGTTTTAGTATTTAGAATATTAAATTAGTATTATTTTAATCTTCTATTCTTATCTTTATATAGTATAATACTTAGGAATTAAGTATATAAAGCGTTTAAGTCCTAGATATTAGGTATAAAGCTATAAAATAGTAGTATAGTATATTAATTAAATATTAATTATTTAATTAGATAGATAGTAAGTAAGACTTAGTATCTTAAGTTACGAGCTAGCTAGGCTTATAACCTATTAAATTAAGTAGTAGATAGGCTAAATATTATTTAATTACTTATTCCTTCTAGAGAGATATTCTATCTAATATATATTTTAGATTCTTTACTATTATTAGCGTCTCTAATAGTATAGTATTACTCTAGATATACCTCTTTACGCCTCGTAATCTTATTCCTTTATATCTATAAAGAATATATATATAAAGAAGAATAAAGAGACAAAGGCAGCTTAATTTGTTATTTACTCGCTTTAAGGCTGACAAAGCTTATTTCTAAGACTACTTCGTTAGATGTGGTCACATACTCTGACTCCAATGCGCGCCCAGGCATGCCAGTCATCTCATACCTTCCCACAACCAAGCAGTACATTTTGACTTACGAGTACTACAACTCGCCTGCGGGTGGCTGCCCAGCGACTTTCCGCTTGGCTTCCGACCCTACGAAGTTCCTGTCAGCTGCACATCAGAACCTTGTCACGAACAGTAACTATCGGCCTGGAGGCTCACCGTACAGTGTTTGGTACCAGTATCCCGGATCGGCGAGCGGAGCATTAGTCGTGTCGACCAATTCGGACACCAATGTCTTTGTGTCCAAGGATAACGTAAAGACGTGGACATCTCTTGACATCAGACAATATACTGGTCAGTCTCGACATTTGATGCTATTCAATGACAAAGGTGCTACTCGCCTTCTCGTTGCTACCGCCGGCTTCTACGGCTGCTCGGGTGACTGCTACAACTACGTCGCGAATGGAGTGACGGATCCGAAAGTATTCCAACAGGTAGTTCAAACGACTTGGGCCAAAGTTTGCTCGACGACAGAGGACCTGCATATTGTCAATTGCGACCAAGCAAAGGATGAGAATGATCAATGCAAGCATGATGTCCTGAGGCGGGTATGGTCTCTCAGCATCCATCGACCTAGATATGCCGCAAATCCATGACAAGCAAATGTCAAATAGTCATGCCGCTCCAACGCACTATTATCCTTCAAATCGAAGTCAAAGATCGTGTGATGGTTGAGTGCAGCAGATGAGGCACACGGATCATCAGCTTGCCCAACCAGCGGTTCAGCCTCATGCCTTGGCATGCAAGGAACAAGCTTTTGCAGCACTTTATTATACTCCAGCATGTGCATTCAGAAATACATTCTCAACCATGTCGAAGGGCTTCGTTTGGATGCAGACCAATATCGCAGCTGAAATGGCTGAAATACTAAGTATGCCTGCCGTACAGGTAGGCCCCCTTCGCCCTTCTCCAGTCTCTCCCACGGATCGCAGTCGATGGAATGCATCGCAGCAAGAGCATGTGTGTTGGTCACAAAGAAATCCATAGGTAGGCAGAGAGGAGCTGAATAGCTCGCCTGAAGCACGGGTCCGAGCGTAGCACGATCGATGGCTGCCACCGCAGTACCAGGCCCCATCTCATGGTCACCTTCTACCTACTGGGACGGCAACGATGGAGCTTGGAATAGCTTCCTCGTCCAGGTTGGCACTCCAGCTCAGAGCTCTCGAGTCTTGCCATCGACCACAGGCCAAGAATTTTGGATACCCGTCCCCGATGGCTGCACGGCGGCATCGCCTGACGATCCAGGCTATTGCGGCTTCCTCAGAGGAGCGCTTCCTGTCGATGGCACCAAAAGCTCCGGTCCTGCGACGAAGGAAAGCAGCACATGGAATGTCATAGGCGTCTATACTCTAGATGCGCAAGAGCTTGATCTCGGATACGGAGGAAATGGTTTCCATGGACGAGACACAGTGGTATGGGTCAATGCTTCCACTTCTCCGAAGTTGACACAGCAGGTCGTCGCAGGAATAGCAGACCCAGATTGGTGGGTGGGATTGGCTGGTCTTGGGTCGAAGGCAAGCAACTTCACCAACTTCAACAACCCGCTACCGAGCTATCTCAGCAACTTGGTCGATCAAGACAGAATCCCGAGCCTATCTTGGGGCTATACTGCCGGTGCTTCGTATCGAGACCGGGCTCAGGCCTCACTCACGCTTGGAGGTTACGATACAAATTGCTTCGAAGGCCATAGGCTATTCATCGAGATGAACGCAGACAATTCTCGGTCACTTCAAGTCGCTGTCATCAAGAACCTTGCCGAGAACCCTCTCAATAGCACTGAGAACCCCCTCCCAACTGCCACTTTCCACATCATCGATGCCACTGTGCCTCACATCTGGCTGCCGGATGACAGCATTGAAGCATTCGTTGCTGCATTCGGCCTAACGTATGATAATGTCACTGATCTCTTTCTCGTAAGTGACACCATGCACGAGAAGCTCCTCGAACTCAACACTACAATCACATTTGTACTCAGCGACAGCACCACAGCGGCCGTGGAGGGAACTCAGAATATCGTGCTTCCATATGCCGCCTTCGATCTGCAGGCCAGCTATCCTTTCTACCAGAACTCAACCAACTACTTTCCGGTTAGAAGAGCAGCGAACGATACTCAGTACACGATTGGACGAACACTGCTTCAAGAGGCTTATCTCATTGCAGACCATGCTCGCAACAACTTCACCATCGCACAGGCTAGCTTCGACAACATTGAGACGCAGAGCTTGGTGGAGATCTTCAAGCCTGCAGCGTCGAATACGACAGGCGAAAAGCAATTGGCGGACAGGTCGAGTGGCATTAGTGGAGGCACCATTGGTAGCGTCGTCGTTAGTGCAGTCGCCGCGGTCGCAATCACTGCTATCCTTATCTGGTTCTCTATGTTTCGCAAGAAGAAGCGCGAGTCTTAACTCGGAACGCTATCTGAAGAGATTGCACTACAAGACTATCCTAGAGACAACAAGAGCATCTACCCGAACGAGACAGAGCTCGGATCTGATGCTACAGTATATAAAGTGTATAGCAATTATAAGCAGGACCACGAAGTAGATGGTAGAGAATCGAGATCTAAAGCGCACGGCGACACGGCGGCAGGCCTGGGTTCAAGAGCTGCCAACTTCACCTCCTCCTGGCAGTCCGTGGTCTGCGCAGGAGCTGCACACGCCGCCGATAGGACATGAGAGCGGGCTGCTGGCGGAGGCGCCGGGCAGTGAGGGTCGCAGACATGAGTTGGCTGCGGATGGAGGGAGGTCGTGATCAAGTTTCTTGAAATTTGGAATCGTTTGGTAAATATATCGATGCAGCTTGGTTGAATTAGTTTCACAAAGGACTCAGGAACCATCTCGCGATTGGTACCGGCGCCATTCCTGGAGGAGGATTTCAAATGGGTGCATGTGAGTGACAGATTGCTTCCCTGACACTCGACTCAAAATCTGCAGTTGGCGCACCAACTTTTTGCCATTTCTCGTATGTGTGAGAACATCTTTGAATTTTGCTCCTACACGTCGAGGTCATAGAAGCCTGCAGAACTGCTGCAACCATACACTGAACAAATTCTTCCGACAACATGTGTACACCCGATGTGTACATTGGACGAGGCACTGACTGACTGAAAAGGCTTCTGTCTACCTCAAGACTTGCTTAAGCGTCACAAACCATCACCGCAACCTTCAAGGCCAACTCCACCGCCCCCGAACGCTTTGTGCTCCAACATTCGCCGCAGCTCGTCGCCATAGTTCTCATACTGCAAACCGCTATTTTGTCCTTCACGATCGAGATCGACGTCCTGGTCACGCTTCAGCACTCTACTCATGAAGCGACGGCAAAGTTGATCACTGTCACACCCAGACATGCCCTGTGGGAGGATCAAGGATGGAAAGGAATTGCGGCTGGGCCTTTATTTACACTTACGTCTCGATTTTCATGAAACCAGGACAAGACGGATATATTCAGTCCAGGTGCAGCGACGGTGTCCGACAACGCTTGCAAAGAGTTTGTTCATGCTATCGCCAGGCATTCATGCGCAGGATAGGAGCAAGAATAGCATTCTGGAGAGCATAACCATCGTCTTGGTAGCCATCAATAGCAAAAACAAATCATGGTCTCCAACGAAAAGCCGCGATTGATCAAAAGATCAAAATGAACTATATTGCTCATCCTCGTGTTCTCTTTCAACGGCAAAGACGTCTCTGAAAAAGCTCACATCCAAGCAAAAATGACCTTCAGACTGCAAAAAGACAGCCAAAAGCACAAAAATAATGGTAAACGCAGTGATGAGTGCTATGAACACTACAATATGATAATCAGCTTTCAATATCCTGTGAATGAGAAACGATGTCAGTGAATGTTCAAACGACTCGGCTAAGGCAGGCGGCGGCAGTGGCTTTGGCGTTGGCAATGGCTGTCGGCTGCTCCAGAATCCAGGCTCCAGGCATGTGATACTCTTTTGCTGTGAGCTATTATTGGTTAGTACGAGGGATGTGAAGTTGGGGGCGTATATTATTGTTGAATGTCATGACGGAGAAACAGGGACTTAGTAGTCCAACCAGCTTTAGGATTGTCCTGGAAGAGCTATACAACTTTCAGAATGCGAAGAACGGAGCTGAAGTCTTCTGTTTAGTTCATAGTTTGATGATCAATGATCAAATCAACCATTCAGGATTGAAAGACGAATACATTGAGTCTCTTGATATGAGATCGTCATGTTTCATATGGTTTTTGGCTATCTTGATGGTATATCTGCTGATCGCCCTCCATTGATGAGATGGAGGCAAGATGTCATTATTCTGAAGAAATTTGTGCTTAGCCATGGCCCAACAATGTTTTCATTGATGCTGGACTATTTGTTCTTGATATTGATCACATAAACATCGAAATTGTCACGGTATCGATAGTGATGTCTCATGCTCTTTTCATTTTGTCACATTCCATCGTGTTCTGCGCTGCGCTTCGAGCCTCTAATCATGGTTTCCCACTGTTTGCTTTCTCCGATTGATGTATCATTTGTGGTCTGCCTGCTCGCTCTTGCGTTGTTATTCTCGTGCGATCCATACGCAGCTCTTCGCATTGGGCCGCCAGGCTGTGAGGACGAGATCGAGTTTGGTCTGGATGGCGATCGTCGATCTATTCGCAGCAATGTGCTGTACTGGCGGAAGTAAGATATGAGCTTTTCCGGGGAATTATCTTAATCGAGGCCAATCGTAAATCTCGGTATCGATGCATGTCAGTGTCGGTCTTGCGTTGAATCTGCTCATTGCAAGTCCGAACGGCACTTCTGCTGTGTTTGTCGCGTCCACACTCGTGTCGATGAGCTTTTTGTTCAATCTGCGTCAACCAAGACTGGATTAGTTTGCAGCCCGACCGGAGGAGAGAAAATTCATTCATAGCCTGCGATGTTATTCTCGCGATGTTGCTATGTGAAGTCGTTACAGACGTCAGGCCCAGCATCAGCTCGCCAATTCTTTCAATCTTCACCGTCAGCTTCGTCCGTCTTGGACAGCTACCCACGACAGCACGACCAGTTCTCTAGCTCTAACAAAAGCTGCATTTCTGTGCCTCTCACATCCGACCCGAATCTCCGGCAGCACAACTTCTGAGCATCGCCTGACGACTCGTCTCATTTTTCAGCGACTCCATCTTTATCAACGCTCTTTGCAGAAGTCGCCGTCACTCGCTCTCAGCGTGGCCTCGATCGAGGAAGATACTAGATACTACTCGTCGCTCAGGGCGGGCTCAATTCAGTAGGCGAATGGTGATAGGGTACAAGCAAGCGAAACATGATATTTACGAGCATCCTCTCTTCAAAGAAACGATGCTGTCAAGCTAAAACAAGAAGTCGCACGAATACAGGCATAATTATCGTCGCCAATCGCCCGAAGTCAAGAAGACGAATTGCACAGATAACTTACTGAGCTGAGGACGACAGGTAGCTTCAGGAAGATCGAATCTTCTCGAGTATAGCGATCAACATAAACACAATCTCACAGGTAGGGGTGTTTACAGCCATTTAGCTTCTACGTCTAGAGCAATCATGGCAACTTCATGAAAACTTCCAACATCTTTGGGAAATTCGGCGTACCTAGCCCTGTGATCTATCCATACGTTAGCATCACAACTCTCAATCCAATACTTGCGCTCACTCACCGGATCCCAGCCTTCCACAGCCTTAAACCCACTAGTCCCACACCCATCACTCGTTCCGTTGGTGATATCATTAAAAATCTCAGGATGTTTGTATAACACGGGTTGAACAAATCCGACTGGGCCTTTTCCGATAGCTGTACGTTCTTCGTTGATCTGGAAAGAAAGCAGTCAGCACGAGGAGGGTTATGATTTTGTGATGGTGGGAGTTACCAAGGTGATCATGGCACCCCAAATCGGAGCTGAGAGGGAAGAGCCGAAAAAGCGAGCATCGGTTGCGATGGTACCGTTTTTGCTCTTTCTCCATTTGATTCCTCGGAAGTTTGCGCCGTTGGCTGAGACGTCGGGGTAGCCCTTCAGAAGTCAGCACAGGATACACATATCGGAAGAGGAGAGGGCAAGGATCTTACTCTGCCACCTCGATTATACACTCCACCATTATTGCCGATATTACTCACGTTGGTGTCTGCGAACTACATCATGTCAGATAAGATCAGGAGAGAAGGGTTAAATGAGAGGAGGGCTTACGTAGTACTTGTACCCAGGATCATGCTTTTCGAAGTATGCGTCGACAGCTTTCTTCTGATACTCAGGTCTCGAAAAATAATTCGAAAAGCCACCTCCGCTCGTTGCAGGAACACTATTATTGGGGAAGTAGATCTCCATAGCGCTTTCGGAGTCGAGGATGGTCTGGTTGGACTATGAAAATAGACAGTCAGCACACGTGTCATTCGCTGTAGGATAGACTTACGAAGAGCGCCGTCCCACCAACCGAAAGAATCCAAGGACAGTTTCCTGGATTCGAAGGATGGAAGACTTTGCCTTTCAGATCTTTGTAAGGACAATTATCGCCAGGTTTGTAAAACGTGTCGTTGAAACCACAACCACTTAGACATCCCTTCGCAGTACCTGTGTCGTTAGGAAAAGAGGCAACGCCGAAATCTCCAGACGAAGCCATGATTGTATGTCCTTGTAACGCAAGTTTCATGAATTCGTTGCATTGTCGTCGCGTGTAAGCGACAGGAAGATCTTGTTCGCCTTGACCGTATGAGATGCTGAGGACACGAGTGAGGTTGTAGACACCGCATTGTCGTGGTTGTTTGAAGCCGCCTGGTCGTTCGTCTGGGTATACGGCATCTAAGACAGGGTCATCGCCGCATACGCCAAAAGCGCAGTAGTTGCAGTAGCTGCCGTCGAGGGAGTCGAGGAAGGTGTTGAGGTATCCGGGTAAGGTTTGATTGATTTGTAGTGCTGCTTGGGGTGGATCTTCGACCTGGTAGATTGTGATTGTTTGTGGGTAGATCAGAGGAAGAGCGGCCTGGATGTCGAGTTCTGGCTCGCCGCCGTTCTCTTTGGCAGTTCGATTGGCAGGACCTGCACCACCATTGACTGAGATGGTGATTGGGTGAGTGCCGTTGGGTATCTCAGGATGGTATCTGGTGTAGAATTCGTCGAGATCTTCTTGAGCATAGCTGTAGAAGTTCTCGAACATGCCCAGTGAGTTGACTGAGTCGTTCTTGGTGGGTTTAGGAATGCCATAGAGAGCTCTCAGGCAGGGGATGGTGATGTTTCGGCCACAGTCGGACAGGTCTTTGCGCAGATCTGCAGCATTCACGGGCGGTTGGTCATTTCCATCACCAGAATCCTCAAGTATCATGTGCGAGGCATGCAACGCTCTCCGCTGCAGTGAATGTTCGGCGAAGTCAGACTGCTTTGCATTCCTCTTCCGCACTCTTGCAGAAAGGGCAACCCCAGGCGTGACATAGTCGATGTGTTTTCTGATGCGCTCTGGAACGTGATATACATCACATCCAATCTTCAGCTCTCCAGTAGCCTTGTGCTCGTACTCGTGCAGTTCTGCGTGGAAAAGCTGTTCAAACTTCTCCGCAGGAATATGAGCAGCCAGCCATGCTTTGTTCTCGAATTCCAGGATGTCGTCCTGGTCAATTCCAGCTTCGATGAGCCAGTCAGAGACATCTTTCGCTGCATCAGCGCTCGGTGCAAACATGCTGTGGACCTCTTTCGAGCTCAAGTATTGTCCATATCTAGGAGAATCCGGATCAGACACCTCCATCAGCTTCTGATAGCCAGTCTCATCGTCCAGATTCTGCTGCGTCAGGGCAATACGTAGCGGAACTATGGATCTGGAATGCACGCGGCCGTTTCTGCTCCAGGCGTGATGTGACAGTCTTTTCTCGTGTACAACATGCGTATCTGGAATGATAGCGTTTCCAGACAAAGTCTCCAGGATGATGAGGGCAAGCGACCAGAACAGGTTGCATCTCGGCATCGCGCACTCCTCTGCGGCGACTGAAGCACTTGCTGCCGATCTAGAGCAACGAATACTAGACCGCTCTTGCAGTCGACAGCTGAAACATTTAGGTGATGAAGTCGTGCCCTTCCTGCATCACGAGTATAATTTGCGAAACCTTGTACGACACGCCGGCAGATGGTTCCACGCCACGAACTCAATGTCAAATCCTGGTATCACACATTCGGCTACCCAGATAGTAGCAGAGTACGGAGCAGCGCATGCATTTGGTGGGCTCTCCTGCGGCGGACTGGTCTAAGACTCCCAGACTCACCGTGCATCTGCGAATAATTCTAGTCGCAGGAAAAGTGAGCCTTGCAAGGACGTTGTTCTGAGTCTTTGCATAGGGGCGGACAGCGGTCAAGTCTTACCCACGCAGTCATTGATGGTCGCTCCATTCTGCTTTACATTAGCCGCTCAGAACTGGTCATGGAGACGGCGACGTGCTTGTAGGCCTGGTCTAGAGTAGTCGGAGGCTTCTGTATCGAAGGAATCCAGATTCTCAGGTGCCCGCGGTCCTATTTGCAGGTCCACGTATACTAACTAAGAAGTCAAATTCGAGGTAGCTCTAGCGTACCCTGAGGGTTCCGTACGACCCTGCAAAGTGCCCTAGAACCAGCTAAATTAGTGTACAAAACGGGGTACTACAAACTACCCCTATAAACCCTAATTACCTTAGATTTCTAACGTTCCAAATAGCTATATTTATTTAAAAATAACTAAGTCTATATCTATACTTAGGTATACTACTATACTCGCTTAGAAGTAATAATATCCTCTTAAATACGTCGTTTTAGTAGTAATCTTAGTATAGAAGATAGCTTATAAGAGAATTAATCTATATCTAGTAGTAAATATAGTATATCTATATATAATCTTCTATAAGTATATTTTAAAGGCGATACTATATTATTAAGTAAAGGCTTCTAATAATAATAAGGCTTATAAGAGCTACCTAATCGCTATAGTAGATCGAGTAAACTATCTAGTAAAGTATCGTTACTAGTATATAATAGTAGAGACGATAAGATTCTAGTATATAATAGTAATAGTAATAAATATAGATCTAGATATCTTAATACCTCGTCGTTCTTATATTAAATACTTTTACTAGTATCGTTTAGTAAAGATAGCGATAATCGACTTAACTTAATTAAAGTTAAGTAAAGTAGATCTATATCTAATAGATCTTTATTAAAGTCTTCGTTATTTATATAAGGCGTATTATTATTAGTAAGGTACGAGTCGTTTATATTAGCGTTATTATTAATAGTAATAATAACTAGAATAAAGTCGATATTATTAATAACTCTATAATAGTTAACTAGACTATAAATAGATAGAGCGAAGCTATTAATAACGATAAATAGCTATTATAGAGATATCTCTTCTATAGTAATTAAAGATACTAATAAGAGCGGAGTTAGTAGTAGTACTAGTAGTTATTTAAAGATAGGTTATTATAATAGCCTATTATTAACTAAGTACTACTTAGCTATATAATAAGGTATTAAATTAGCCTATAGATCGCCCTTCTTAATCTATTCTTATATATAAATATTTATTATTAAATAAGCTATTTCTAAGTAGTATATAATCTACTAAAGTAAGGCTTTATACTACTAGTTATTACTAAGCTTCTTAGATTAAGTATTAAAGAAGTAGAAGAATATTTATATAAGGCCTTCTTATATAGAATAGAAGTATTCCTTTATATTATAGAGCCTATAGATACTAGGAGCCTTATTAAGATTAATAACCTATCTAGTAGACTAATTACTATTATTATTAGTAATTAGCTTAGTATTATACTAGTCTAGGTAGACGAGGTTACTATTAGGTCCTTAGAAGCGACTAATATAGTATCTATAGTAAGTAGTAGTAAGCTAACTTATACTATTAAAGTAAAAGCGCTAAACGTACTTATAAGGTAGATAATAGCTATACTAGAAGTAGTAGAAGTACTTAGTATACTTATTAGCTTAATTAGTAGATAGATATATACGCTATATAGGCTTATTATTACTATAGTTAGCGCGTATCTACTATAACTTATCTACTATCTTCTTCTATATAGAAAGAGGTAGATTCTTAAATAATAAATAGTATTTATTCTACTATAGTAGAAGCTAACTCTAGCTATTAATTTAGATATTTTAATATATGTATTCGTATATATAGTTATCTAGATCTACTAGGTATATTACTAAGCCTAATAATAGTTAGTATAGGTATTATTATAGATAGAAATAATCTTAAAGGAATATAGTAGATAAATCTTAAAGGTATTATAGAAATAGCTAGAGATCGTTCTTAAAAATTTTACTATTCTAAGAAATATAGAAGAGGACTTCTTTTATATAAAATTCTACTAGTACTATAAGAAGGGGATAAATACGTACCTCGTAAGCTCTATATATATATCTAACGCTTATCGTAGCGCTTTAAGTATATATAATATCTTTCTAGTAGTAAGGTTATATAAACTAATATTAAAAGCGAGTCTCTAAGCTATATCTAAGTCTCCTATTAATCGCTTATAGAAGCCGTCTAGTTATTCTATAGATATTATAACTTCTACTTATAAGTACTTAGCTTACTAGTAGCTTACTTAATAAAGTAATAATATTCTTCTTAGCTTCTAGTAATAAATATAGTATTAGATATAGCCTTAAGAGCGCGTAGATATATCTTAAAGTACTTTTTAAAGATCTTAATAATATAGCGTTAGTAAAGCTACTATTTAATTAAATAATCGCTTAGCGCTTATAGGACCGCTTATTATTTACTCGTAGAGTCGTCTATAATAGACTATAGATCTATCTAGTTAGACTATTCTTTCTAGATATTATTAGAAGCCTTATAAAGGTATATTAGCTATAGAAAGTAATAAATTAAGCTATTAATAGTAGATAAGCTTTACTTATACTAGAAGTTAGTTTTAGCTATAGAATAGAGCGTTCTTATTACTTCCGTAATTAAGTATAATTACTTATAAGATAATAAGAAATAACTAGCTAGAAGCTACTTAAGATACTAATTATAGCTATAGACTATAAATAATAACTAGAGAGCCTTATTTATATAATAGGTTAAGTCTAGTAAGAATAAGCTACTATAGTTATAAAGAAGCTAAAGTTACTAGTTAGTAGCCTAAACTAGGCTAGATTAATAGGAGCTCTTCTTATTACTTACTAAATAGATAATATTAGCCTAACTAGTTAGATTATCGCTATATAGCTTAAATTTAGTACTTAAGTAGTCTAGAGCCTATTATAACTATCGTTTAGTAGACTCGTTAGCGCTAGACCTACGTTTATTGCTTATTTAAGTAATTATAGTCTTATTAGTATTTCTAACCTAATTATATATTATTTATACTATACCTATATCTCGCTATACTATCGCTTATTTAGGCCTTCTTATCTTATTAACTAACTTAGAAATAGTATTTAAGCCTAGAAATTAGTTAATACTAGTATATAAGCTACTAAGAACTTATTTAATTACTTACCTACTTAAAATTTAAGTATTTCCTTTTAAATAGCTTTTATACTATTATTTACCTAAATTCTATTAATATACTTAAGAGAGTATAAATAATACTTATTTAGTAGTAGAAGAATTATATACGAGGGTCTTAGTACTATTATATCCTTAGATAAGTCTACTAGTATTATATTATTAAGAAATATATCTAAATTAGTGTTTTAATCCTTCTTATAGAACTTAAGAATAGTTAACTTTATAGAGTAATTATACGTTCTCTATATAATATACTTCTATTATTAATACCTTACTTTCTTTAAGATCTTTACTTATATACTAATATTACTATTAGTATACTAATAGTCTATAAACTACTTATAAAGATAATATTTAAACTTTACTTTATAAAATAGCTACTTTACTAGATCTATAGATAGCTTATTTAGACGACTCTTAAGAAGCTAGATATTAGTAGTAAACGATCGATATTTATTATATTTAAAGCTACTTATTTATATACCTAGCTAATTATATACTTAATAACTACTTTTAAGAATAATATTATTAACTTCTATATAATATTTATAGTTTTAAGAGTAGAAGAATTAGTACCTTTAGTAATATATATTAGATAGAAATAGGCTCTTAAACTAATAATAACTATATATTTAGTAAATATTAATTATAAGACGATAATAATATACTTACTAGCTACTTATACTCTAGCTTACTAAGTAATATATAGATATCTTTAGACGCTAAGTAGCTCCTATAATTACTATATATTAGAAGCGATAGTAATAGCGATAGTAAGGTTAAACTAGATAGTATATAATATATAAAAAGAGGTAGATTAGGTCGATAAATAAGAAGCGGAAATAGACTCTAGATAAGGCCTAGTATACCCTCGTTCTACTTAGTAAACAACTCCTTATTTATAGGCCTATACTATAATAATAAGGCTTTAAATTAGACCGCTATATACCCTATAACTAATCCTAGAAGTAGATAGGCGGCCGTAGCAAACCTATCTATAGTGGCGGATCGACACCCTCGCATTCTTGATTGGTATACATACACCTCCTATTTGCAACAGGGCTTACATCCTCGTTTGTTGTTCCATATTCAGTGCCCGTTATGGGCGGGCCGCTATCGAATCTCGCGGCAACGTTGGTATTGCAAGGATTGAGGCCCAGGATGTGATGCCAAGCAAAACGGCCAGCTTAGCCAGACGCGAAGGACAGGACAGGACAGAGCTCGCCTCCCCGCTGCCTCGCTTGGCCACCGCTTTGGCAGCACAGCCCGACTTTCGTTCTTTCAGAATCGTGGGCTCAAAATTTCGAATCTGTCTTGCTCTATCTCTCGGCACCCCGAAATGGAGGAGAAATGAGAGGGCCTGAATTGAAAAGTGTGATTCTCATTCATCTCACAATCACCCTAAACGCCTCGCTAATGTCAATCGGAAACCTGTATCTGCTTCCCGAAGGAAGATTTTTTCCACCAGAAAAGCCCAGATCTCATGCAGCCGGGAGTTCTGCCTCGGCGATCTCCTTTGTGGCCTCGCCAGTGGTGTTCACCTCCTCCCTCTCGCGCTCGCCGGCATCCTTCTCGACTTGGTCGACCTCCATAGCACCTGCAGAGCCCTCCTTCTCTGGAGCCGGCGACTTTGCGGGAGTCGGCTTCGCTTCCTCTTCAGCAGCCTCCTCCTCCACTTTAGTCTCCTTCACATCGCTTGGGCCATCCACCTGCATAGCATCTCCATCGTCCGCATCGCCATTGACGCTCCTAGAGTCGGCAGGCGTGTTGGTACCGGAGTCGTCGGCAGGTGCGTGCGGATTGAGATGGTCCATTATACCAATCCTACGCGGCTGCGGCCGCATAATTCCGTTCGCAGTCTCATACTCCTCGTCATCAGAATCTTCGTCATCGTCACGTGTCGTCTTAGCATCCAATTGACGCTGGGTATACCGCTTGTCCTTGTTTGCATCGGCGTCTTCATCGTCCAGTCGATCCTCTTGTTCCTCAAAAGTTTCCGCCTCGCCATCTGGACCAGCGTTGTGCATGCCGAGAGGCTCTCTGGGTACGTCGTGCATTTGGACGGATGGTGCATGTTGAGTGGTGCGTTTCAGGTTCTCGAGGACTTGCGCTTTGATCTTCTCCAGATATTCTGGGGAGTTCGCGTTGTCCATGTTGCTGGGCTTGACATCGAGCTCGAAGTCGGGCGAGTAGTATTCGTAGTAGTCGGTGAAGGGAAGATCGGGACCCATTTCCACTCCGACAAGCTGGCCCGTCTCGTAAGCCCATGTACGAGCGACATTTCGCATTGTGTAGCCACCGCCGCCGAGAATGAGTGTCGGCAGATTGAAGGATTTGACGTAGTTGACGCAATTAGAGTGACCACGCATGGATAGGTTGAAGCATCCCAGTCGATCGCCAGAAAGCGAGTCTCCTCCGCACTGCAGCACAACAGCAGTGGGCTTGTAGTATTCCATGACCCAACCAATGACCGGCTCGAAAATACCCTTGTAGCTCTTGTCGTCGATGCCGTCCCGGAGTGGGAAGTTGACAGCATAGTTCTTGCCAGCTGCGACACCGATATCTCTGAGCTCGCCAGTTCCTGGAAAATATTCTCCGTATTTGTGGAAAGAAACGGTCATGACACGGTCGGTGGAGTAGAAGGCTTCTTCGACACCGTCTCCATGGTGGACGTCGATATCGATGTAGAGGACGCGTGGGTGGAATCGCAGCAATTCGAGAATGCCGAGAACGATGTCTGGTAAATGTCAGGATCGAAAAGGCGATTTTAAGAGCAGTCTTCGAGAAGAGCGCTGCGCATACCATTGATGTAGCAGAATCCTGAAGCCTCGCTCTTCTTGGCGTGATGCAGTCCTCCAGCCCAGTTGACAGCGACATCGCATTTCCCTCTATTCAATCTCGCAGCTCCCTCCATACTTCCTCCTGCGCTGATACCGCAGAATTCGAACAGACCATCGAAGACCGGACAATCGTCTCCGACATTGTAGCGACCCTGCTCCTTCATGAAGCCATCCATATTGTCTGGGGTGACACGTTGCAGGAAGTCGACATATTCGTCGGTGTGGAATTGGGTCATTTCGTATTTCGTCGCTGGCTTTGCTCGGTAGATTTCCAATTTCTTGTAAAGACCATAGTTCATGATCAGGGAATGGGCCATTCGAATGCGATGTGGCTTCATAGGATGACCGGCATTGTAGGCATAATTACCCACATCGGAGTCGTAGAAGTAGGCCACTTTCTTGGGTTGTGACGGAGCAGCAGGCGTATCGATTGGCGCATAACCGCCAGTGCCCGCAGGCATGTTGACCATTTTGGGTGACGATCGTTCAGGTCAGTCGCTCGTCAGCAGCAATTCACTTGAGTGGGTACCGAAGTGCTGTATTTAGACTTAGTGGTATAGAGACAGAAAGTGCAATCGGTGTTAGAGAAAGGCATGTGAGAGAGCACGCGAAGCTCTCGAAAGTGGAAGTGGCAGGGCAGGGCAGGGACGCGATCGCCGCACCTTCCCTACCCCAGCTCTCGCTTCGATTCGGCCCGTCATCCGAAAAGACCGACCGCCGACGATGCTCAGATGCGCGAGGGCGACATCACAGTCGTTGTTGCGCGTTGTCATTCTGCCTGCACCACCAAATCTCATTCGCCCAAGAAACCTCATCGCCGACCGCATTTCCGCTCCGCTCCGCTACCATCGACAACCACCGATTACCCCATACGACACTACAAACGCCGCTTGCGTGGCTAAGAGCGCACCGCACGAGCAGCCAGACTTGCTCCCTCGTCAACCACATCACCACTCGCCGCGATGGACCGGTTATCGAGAATGCTTGCTGCCGCGCAAGGCATGGGCGGTGGCGGCGGCGCTCCCACACAGGTGAGGAGACACACAGCGGAGATCTGATGCAGGTCTGCAGCAGCAGACGTCCAGTGGCTAATGCATCTCCCAGGACACAAACATCATAGATAACGCAGAGACAGTCTACATCTCGTCACTCGCCCTCCTCAAGATGCTGCGACACGGCCGAGCTGGTGTGCCGATGGAGGTCATGGGTCTGATGCTGGGAGAATTCGTGGATGACTACACAGTACGAGTGGTGGATGTGTTTGCCATGCCGCAGTCAGGTACGGGAGTATCTGTTGAGGCCGTGGACCCCGTTTTCCAGACCAAGATGATGGACATGCTGCGACAGACCGGGCGACCCGAGACCGTCGTAGGATGGTACCACTCGCATCCTGGTTTCGGCTGCTGGCTGTCCTCCGTCGATATCAACACCCAGCAGTCCTTTGAGCAGCTGACGCCTCGCGCTGTCGCTGTTGTCATCGATCCCATTCAATCCGTCAAGGGCAAGGTCGTCATCGATGCCTTCCGCCTCATCAACCCACAAACCCTCATGCTTGGACAAGAACCCCGCCAGACCACCTCCAACTTGGGCCACCTCAACAAGCCATCCATTCAAGCACTCATTCACGGTCTCAATCGCCACTACTACAGCATCGGCATTGGGTATCGAAAGACTGCGCTGGAGGAGGGCATGCTCATGAATCTGCACAAGACCGTCTGGACTGAAGCTCTCACCATGCCCGACTTCGCAGCAGAAGGCACGCGCAATGAGGCGAACTTGAAGAAGCTGGTGTCCCTGGCAGAAGGCTACGAAAAGCGGGTCAAGGAAGAGACGGAGCTCACGAAGGAGCAGCTACGGACACGATACGTTGGCAAGGTCGACCCGAAGAAGCACATCGAGACTGTGGGACAAGAGCTGATCGAGGACAACATCGTTAGTGTGTCGAGGCAGATGATTGACAAGGAAGCGAGTGTGCCCTCTGCTGAAGGTCTCGGATCAGCGCGACAGCTCAACGGCAAGCTCAACGGCACTGCGAATGGTCACGCACAGGCTGATGGTGGGATGGAGGTGGACGAGGAGCTCTAGTTGTGAGACTGAAGCATGATTATGGGATAGGACTACTTGATGTATTATGTGCATAGCCTCGGCGCCTGGCGCTCTGCAGACTGGAAAAGGTAGAGTACAGTCTTGCGAGGTTCTGATTTGAGTAGCGAAGGCCCCAGGCATAGCTGCGTATGAATACAATACATTTGACTCGCCAGCCACCTCTCACCAGGTGTGTTACCAATCCTCGTGGTGTGGCCAAAGGAAGCTCTGATGCATGCTATCCCGTTCTGCCGAATCCTTCATTCATGCATGGCGCTTCTCGTAGGGCTGATGGAGCACCTCAGCTTGCCAAGTCGGGTTAGCTTACTTGGTCAGCACAAATTGATGGAAGAAGAGGACTTCTATAAAGCTGGGAGTTAGAAGCAATCGTTGTTCAGCACCGTCACGAAAAGATTGTTTTCCGCGCCTTGCGACACATTCAGCTATGCTGCGACTTCTACTCCTCCTCATCGTCGTCTTCATCGCCTACCGGATCTTCAACTGGACTCGAAATTACTCTACCGCTCGCAGCTATGGTCTGCCCATCCTTCTCATTCCAGTCTCCTTTCAAGGTGTCTGGTGGATGCCGTTGCGGCCTCTCTTCGCATGGGTCAAAAGCCTTCCCTTTGGCCTCGGCGACTGGTATCTGTACACCACTATGGGCTGGCCGACTGAAGACGGCAACCGTTCACTGCTGAAATACGGAGAAAACTTTGTTCTATGCTCGCCTTCCGAGAATATCATCGTAACAGCCCAAAATTCAGTCGTCGAGCAAGTCTGGACTACGCGAGCGCCAAGCCAAGACGGTGTCGAGTGGTACATGCCTGGCTCTCAGGCGAAGCTGTTCGCATTCTATGGCGAGAATGTAAGCTCGACCAACGGCGAGGCATGGAAAAGGCATAGAAAGATCACCGGCAGCGCGTTCAATGAGAGGACAGTGGAGCACGTTTGGGATGAGGCTGTCTCGAGAGCTGCTCGACTAGAACTGAACAGCTCGAACGGAGCCAGGTTCTCTTTGGCCAAAGTTCGCAGCACTCTTGATGTCGTCGCCATGCAAATTCTTACGACAGTTGGCTTTGGGCAAGAGACAGACCTAGTCACAGTGGGACCTGGACATAAGCTCTCGCTCATGGACTCCTTAGGCTTCGTCTTGGAGAACATCATGCTTACCATCCTCTTCAACTCGCTCAAAGCGCCGGACATGATCCTACCAAAATTGCTTCGAAAGCTCAAGCTCTCAGTCAAAGAATTCAAGCTGTACATGGAAGAAAGCGTTCTGCGTCACTTCCAAGCAGTACGTAGCAAACCTGAAGGAGCCGGTGGTCGACCGACCAGTCTACTCGAAGCAATGATCCGCGCCAACGAAACCGGCAAAGACGAAGGTCATAAACTCTGGCTTACAGACTCCGAACTCTACGGCAACATTTTCGTCTTCAATCTCGCAGGCTACGAAACAACATCTTCTACCTTCACATTTGCGCTCTCTTACCTTGCTGCCTACCCCGAAATACAAGAATGGGTCCGAGAAGAGATCGACATTCACTACACGCCTTCAAAGCAGAGATACACAGAGAACTTCCCAAAGTTAGTCCGTACCCTTGCAATCATGTACGAAACCCTCCGTCTAGCGTCACATACGCCAATGTTCGTGAAAACGCCCAATGATCGAACGACGATCCGAATCACAACCCCCAACTCCTCATCAATCGAAGTCAACCCAGGCACACTCATCGGCTTCAATAATTACGGAGCTCACCTCTCTCCAAAATGGGGTCAGAATCCCGAGATCTTTGATCCTACCCGTTTCATCGCCAACAATAGACTAGTCGTGCCTGAAAACGTGCTCTACCTACCATGGATGGCGGGTCCGAGAGTGTGTCCGGGGAAGAAATTCAGTCAGGTCGAGTTTGTGGGTTTGATGGCTGACATTTTGAAGAGCTGGAGAGTCGAAACTGTGAGAAAAGAGGGGGAGAGTGAAGAGATGGCAAGGGAGAAACTCTTAAGCGTGCTTGATGAGAAGTATTTTCATGTTAGTTGCCATTTGAAGAGGCCGGGTATGGGAGAAGTTAGGTTCGTGAGGCGATTTTGAGCATGAGACAGAAAACATGGAGTTTAATTTCTGACCCAAGGTGTTCCGCGATTCAGAAGTCCATCTTTCACAGCGCCAAGACCATCACGAGCTCAGCATAGAAGTACAGGCAAAGCTACAACCTCGAACAAATGGCACATCAAGGCAACTCTTCCATTTTTTCCGGTCCCGTGGTGTAATGGCCAAGCACATCCAGAACAACATTTTCTGCTCTGGCCGTTTTGAACTCTGGCTTCGCGCGCCTCAGAACATTCTGTGTCACTGCATTCTTTGCTCCCTGCATTCTGAAGGACTACGTTCGAATCGTAGCGGGATCATGAATCATATCTTTTTGCTAGTCGAGAAGCACTCTTTTGGCGTCGTCAGGGTCTGGACAGCCTACTTCGACTCTTGAATTTGGTCGGCATCTTGACAATCATTCATGGCTCGACGGTTCAGTCTGTAAGTCGGTACGAATTGGCGCTTGACTATCAAAGCAGCAGCGACAAGATCAGGCGACCTGAGTTGATTTGGGTTGCCTTCGAATTCGGTCCTGAATTATTTGGGATGCGTTGAGCTGTGAGCGATTGTCAGTGTTTGGTTTCTTGACTGTTCTTTGTCGGAATGATCACTAGTCAATTAGCTGGATCAATCATCATCACATGGCTCATGAAAAAAGGCAGATAGACCACAAGTTTCCGCACCACGCTTCAGCAGCTTAGATTGCCAAACTCTTCAGACGTCATTCACCTTGGATTATGACCGATTTCCAAAATTCTTGTCCTCGTAATCGTAATGTCTTTGGAGGAAGGCTGACCTCAACTCTCCAGCTTTGCCTTTTGCATGTGAAACTCGCTGATTCGCTCGGCGCTGACCGCCACTAGCTCAGGTCTGCATGATTCCAACGGTCTTGCCTACCTCGACTCTCTAACGACAAGGGGCAACGTTGAGCGCTCGTAGGAGAGTGGACGACGTTCTCGGGCTATTCAGCATTAAGGGAATCTGAGTCATATAGCTCTTGAGAATATGAGAATGAAGAAGAGACATCAATGAAGAGAAGAGGAAGAAGAGCATTCGAAATCAAACATATTTCTTTCCGCTTAACGCTATGATAACTATTCCGCCCAATGCAAAGAGTATCCAGAGCGTCCGTGAAGACCACCAATATATGCGTCCCAAATTATCTCAAAACGCCTTTCCCATTTATGTATGTATGCAATCTAGTCCTGTATGCCAAATGCCGCCATCACATCGTAGCCTTCCAGAAGGTCTCAAAAAATCTGCCGTACTCAAGTTCATACCTCGTCAAATCGTAGCCCGAACTAAGAGCGTACGAAATTTCGAGCATGACTTCTCCGGTAGATTGTGCCATTTGCACCGACGGAAGGTACATAGGCTGAGCCTGAAGGTGAGGCGTTACCGACCGTAGAGATGGTTGGGATCGCGCCTGCGGCACCGGATGGGGCGCCGTATGTTGTTGCTGATGGAGGAGCGGATTCTGAGGATGGGGCAGCGTAGCTTGAGGGTGATGCCACTGGTGCTGATGATGAGGCATAGCTAGACGGAGATGCTGCTGGTGCTGAGGAGCCGGAAGGTTGCGAGGTCATGGTAACCACTGTAGTGATAGTGGTGACGTACTCGCTGGTGACAAACTGAACCGCGGATGAAGAACCTGCATAAGAGCCCGGAGCAGTTGGAGCAGCAGCAGCAGTCGTCGATGGAGTCGCGCTATCAGCTGTGGCCGTAGGTTGAGCAGCTCCAGTGTTCGGGGCTTCGGACCAAGGACTTCTTGTAGGAAGTGGGATCTTGGCAGCAGCGAATGCAGCAGACCAGGCAGACTTGGATCCAGACGTGTAACTTGCTGCAGCAGAGTCAAAGACCTTGGCAGCGGCAGAAGCGGCAGCTGTACCGAAAGTGCTGACAACGGAGCACGAATTCGGAACAAAGACCTCTGGCCACAGACCAAGGCTGTACTGGCTGATGACTGGTGCTTGAGCAGAGCAGGCGGTGACAAAGGCGGAGTTGACGCTGGCGACTTTGCCGACAATCTTGTTGTTCTGCTGCATGACCACGGAAGGCGTGGAAGTGTATGCAGTACGAGACTTGTAGTCGGAGACGGCCACGGATTGTGGGTTGGCCTCTGCAGCTGCGACGGATTGCGTTGGAGTGGCGGCGACCTTGTTCATCTCGGCCTTGTCGACAATCTCGAAGTCGGCGCAGGTGGTGTAGTACTCGTCCTTACCAGCTGGAGTGTTGCAGTCGGCGTTCGGCTCGGTCGGCCATTGCCAGACCCAGTAGGTGGTCAGTGTGCCGGCGGTGAGGTTGGTTGGGATCTTGATGTCAGTCTCGCACCAACTTTCTACAGTCGAGGTTGGTTGGCCAGCGACGTGATTTGGTGTAAGCATTTGACGCTGCTCGGAAATGCTGCCGCAGTTGATCTGGTGACAACGGCCGTCGTCAAAGTTCTGCGCAGTTAAGAGGAAGCCCTTGCCATTACCGCCAGTGCCTGCAGTGTTCCACTCCATGACATCGGAGATCTTCTCGGTGTCGGACGGTTGACTGGTACCGAAAATAAAGATTGTGCCAGAGCCTGGAGGTTTGCCAGTGATGTTCCATGGGAGGGAAACGTGACCATTCTCGAGATACTTCGCAGCAACGTAGTCGCCAGGAGATACCTTGAGTTTGGGAAAATCTGCGGTGTAGTTTGATGTTCTTTGCGCTGGGTGGCAAAGAAGGTCGGAGGAGTTGATTCGTGATCGGACGGCGCCGTCAGATTCGCGAGCCTCGAGGGAAGGCAGCATCCACATCATGGAGAAGCCGTTGTAGGTTGGGTCAGCTCGTGATACGAAACCTCGCGAGTAACCGCGAGGGCCGGTATAAGAGCCATTGTCGGAGATAACCTGGTATTCTTCGACCCATGAGTGTGCTGATGCGAGAGGCGAGAAGATGACGAGCGCTAGAAGCGCGAGGAGCTTGGCTTGGAAAGAAAGCATGGTGTTTGTCTTTGTTTGCCGATGTGTGGTTGTCCTTGCGTTCATGGAAAGTTCGAAGTCCAGCTTCGAGATCGCGATGCGCTTTTGTAGAAACAGCTTGAAGTCGTGAAGAGGTGTTGGTGACGTTCCAGAAGTCGGTCCTGCCGAGTCGCTTCGAAGTCGCGGTAGTGAACGATGTTGTAGCTGTGTCGGAATGATTCTGGAATGCACGAAGAGCCGATAGTATGGCGGAGATTGACAATGCTTTTATGTTAGGTATCCAACAATGAGAGTTTTGCGGCCTGCGCGGTCAACAATAAGAAGAACAATAGAGAGGTGCGACAATGGGCTATGTACAAAAAAGAAGGTTTGGCCCTTGTCCGAGTGAATGCGCTGAAAGCACAAGACACAAAGACAGTGAATGAGAGCCGGCCACCGCAGCGAGATTGAGGTCTATCTAGGGTGCTGGCGATATTTTACAAGCATCACGTGTGAGTATAGTGAAGTTGTGATGTCGCGCCTACCTGCGGGTCTTGGGAAATTCGCGAAACATCAACCAAGACACGAGTCTCCGCTGTATGGCGCACAGGCAGCCAGACATTGTCGCGTGTAGTTGCGGTATATTCGTCGTGAGGTGTAGAAGCGTCGAGAATAAATTGTCGAGAACGACTCGACACGCCTGTGTAAGAGTGGTGTTCGCGGAGCAGAAACGCTTGGACTAAAAATCCCGGTTTTCGAGTTTCTTTCAGCCTCCTGCCGGCAGTCGTCGCGGACCGACAGCCAATGGACCGCGGTGATGTAGGCGCTTGTGAAGTTGCATATTGTAGCGTGTCCGACAATAGAAGTTGTGCAGTGTTTCAGAGTGAAGTTCAGATTGGCAACTCAGCGCACGCGTTGGCTGGCAGGGATTCCGGCGGCTACCCGGGAGCTAATTTGAGCCGCATGTGTTCAGCGTCTGTGCGTGGTTGGAGAATGTCGATGCGAGATCTGTCTCGGGTCTGGGATGTGAAGACATACATAAGGCTTCGACAGTCACAGTTTGTTAGGCTCTTGCCCTTTGCTAGCAACCACACAGCAATGCTCGTGACTCAAACATCTTCCATCACAGCCAAGTCGAACACGGCGGCAATGCGATCACAACTCCTTTGTTTGACAAACTCGGGGTCATATACTTCGCGACGTGATATCTGAGAGTACGAAGGACTGAAGTGACATCTGTCAAGTGTGCTGCGTTAAACAAGTATGCAGAGACTAGTGATACATGCCAACGAACGCTTCCCACCAACGCCTCGCTGAAATGAAGACAAACAATGCTTTTCCTTCCGTAAGCGATCTCTCGCTGTGCAATCACTGTACAAGTCGTCAATCATGCAATGAAGCAGTCATCAAACTTGATGTTCGGCTCTCCATCGATGATGATGTCAAGCTAAGAAGTGCCGTACGTTTCGTGCCCATGAGGTCTATTGACTTGTGCTCCGTTCGCACCCGGCATCAATCTCTCCCTAGCCTCATCTGCCTCCTCTCGAATGAGATCTTTTTTGCAGTGTCATGCTCTTGCGCGTCACGTAGCCCACGAGCACAATACCAACCACAAGAGCAGCAACCAGTAGAATGATGTTGACAGCGATTGGATCGTTGCCGAAGACTTGATGTGTCAAGGCATCCAGACCTGCTTGCGTGAAGTTGAAGAGACCTGCCAAGCAGATGATCAATCCATACACTTTGCCAAATGTCTCGAACCCAAACACCTTGGCGCTGTAGTCGGACACAGCAGTGTAGTAGAGAGGCCTGTAGACCACAAACAGAATGATGCTGACGTATGCTGACCACATCTCAGGGATGACACCGAAAACGCCAATCGCGGTTGCGATGCTGACCAGCAGGCCAAGGACGAAAGGTGTGCTGGTATGATCCAGAACTAGTCCAATGAATGGGATGGAGATGACGCCTCCCAAAGGCAGTGCCATGTCGAAGAACTCATTGACCTGGACGGCCTTTTCATATGATCCTAGCATCTCAGACCATTGAGTACGAACAGTGGCAACAGTATAGTTGATGCGCAGCATCTGCACGACTGTGAATATGGTGATTAAGATCCACCATGGACTGCCGATCTGCTGCAGAACAGTCTTGCCATGCAAAGCGCCGAAAACGCCACTTCGCTGGGCCTTTTGCTCTTCCTCCTTCGCTTGTCCATCGGCGGACTTGGAGCCAAGAAGCGCAGTGACTTCGGACACTATACTCTCGCGGTGGTCATGGCGTTGATTCTGGATCCGCAATCGCTGCTCATCATCGGAGATCTCATCGTCAGACGTGTGCACCGAATCCTGGTCCTCGACCTGCTTTACAAGCTCGCCGACTGTCTTGTAGGATTTGTACGGCATGACGAGGAGCTGGACGGCGAGGATAAATACCGGCACTACCAGGTAGATCAAGAAGAACTTCTTGGTGTTGAAGTCACCATTGGTGCTCTGAAAGATGAGGCGATATCCAAGGAAGACAGCACTGCTTGTGTCGAAAGCTCCTGTGAGAAGGGCGAGGATCAATCCTGAGTGCTGGGGGAAGGTGTTGCTGAGCTGGAAGGACGAGATGAAGACAAATGGACCACCAAGGGCGAGGAACAGGTAACCTGGAATGTATGCGTCCAGGTAAGGAGCAAGGTCCGCAGCGAACGCCATGAAAAGCGCACCGATGAATAGGAAGACAACTCCGACAATGCTTGCGACGCGTGGACCAAAGCGATCCAGAATTGTGCCCACAGGCAAAGCGCAAACATTCGTGCTGACAGCCGCCACCGTGAACATGAGATTCAGCCGGACCTCTTGTCCGTAGCATACCCAGACTCCATCCTCAATCTCTTTGTCTGTGCATTGGTCCTTGTAGACACCTTCAGCGATCAAGACTGGCTTGATAGCTGCAAAGCCGAACACAGCACCAGCTGCCAGCAAGCAGTATACGACAGCAATGGCAACCTGTGCTATTCTCTTGGTCTTGCTAACTTCAAAAGCCGGAGTCGGAATTGCAATCTGTTCTGCAGGAGGAGTCCATTCTCCTACAGGATTGAAGGATAATTTCCGCCGTTCTGAGCCGCTCGGTGATTGCGCTCGCCACCGATCGAAAGATTCTATGGAGCCGCGTCGTTCGAACATTGCCATGATGGGCGATTAGTAGGAGGAGAAGCTCGAGAGCTTATAGTGGTTCGTGTTGCAGCCGGCTCTGTGTCCGCCTGACACTCTCGTGACCCCACTTGAGTAGCTTTGCGCTCCGAGTGGTCGAAATGATGCAATGAGTCCAGTTGTTCCGTAGCGGATCCGCTGGAAGCGCCAGTGTTATGTATAGATTCTTGAAATATTGCTAGAGATCAGTAGTAACACGAGAAGTCTGAGATCGATAGGTCTGCGGAGAGAAGGAGATGATGAGGCAGCGATAAGGTGAAAATTGCTGGTTAGCGATAAGAAGAGCTTCCTACCTGAAGTGGCTGGGTAGAGCCGAAAAGCTCAGAATAGCGCCAACGGATTGCCTAGAACTGCAAATGGAGATGAATGGCGTGTAGCTGCAGTATTGCATGTGGAGAAGAAGATGAAAATTTGCGAGAGAAGTGCAGAACAAAGAGTGCAGGAGATGTGGCCGTCGGCGGCATCCGATCGGGATTCCGACGCCAAGCATTTCCGCGGCTTTGATCTGCCAGCTGCCGACGACACAGCTTCTTTCCATCATCACCATCATTACCAACTTGTATCACGGTCGTAGATGGAACCGTGACTGCAGTGCAGAATCCCTATGCAATCTACGTCAGTCATGATGCTGACTCGGCGCAGCCACCACACCTACGCTCATATCCATGGCGAACCTCTGAGGTCCTGGGGGAGTCCAAAGGATACAAATTGGTGTAGGGAGGATCACCTTGCGATCTTGAGGTAGTTTTTCAAGCCGAGATACACGAAAGAGCGCCGTCATGCGGCTGTGATGATCGGGTCGGCGGCCGGTGAACTGGCGAGCCATGAGTTTGACGACATGCATTCGACTTACAATTCCGAGAACAAGTGACACGCCTGACGAGGAATTAGACACCGGACGGCGATCGTATTGAAGCGAATTATAATCGTCTCGAAGTGTATGAATACAAACAAGCTGTTGTCCTGCAAATATGGAGTGACCGTTGAGATCAAGCCTTGACTGCCTTCTTGCAATGCCTGGATACATATACTGCTTGCGGTCATGACCGGCTTCAGACTCCAGGTTTAGTGACAATCTTGAGGTTTCTATTCATGCTGGAGCTTACAATTCTGTAAGAGGACACGCAGCCTGCTCCAGGCAGCAGATTGTTGATTATCGAGGTATGGCAAAAGCATGAAGGCTGCGATGAGGCCGATCCCCAGTGTCTGTCATGCGAGATGTCGTTCAGGCACAAGGAAGGAGAGTTCGCGCCAGTAGTATCATCGTGGCTGCCGACTCGACTTTCAGGTCAACATGTTCTGCAAGCTTTCTTGCAACGTCTGGAGAGATGTTGAAGGCTAAAAGAGATTGACGAGTCTTTTCAAAGTCTGCCAAAAAGCAAGAGCAAAAAAAAAAGTGTTATGACATCTCCCAACAGTTGACTGTCGGATAGTTTGGATATTGATCTGAATCGACAATTAGTCGCCGAACCAGCACAATATTGAGCAAGCAATGATCACATACCAGAGTGGGACTCGAACCCACGCGGAATAACCCACTAGTAATTGGTCTTCAACGCTGTTTACACAGCCTGAAACTCTGCGCGGTTGTCAGATGGTGTTACCCATCAAAGTTGAGAAACTTACAGCGCCATAACCACTCGGCCATCTAATAATTAATTAGTGACCTGCGTAGAAGGTTTGAAGGATGGAATTGAACCAACCTGACCATGCATTGCATGCGTATTGTTGAGAAGGGTGACTTCTTGTTCGTATATGTAGCAGTAATCGGGAAGGATTTTCGAAGTGGAGAAGCTTTGTGGGCCAAGCCATTCGCCGATGACGAGCCGAGGGCGCTACATCTCTTCTCAGTCATGGATTGATGCCGTCGAGATTCTCTCATTGTAGTGTCGGTCTGTCGTTGCGTTCATATGGCGCTGTATGATGTGTTCAGACTGTACTGTCGTCCTTCACTCACGATCAATTGCGACGTCATGCCAAGGCCGTGATCAGATCTGCGCAGGCTTACGCACAGCTCTCTACCACGAACTGAGTCAGCTTTCATGTCCAGCTCGTAACACTGGCCCAGAGACGCGTGCTCAAATGGGTCGGCAGCCGTAAGTCGCAGCAGTGCACATGCATTGACTTCGGTCTTGAAGGTACGTGTCTTGAAGGATGTCTTCGCCGCATACGCTATACGAATGGCCAACATCCGGCTGAGCCTGTCCAGATCGCTGCCTGAAAGTAGAAATGTTTGTTGCAAGGATGGTCTTCCCCAACATGATGATGCGGTGTCACAAAGAAAGTAACGTCAAATGATGTTGCCTGCTTCGCATAGGTTGCCTATAAGGTGAAAACCACCGCACGCCCTTCGAATCCTTCGGCTTTCAAACAAGTTGCATAAAACTCAGCCTCGGTAGCATTTTCAAGACTTCCCACAACCATGACATCGAATATGGACGTATCAGACGAATTCTGGCAGGCTTGCTTGCGCATGCGCAAAGAGCTGGCCGAGATGGAGGCGAAGCTCGTACCGGCTTTGGGACCCATCTCGGATAAGATCGAGGAGTTCTACCACAGCATCAAGCTTCCAGATGGACACGAAGCGAAGCTCAAGATATGGCGGCCCAGGGAACTTTCGTCGGAAGCACCACTAGTCGTCCTCTTCCATGGCGGTGGATATTTCGCTGGGAGCTTAGAAATGTGCACACGTCCCGGAAGAGAATACGCGGAAGACTTCGGCGCTGTAGTGGTATCCGCCGCATATCGACTCGGTCCTGAGCATGCATTTCCAGGATCGGTGCATGACGGGTTAGACATCATCACTTGGCTTGATCAACACGCTGAAGCAGAATTCGGCGCCAATCTTGATCGCGGACTTGTGATTGGAGGTTTCTCTGCAGGCGGCACCTTGACATCTGTGACAGCACAGCAGCTGAACTGCAAGCTCAAGCACAAAATCAGAGGCCACTTTATCGCCATTCCATGGCTTTTCACAAAGGAGATTGTGCCGGAGAAATATCAGCACCTTTGGAAGTCGAGACAGAAGGTAGACGGACAGTTTGTGTTCCAGCAACAAGCCAATGAGACATTGGAGAAGCTTGAGCATGTGCTTGGGCTGCATGTCCATGATCCGATATTCTCACCTGTGAATCACAAAGATGGCCTATCCGGACAGCCGCGAACGTACATTCAGGTTGGTGGTAAGGATGCTCTTACAGATGAGGGTGTCATTTATGCAAAGCTCTTGGAAGATGCGGGTGTAGAAGTCAAGATTGATAGCCATGCTGATCTTGGGCACGAGTGCTTCTCGATCTTCTCGGGCAATGATGCTCCGCCGGAGCTGAAGAACAAGTCGATGGCTGGTATGGCGTGGTTGTTGGGTAAGGAGTGGCAAGCGTAGAGTGATTCATACAGAATATTGGAAGGCAAATATCACGCTGCCGCTCGCTGCGCTATAAGACTGAGGTCGACACGTGCTGTGTACGACTTCGAGATCGTACTTTGGCGTTGTCCAATGTGATTGGCATGTCTGGCCTCCAAGCGGGAGCAGCCAGATTATCTGCCGTTTTCCAATGCACACACGACTCTCCAAGACTCAAGAACAGCTTCCCGTCGAGCCCTCAAACACTGCTCTTCAAGCTCGGCATGGCATGTTGGTGATGGAGACGCGTTCCGGCTGCTGAGATATGGATCGTTCGCGCGTTCTCAGAGAATTCTGGAGACTATCGTGAACAGCATGCCGAGAAGTCTGCTGCTTGGTGATCATGATGGCGAAAGGAATGGAGTTGTTGAAAGCAAAGCTCGATCGCAGCAGCTCAAGGAAGCTCCGTTCGCTTTGTTTACATCTTGGCATCGTTAGGGTTAGGCATTAGGGTTGCCCACGACAGCGACAAACACGATGTTACCGATCTGCTTGAATCGTGCTCGGATTGAAGTATGAAGATACTCCATGTGTTTGAACAATTTTCACGAATTTTCACGCTCGGAAGCTGAGTGTGCATCGTTGCCGAGAGCGACAACGCTTTTGAAGCTCACACTTCTGGTTTGCCAGAAACGCTCTACTGCTTGTACAACATTGTAGGCATTCCTGTTTCCCAAATACCAACAACGCACGCGACATCGATGAGCGACCGTCGAAGAGTGTCGGTCATCTCGAACATGCCCACAAGAAATGTGAGGAGCTCGGGACAGAAAGAAATCTCAGCGTTCTTGCCGCAAACACGGAAACACGACCTCCCAGTGCTTTGTTGTCACCGCCATTATACGCGTCGCAACCCAGCGGAAAGTCCATCAAGAGAACACTCAACTGACAGCCTGAGCCAGGCCTCGGGCAAAATCGCTCAAAGATCGTGCTGTTGCTCCCGCTACCGGACCCGCCATGGAGGGCGTCGAGCTTGCTGAAGCACAGAAGCGGCGCGCAGAAATACACGTGAAGATGCACTACGCATGACCAATATCCTGGAACTCACTCGAACAGTTCAGCTGTCTCGCTCAACACCCAGACGACTTCCAGCTTGTATCGCAGTTCCCGCCATAAGCGTAGAGGTACCATCAAGCACAGAAGCAAAGTGCGGGACGTAGTGACAAGCATTCAAAGTTCTGTCTCACATGGAGGTCTGAAGCACATCGCTCAACTATGGCGCCGTTGGGATCGCATACCGCATCGCCCTCTTGGAGCGTAGAGTCACTACAGATTCTTGAATCAGGGCGCGAGAAGAGGTTAGCAGTGCTCAATTCTGTTCTTCTCACTCAGACAATGCTAGTATCTCGCTCGATCGTCATAACCGAACTGATACCGATCAGAATTCCCGTGGAAACCATAGAGTCACGGAATAGGCCAGAATCGGAAGCCCAGAGCAAGTAAGAAGCATTGAAGACTCCCTTTCTTACTCGCGTCCAGCATGGGCTTCGCTCGATTCTTATGCCAGTCGTATCTCACACCAGATCTTCCACTAGGAGCATGCAGTCACACCAGATGCCGGAGGCGGAGCGGCATACGCCGTGAGGAAGGTGCAAAAACCTTGGGCTCACTCGCACACCGCCCACTACTCGCTCGGTACCCAACAAGACTACAGCTCATACTACAATTTCTACCACGAGCATACAGTCACTCCATATCCCAGAAGCAGAACGCAAAGTCAATCAAGAAATACCCCAAACTCCTTGTTCCACTCGCATCTCGCTCGATCATCCCACTACCCGCAAGGCCCACCATATCTTCCACTACGAGCATAGAACTACTACCACTGCAAGAAGCCGAGCGTAAGAAGAAGTAACAGATGCCGAAAACCCCACATTACACTCTGATATGCTCGATCATCCCACCAACCGCGAGACTCACCATATCTTCTACTGCGAGCATGGAGTCACTTCGAATGCCAGAAGCGGAGCGTAAAAGAAGTAAGAAATGTCCAAAATTTCTCATCTCACCCGCATCTCGCTCATTCTTCTCACCAATCGCAAGACCTACCGACTCTTTCTCTTTGAGCGCAGAACCTACCCACACGATAGAAGGAAACCACGAATTAAAGCCAAAGTGGATTCAAACCTCATGCTTTCAAAGCTTCACCTCAGGCAAAGATAGCTATCTCGCTCGATAGTCGAGCCGACCACAACTCACACCCAAACTCCTACTAGGACCACGGAACCCACACATACGACATAAGGAACCTGCAAAAGCAGCAATTGTGAAGCCAAAACTTATGCCCTTATAGCTTCACCTCCGGCAAAGCTGGGTATCTCGCTCAGTACTCAAACAAACCACAACTCATACCCCAACTCCTACCACGACCATAGAACCTAGAAATCCAGCAGAAAAGAAACCACAAAACTCAGCAAAAGTGAACCCAAAACACCATGCATTCATAGCCTCACCCGAGGCAAAGGTGGGTATCTCTCATAACTCATACTAATCATAAATCATACTGGTCGTTCATGCATACGCTCCGCCTCAAAGCATCACGCGGAGCGCCTTGCCAAAAGTTCTCTCCGATCCCTATAAAACCTCTCCAAACAATCCCTCCTCTCCTCCTGACTCCACCCCTCCACCACCAAAGCAAATTCGCTCACTTTACCCTCATATCCATACATCTTCGCCATAGTACAGAATTGACGCATCCTGACGTCTTCTGGAGGACGGTATTTATACCGAATCTTGCCCAAACCATCATCCAAGTCGATCGCATCGTCATCATCGTCCTGCTGTGGGTATACGAATCCAGAGACGGCGTCCTGGGACTCTTGAGTGGCTTTGGCAAAAGCTCGTTCATCGATGTAGTCGAGGTCATTGCCGGCTTTCTGTGCTCGGGAGGAGATCTTGGCTTCCCATTTTGATGTGCCGATGACTTCCGCGTTTTCGTGGGTATATTCTACGCCAGCTGATGCAAGAATGGCTTTAACGGCGTCTTTCTTGGCGTTGTCTTGCTGCATTTTACGCTTGCGGCTGGGTTCGTCGAGGATCTCTGCTGCGAGGTCGCTGATTCCTGCTTCAGTCGCCTCTCTCTGCGCTCGTCCCATTGCTTCAAATTCATCTTCGTCTCCTGGCGTTGATTCGAGCTCGAGGCCGGCGATCTCTACTCCTGCTCTGGCTTCGGCGATATTGGTCTTGTTGACGATGTCTTGCAGCACGACATTTGTCTTCAGTGGGGCGAAGAGGTTCTTGAGACCAAAGATCTCGCCTTTGTGCTGTGCCTGACCTTGCACGCCTTTGAAGTAGCGTCGCTCCACAGATGCGTTGTAGCCAATGTTGGCTTGTTGCTGCTTGTAGATCTGTCTGGCATATACAATCTCTTCGACTGTGCCGGCTGAGACAAGACGGAAAACTTCCACGTCTCTGGTCTGGCCGATTCGATATGCTCTGTCTTGTGCTTGTAAATCATATGCTGGGTTCCAGTTGGGATCCATGATGACGACCTTGTTGGCGCTTGTCACGTTGATGCCCATGCCTCCAGCTCTTGTAGAGATCAGGAAGACAAACTGGTTTGGATCTGCATTGTAATCATCCACAGCTTCCTGGCGAGCTGCGTAGTTCAAGCTTCCGTCGAGATAGGACACATTGTAGGTAGTCGTGCTCTTGAATAGCAGTCCGAGCATTGTGAGGAGCTTGACCGAATGCGAGAACACCAAGACTTTATCACCATTGTCGTACCAAAGCTTCAGCAGCTTCTTCAATACCTTCCACTTGCCGCAAAATTCTGCATTTGCCTTGTGGGTGATATTGTCGCGTGTTTGGTACAAGTCTTTCCACAGATCTGGGAGGGCAATCTTCATTGCGTCAAGCTCTTTCTCGTGTTTCTCCGGGTCGGCGATGCCAGTCGGTAGCATGAGCGCGAGGTGGTTCGAAAGCTTCTGGATGGTGTGCAGCACAGGAAATACGAATAGGTTCCAAGGCCCATATCCTTCGACATATTCCATGCAGCACCAGCCTTGCTTCTTGCCGGAGCCGCAATAGCATGGCTCTTGGGAATCGCGGATCGCATGGACGAGTTCGTGGTCAACGAAGTTGTTGTATGCTTGAGCTTGTGTCTCGGTCAGCGGGCAAAATACGACTCGATCCGTCTTTTTCGGCAGTTGGTGTGCAATGAGCGCCTTCGTGCGGCGGAGGAAGAATCTGGGCAGCAGGTTCTGCACAAGCTTTTTGGCCAGATCGCGGGCTCTCTTCAGCTGAGAATTGGTCGCGTCATGGCTTTGTCCGAGCTTGAGCGGCACGCATATTCGGCGCTTCCAGGAGGCAAGTGAGCTGACGCAGCCAGGATTCGTCCAATTGAGCAGGACCCATAGCTCTTCATAATTGTTCTGGATGGCGGTGCCAGTGAGACCGATGCGGCAGAGCGCGTTGACGTTGTTCATTGCTTGTGCACTTTCGGTTTTGTGGTTCTTGATGGAGTGGACCTCATCTGCGATCACGCAGTCCCATCTGATCTGGTTGATATGGTCCTGGCTGTTTGAGTAGGTCGTGTATGTGGTCATCATGATCTCGAGGCGGCCACTTGCTGCTGCGGCAATAGCGGAGTCTTTCTCTGCGGCGCTCCCATGGTATGTGTAGACGTGCCACCATCCCCAGCGGTCCAGCTCGTTCTTCCAGTTCTCCATCAGTGTTCCAGGGCAGATGATAAGGACTCGCGGGTACCAAAGGTCTTCGTACTTGTTGCGGAACACGCGCATCAGCTTGGCGTCTCGCTCGTCTGCCGTCTTGCCGAATGCTACTGTCAGGAAGGAGATGATCTGGATTGTCTTGCCAAGACCCATATCGTCGCCGAGGATTCCGCCTTTCTGCGTGACGAACAGGCGGTGCAGCCACTCCGTGCCGTCGACTTGATAGGGTTTCAGGAATTTCGCTATGGGCGCTGGGATGCTGCCTATGCCGTCGAGCGTCGGTCGGTCTGCGTGAGCCTCTGGCGCGGTGAGGCCTGGCAATTGTGGCTTCTCCTTGAGGTCTGGTCGCCATTGCAGCTCTGGTTCGTCTGGAGGTGAGGGCGGCATTTTCAGCGCACCCTCACCCCCTGCAGCTTCCTCCTCCTTCTGCTCCGCTCTCCGCTGCTGCAAGTATGGTGGTAGCGTACTCTCGAGCATGTCGTTCTCGTCGTCGCTTTCCACTAAGTCGTCATCGTGGCGGCGTCCCGCCCTCTTCCGCGTCTTCCTACTGCGGCGTCCCACAATGGAGGTCGACTTCGCCGCCGCGCGCCGCGAAGTCATGGTGGTGGTGGAGTGGGAGGGTTCTGAGGCGCATGTTAGCGAGGTGTAGCAGAAAGAAAGAGAGTAAGCAAACGCGAGGGAAACGCAGAAGACGTGATGCGGGGAGCAAGCTTTCTCGGAAGCGCGTGCCGAGATCGCGCTTTCACGTGGCAAAACATGGCAGGGAAGGGGCTTTTCACTTTCACGCGGTCGAGCAAGCAGCACCTCCAGGTAGCATCGTACGTCGAACAGTCCAGTTCCAGTCCTTTTCCGGTTGGTTTGAAGTTGTCCCGAGGAGAGTTGTCTGGCATTCGACGCCATCATCCGAAAATGCCAGATCACGCCGCCAAGAAAAGGTACACCATGAGACCTGGAATCGTGTTCATGGGGTCGGGACTTCCAGCAGAAGACATAGTACGACCTCAGCAAGGAGTGCCGTTATCCTCTGTAAGGCGCTAGGCCGTAATCTGCCGGTAGCAGACCAGGCTGGGTAGGCCTCTCGAGCTTGTGAAACCCGCTCTTCCCAAGACTGAGATGTATGCCTCAAGACCTTGTGCGAATCATCAAAGCTTGTCCGGCGGAAGGACGGCATACCGAAAGCAGAGGACTTCTGTGGCAGCAGCGCCTCCAGCATTCGTGCTTGTCTGAGGTGCGACAGTGTCTGACAGTATGCTGGCCTTCCGCGAGGCCCCAGGAAGGACCGGTGTCAACGCGAAGGTCATCCTTGATGTTTCAGGGTTGAAGATCGGCGCTTTGGTCGTGGCTGTTCATGAAGAGTCGTTCCAGGACGTTCCCGAGCTCGGCCTGACGATGGAGACTCGATGTTTGCAGGCTTGCCAACGGAAGAGCGTCTCTGAGTCTGTAACCAGAATCTGTCAATGCTCGCGGGAAGTCTGGAGGACCTAGTACAGCTGCCTCGGCGGACTCGGTAGACTCGACTCCGTGGCCATTTCGCAGACAGGAGTTATTACTTCTCAGTTGCGGCCGTGGTGGAGAGCGCGCGAGTGACCCGAGGATTCCTGCGTGCAATGTCTTCTCTCCGCGTGATTCCACGGTTTCAAATCGGTACTAGGTCCGTCGACGCTGTGGTTTATTTGGAGCGGTCGCTTGCCAGCGTGGGAAAGTCGCTGCGTGCCGTGCATCCACATAACAGCTAATTCTAGCCCTCCTCGGATCTCTATCGTTCAGCACTGTCCAGAAGAGGGCCCAGCGCTCTGGAGCTGGAGGCGGGTTTGGAAAATTGCCAGCGTCTGTGAGAGATGGACGACTGCTCAATGCGACACGAGGATAGATGCTTCCGGGATATTGATGTCGAACCCATGTCGAGACGAGGAAGAGGAGCCTCAGAGACAAATTATGAGCGGAGCGGACACCCACGCGTATGAGAAATGTCGGGCTCACCACGCAAAGCCTGCCCGGCTCCCTCTGACGCTGCTGGCTCTGTGGATTCGCGAAGAGAGATGTCGTTGCCTTTGATGAGACTCCATCGCTGAGATTGCTGCTTGACTGTGTGGAGAATGTGATGCTCATCAACGAAGCGCCAAGTCCATTACTTCTTCGGGGTTGACCGTGCGACACATCTGAAGAGGGAGATCATGGGCCTTGACTGAGATCCTCAACCGAGATCGCTGCTTGCTTGCGTGGACAGTGTACGGTCCATCAACCGAGTCCGAGGTTCCTCGCTCCTAAACGCTCGACCGTGCGGCGTGATCTAGAAGGAAAGCGATGGGCATTGGCTCGTCATGACCACGGAGATGGCTGCTTGACTGCGTAGGCGATGTGCAGCCCACCAACGAAGTGTCAATCTCGTCGCTCGGGAATGCTCGACCATGCTGCATATCCGAGAAAGGAAGTCAGGGCCTTCATCCAGGACGAAGTCCCAGAAGTGTCGCATCATGTGTCGGCAGCTTCTGGCTCACTACAAGTCCAATGTTTCCAGATCCTTGACCTTGTGGAACATCCGAGAAGAGAAGACGTGGCCTTACTCAGCACACCACACCAGAAACGTCGCTTGAATGTGTGGATCATGTGCGGCTCACCAATGGAGGATCAGACCCATTGCTCCGAGATGATCGGCCTTGCGGCATGTTCGAGAAGAGGAGCCGTGGCCTTGAAGAGGATACTGCACCAGAAATGCGGCTTACAGGTGGTGTCATATGGCTCGCCGCGGAAAGGTCAAGCCCATTGCTTCGAAACGATCGACCATGAAGCATGTCCGAGGAGAGAAGCCATTACCTTGAGGAGGATGCAGCAGCGGAAGCGCCGTCAGGATACGAGCATCATGTGGTTCACCGCGGAAGTGCCAGGTGCAATGCTTCTATGTCCACTATTGTGCGACATATGTGTGAAGAGAAGCCGTGACCCTGAGGAGGATACAGCATTGGAAGCGCCGTCTGGATGTGCGTATCATGTGGCTCACCACGGGAGTGCCAGGTGCAATGCTTCCAAATCCTCGGGTTTGCGACACATTTTAGAAGAGAAGCCAGAACCCTGGAAAAGCGCCCCAGGCTGGAGATCTTGAACTGTTGCGTGAGCGCCCGCTGTCTCTCTCCAGTCTCCAACCAGGCTCATGCTTTGCTTCCGCTCTTCCTCGGGCCAATGACATCCAGTGTAGAAAAGGGAGACCACGTCCATGGAACGCTGTGTGCTGCGGAAATACTGCTTGCTCGACTGCGATTATGATGCTACAGGTGAGTACATGACGATGAATGAAACCTAACATACCAGAGGTCGAGTCGCCACTCCAGCTCACCGAGAGGCGAGAAACCCCCGGGAGCCGGACGGCACACCCAGCAGAACGTCTGCGGGCGGAGGTCTGGTGGCTTAAACCAGACCGGCACGAGGGAGGGGTGGTTGCGGGCCCTATTCACTCACGTGTCAGTCATCTGTCTTCGCTCTTCAATGCTTGAGATCACACATACCAGTTGGCGAGCCCCGAAGGGCAGTGTCGCCACCCCCATTGGCGAGCGTCATGGGCGTTACCGCCCCGAAGGCCGCACCAGCGCGAGGTGCGCGCCAAGAACTCGTCTTTGACGACGCGGCGGCAATTTCCATTGCCGCAAAGAGTCTGGTAGCGGCGGATCTCGCACATCTAAAATATATATGGATTAGCATTGGATCGCACAGTCTCGAGCGAGAGTCGGAGTCGACACAACGACTGGAAACCCAGTGAAGCCAGCGAATCATCTCACTCCAATATTTATCGCAGGACTTCCGAACGAGGATCGAATACTGATTACTTTGGAAGAGAACTCAACTCCTTGGCCACCGAAAGTCGATGCGGAGGACAAATGCCTCCTTGCTGATAAGCATAAGGATGCCAGGACTCAACGGCGCCATAGTGGATGATTCGTTTCGCCTTCCTTTCTCGGGGGATCATGAGAGCGGCGGGAAATGGACTTCGGCCGCAAGGCAGACTCTCAAATGGCGAAGGTGCAAATGCCTGCTGGTGTTCTGTGATCGACCGGCGATCCTCACCACTTAGCGCTTTCGTCGATGACAACGACAGTTTTTGACTTGGAGTTTCCTGGGAGGGCTCGCAATGGGCGTCCTGCGTTGAAATTCGTGGGTGATCGGAACCGCGCTTACTCGATTTCCTTGCTGGAATCCCGGTCTGACGATTTCGCTGGCTTGGCTCCTCCTCTTTCTTTGAAGTGCTTGGTGCATTATATGTGAGGTGTACTTACGTTCTTGCTGCTGCTGCTGTTGTTCTGGTGCTGCTCACGTTTGATTAGCATTGCTTCTACGATCGGGAGGGAAGATACAAGCAATGGGTAAAACGTCCAAGGCATTGAGACTGCGACTGCATCGAAATGTACTGTTGGAGCCTTTTGAGGTAGCTCCAAAGGCTGCCACTCCCAATGCGTAGATGAAGGCTGCTCGCTCAAGGCATCGACAGGGGATGTGATGGGGGTTGGATAACTTACTCTGTCGTTATGTCTGCTTATTTGACGCAAGCAGGTCAGTATTCAGTCTCACAGTAGTCGCGCTGGTGGATACATACAAATGTGTCTGGTCGTCGCTGAAGAAAGAAGAGATTGAAAAGAAGCGCGGAATATACAAAGCTCGCCGCAGCGCAACGGCGGTTGCCAAGCCGCAGCATGCAGGCAATAACATCAAACCTCACGTCCAATAGTCAAGAGAAGGCAGCAGACTACCACAAGACACTCGATCGGCATCGCTTCCATTGTACACGCCTTTCGCAGCACCGCACAGCGCAAGCAGTACCTCAGTCTCAACCGCATCATCAAGAGCGACCTCAGCAGCAGAACAACCTGCCAGCAACAGCCATCCTCTCACAAACCAATTTATTGACAATGTGCTCAAAGCTCCAAGTCATTTATTGCTGCGGCCATCCAAAAGCGCCTACAATCCTGCCACCAATCTGCGATCCTCCCTGCCAGACGCCCTCATACCTGTCTTGGCACGTCAAGGCTATCTGCCCCGACTGCATCGCATACGATGCAAAGATCAAGCCATTGTCGAAGCCAAAGGAGGCGAAATGAGGCCTCTCAAGAATCGATGATGACTTGAAAGATTCTGCATAGCGTCGGGCAGCATGGAAGGCGTTATGGAACGGAAGCGCTCGGGCCTGGAATTGGAAGCCTTTTTCCGCTTTGCTTCTTTCGAAACTACAGCTCAACGCAGCTCACGAGAGCTTGTGTATATGATAGCAAGCAATGAAAAGATGAGAAGATGGAAGTGAGAATGGACGAATATCGCATCGAAGTCACGTCTTACCCTCCATTGCTTCCGCACGGATAGCTATTGTCCGCACTTCAGTAGCATTCTGCTTCGCTAACAGGATGGCAGGATCTTGGAAGCACAAGGAGCGAGTAGAGCCTAATCGAGTCAGCTCACGGGATCTGTCAGCGCAGAGCAGCTCGTAGGAGCCGTATGGACGATCGCTGGAAGTATCAAGATGAGACGATGAAAGCAAGAATCGACAAGAACCGCATCGAAGTCACTAACTCGCCTCCAATCCTTCCGCAATAATGATCGTAAGTGTGCTCGTCATTTCGAATTTGCAGCATCAAACGAAGAGTTAGACAGCGGAAGCACAAGTGGCAAGAAGAGCTGAATGAGTATGGCCCGCAGGTCGAGCCCATACAGCGCAGCTCTCCAGAGGTTGTCCACATGCTATTGAAAATTATCGAGCGGAAGCAACGACAGCGGAAAGAGCAAAGAATCGCTACGAACTCACATTGATGCGTGGAATTACTTCTGCGACGACTGTCGAAGTCCGCATATCTCTGGAAATCTAGCTCGCTGATCGGGTAAGAGGATCTTGGAAGCATAAGAAGTGGAAAGAGATGGATTGCAACGCCTCGTAGGGCACATCGGCACCGTGCAGCTCGCAGGAGACTGTGACCATGCCGTTCCAAGGCGCTGGGAGAAGCGACGAGCGTGAGAGGTATTTAGATCACAGTGAGCTCATCGTTATTTCTACTACTGCTTTCGTGACAATGATCCTGGTGCGGCTCTTAGTGGAGATCTACTTGATTGATCTGCAGTTACAAATTCGGAAGCACAAGAGGGAACAAGAGCTGGACGAAGAGGATTTACAACGTCAGGTTCCCTGGAAACCACAATAGCGCGCTCCTCGATGAAGATCTACTTCGCTAATCTGCAGAAAAATACTCGGAAGCGGAAGGAATAAGCAGAGCTGGATTGATATGCTTCTCCTTGTCGGCTTCAGCGGCATCATCCGTATTGCGGCCCTCGGTAAGAATCAACTACATCAACCTACACACTAGATCTCGGAAGCACAAGAGGCGGGAGGGGCTGAATATGCGTCCGTTCTTGTTATCTGCTTCCGTGGCAGTGAGCATAGCGCGATCTTCAGGAGATCGACAACATTATTCTACAGGCTGGACCTTGGAAGCCCAAGAAGCCAAAAGAGCTGGATCGAGATAGTTCTCGTTATCTGCTTCGCTGGATTGACCTTGGTGTGCCGCTTAGTGAAGATCTATTAGAGCAATTACAGACTGGACCTCGAAGGTAAAAGGAGTGAGAAGAGCTGAATGGGAATGGCTTAGAGATTTGCTTCTGCACAATGACCATAGCGTGGTTCTAGGCCGGAACCTACCGCATTGGCTCAAAGGTAGGATATTGAAAGCACAGAATGATGACAGGGCTGGATCGGTATGGCTCACGAGATAGGCTTCTGGCTTGACTGGGACGCTGTGCTATCCACATGAAGTCGAGCCTTTCTGACGCAGATCTCAAGGCTCGAGCAAGAGATGGCGGATTCTCGAACATCGTAGCAAGGCCAAATGCCCTCCGTTCAAGTCGAGCAAGTCGTGCCAGCCCAGAGCTTTATGAATGTCTCCGAGGGATTGTTCCGCGAGAGCGACGAAGGTATGTCGCTGGGCACGGCATAACCATGCTTGAAGTGTCTCGTTCGAAAGGCCATGTTGTGCTGTTGAGGTTCGGCCGGGCTCGATCGCCATCGATCGCACAGTGAGAGCCAAGTTTTTCGAAACTCTAAATCAATATCTTGAATTTCTTTCAAATATCTTCAACTTTCGCAGGTGTTCATCGTCGCCGGCAAGTGATGTCGCTCAACGCCAAGCCCCGCTGAATTGAGTTGCTTGGCGGGATCCACCTCTTGCGCTACCACGATTGTGTGGCGGTGTCTCCATCGATCCTGCACACGCGATCCTTCGCAGCGGACTCCTTCCATCAGGCACCAGCCAGGCAAGGGATGCAAAAGTCCATCACCATGAGGATTTGTGTTTTCTCGACTTCATCTCTGTGTGCGGTGCGATAAGGACATGGCGCAGGTCGTGCTCGGCGGGACGCCTGAATACGGCGACATCATCGGACCTGGCAATGGAAGCCGCATATGCTTCAGCAGACCTTGGATACAAGAAGAAGCGCGATTCCGAGAATGCTTTCTTCCGATCGTGGCTGCAATTCCGGCCATCTTCGCAGCACTCGTCGTTCTCGGCCAATTCATTCGCTTCACAGTCCCGCGATCTTGGCAGCCTCGCTGGACGAGGCCATTTGTTCAGGAAGTCATTGAGCCAGTCCTTGACCTAGACCTGATACCGCGAAGAACATGGACCTTGCAGACGATTGGACTCGCGCTAACTTGCGGTCTTGGATTCTTGCTACATCTTCTGCCGATCTTGCTTTCCAGCAAACCGCTTCTCTGGACTTTACCAACTCTGGCAGCATGGCTAGTGGCAGCTCTCGAGGTCTTTTTGTTTTTGCCAAGAACTATTCCCTACTCAATTTCCACGATCACCATACTGCAGACACTATCCGAGGCCATCTTACTGGAGTGGGCAGTGCGGGAACAATCTTCATATCTTCCTTTCTGGATTGCGACCACAACCTTGGGAGCACTCACAATACTTCTTGTTCTGACCATGCCCTTCAGAGATCCACTCCTGCCTTCGAAAGATATCAGTGCGCCAGGTACGACTCCTAGCTCGGCTCTGCGCAGTCCGGAGGAGAATCTGACTGTGTTCCAATTCATGACTGTCAGGTGGCTGATACCGATGCTGGATGTCGGCAACAAGCGTCAGATGGAAGAAGAGGATGTCTGGTCTCTCCCATACGAATTTCAGCATCGACGACTTCACGAAAACTTCCGCAGATTACGAGGTACAGTTATTCAGCGTTTGATCAAGGCGAATGCCATCGACCTGATCATTATCACGACCATTGGCATAATCGACCAATTTGTGGACTACGGTGCACCAGTCTTTCTGCAGCTCATCTTGAGCTCAATGGAAGATCCCGGACGACCGAAGCGGGTGGCATTGACATACGCTGCATTTTCCTTGACAACCAGACTCGTTTCCGCTCAGCTCGATACTTTGCAAATCTGGTTTGGCAGAAGGTGTTACGAGCGTTGCCGAGGAGAAATGATCACCATGTTGTACGAAAAGACGCTCGGCAGGAAGATTGCATTCAAGGCGCCGGAGAAGAAGGAGGCGCAGCCAGAAGAAAGTATTCCAAATGGCACAGCCCATGGCGAGTCCGGTCATTCTGAGAAGAGCTGGTTCCAGAAGTTCTTCAAGAAGAGCAAGGCGCCAACCCCTGTAAAGGAACCCGCTTCGATGGGGAGGATCCTCAACCTAATGCGGAACGACGTGTATGAGGTTGCACAGCGATTCTGGGAATTTGACTCCATAATTCGGAAGCCTATAGCCATTGTCTTGTCCATCTCCCTTGTGGTCAACTATCTTGGCTGGCCCTCCATGATGGCAGTCGGCCTTGTTTTTCTGGCTCAGATCATGAATGCTACCCTGGCCCGGATACTTGTGCATTACGAAAAGAAGCGACGCTTTGCGACAGATTCCAAGTTGCAGATCGTGTCACAATTCGTGGAGGCGATACGGCACTTGAGATGGTATGGCTGGCAGGAGACCTGGCTGAATCAAGCTTTGACAGCACGGCAGCGGGAACTGCTACTCCGGGTCATCTCGAACTCCTGGAACCTGGTCATCGGATTTGTTAACACCTTGTCATACGATCTCGTTCCCGTAGTAGCCTTCTTCAGCTACACTGTCATCGCGAAGAAAGAGCTCACTGTCGATATTGCGTTCCCCGCGCTACAACTTTTCGCAATGATGACCAGTCAGCTGCGTGAGCTTCCTGGGCTCATTTTTGCTCTCATCAATGCCTGGGTAGCTGTACAGCGTATCGAGGACTTCATGGCTGAACCAGAATTACAGGAGATGGCCACAGAAGCTCTGATCGGAGACAAGCTTGCCGTCGATAAGGCATCTTTTGCATGGCCTGGCGCTTCCGAGCCTGTCCTGAGAGACGTGAATCTTTCGTTCCCCGAAGGTATTTCTGTCATCTTCGGTGAAGTCGCATCGGGAAAGACTGCTCTTCTGCAAGCACTTCTCGGTGAACTTGATATGCTTGAAGGCCAGCTTATCCGGCCTCCCGAGCCGATCGGATACTGTGCCCAAACGCCGTGGCTTCAGAGCATGAGCATTCGCGAGAACATCCTATTCTCGGCGCCGTACGAGGACGAGAGATATCAGGCTGTTCTGGACGCATGCGCTCTCACGCCAGACTTGGCAGAGTTCAAAGCTGGCGACCTTTCCTTGATTGGCGAGAACGGTATCGGCCTTTCCGGTGGGCAGCGAGCTCGAGTCGCTCTGGCCCGTGCTGTCTACAGCCGAACCAAGATTCTCCTTCTCGATGATCCGCTCGCAGCATTAGATCAGCAAACAGCAGAGTCAATCGTCCAAAAGTGCTTCACCGGACCTCTGCTTAAAGGTCGGACGACTGTCCTAGTCACTCACAGGACTGATCTGGTCTTGGGCGTCGCCGATCAGCTCGTTGAGCTCACGAATGGCAAAGCCGCCATCATTGATCATGATGCCGCGCAGGTCTCCAAGAGTCCTGCGGCGGAAGAGGCGGCAGAAGCTCAAGACGAAGATCAAAAGAAGAAGCAAAAGGCTGCCGCAGTACCCGAAAAGTTTATTGAGGACGAACATCGTGCGTACGGTGGAGTGAAAGCTTCCGTCTACTGGGAGTACATCAAAGCTGGAGATCTTCGTTTCTGGGCACTTACAATCCTCGCGCTCATCAGCTATCGCGGCTTCGCTCTAGCTGAAGCGTGGTTCATCAAGTCCTGGGGAGAAGCATATCAGACGAAAGCGAAAGCCGGTGTCTTCATCTACAGAGACGATGTTGGGTACCATACCTCGGATCTGTTTGGCAGCCTGCCACCACCCGAGCTGAACATCAAGCCATGGCTAATTACGTTCCTCTTTCTGGCGATTGGGCAGTCACTTTCCTACGTCACCTCGCAAGGCATGCTTCTGGTTATCGTCTACACTGCAGCCAAGAATATGTTCCGCGACATCATGGAGAAAGTGGCATATGCGACATTCCGCTTTTATGACACTACACCTGTGGGACGACTGATGAATCGCATGACTTCGGACATCGGCGTCATTGATGGAGGCATCAGCCAACAATTCTCGAGCATCTCCTGGCTGATGGTTAGTTGGCTATCAGCAGTGGTGGTAATTGCGTCGATAACACCGGCATTCCTGGTCTTCACCATCATACTTGCAATACTTTTTGTGCTGATCTTCAGGCGATTCATACCCACGTCGCAGAATCTACGGCGCTTGGAAATGGTATCTCTCACACCCTTGATGTCAAACTTTGGAGAGTTGCTGAATGGCCTGGCCACTGTCCGAGCCTTCTCCGCTCAGTCCCGCTTCCAAGATCGAGTCATACATGTCGTTGACACCTTTCAGAAGATGGACCATTTCTACTGGAGCACCCAGGCATGGTTGATGTATAGATATGATGTGTTGGCATCCTTGGCAACTTTCCTGCTGTTTGTCCTCGCTTTGGCGACTAATCTCTCGCCCGGCTTGACTGCATTTGCTCTGCTGTCTGCGACCAAGTTTGTCATCACCACACATGGCTTGTGTAGGCAGTATGGTCAGCTTCAGATGGAGTTTGTCTCGGTCGAGCGAGTAGTCGAGCTCCTACATCTCGAGCAAGAACCGAAGGGCGACATCAGTCCTCCCGCTTGGTGGCCGTCCTTCAACGGCGACGTGGTCTTCAAAGATGTGATCATCAAGTATGCTCCTCACCTCGATCCTGCTCTCGCCGGTATTTCTTTTACGATCAAAGGAGGATCGAAGACTGCTATCATTGGACGGACTGGGTCTGGAAAGAGTACGCTTGCGCTTTCGCTCCTGGCTACTATCATTCCAGAGATTGGAGACATCACAATAGATCAGATTAACCTCGCCGAAGTCGACAAGCAACTCCTGCGGACCAGAGTCACATTTTTGGCCCAAGACCCTGTTCTCTTCCCCGGCACAATGCGCATGAATCTGGATCCTGTCAATTTGCACAGCGACGAAGAATGTGAGACAGTCTTGAACAGAGTCTGCGAGAGACAGAATTGGAACCTTGACACAAATATCGAAGCAGGAGGCAAGAACCTGAGCCAAGGACAGCGTCAACTTGTAGGCCTCGCACGTGCGGTCTTACGAAGGAGCGCAATCATCATTCTGGACGAGGCAACGGCGTCAATCGATCGCGATACTGCCATGCAGATCCAGCAAGTCATGCACGAAGAGATGAAAGACAGCACTGTCATCACCATTGCCCATCGTCTTGAGGCTGTCAGAAACGCCGATTACTGCATCGTTCTCGGCAAAGGCAAGATCATCGAGCAAGGGCCAGCAGCAGAAATGCTACGAGAACACAAGGACGACATGGTAGAAAATGTTGACGAAGATGACGAATAGATGGTATGTAACCAATATAGAACTGATACTCGACTCAACCAGTACGATTAGAAGGTCACGTGCATGAAGCGGGACCCATCGGCGCGCGACCAGAGCTAGTTGCATGCTAACCAGATCCTTGCAGCCGCAGGATCGTCATCGTGCATCACGCAGGCTTGAGATCTGGAATGCTTGCGTGATGGTTCAGTGTGTTCGTAAGTAAAGCTTGACATGAGCAACAGCCAAGACTTAGCTTGACAAAGACGACGCTGAGGTTGCTCCAAGTTGCTTAGCTATCTTGCCGACTCTACAGATGATAAAACCGCCATTTCCTCCCAGAGGTTGTTCATCGGCTGTGCGGTGGCTCTCAACTTCAAGCAGAATGGCTAGAAACAAATTCGATCACCTTCCGCTATCGACTACAGGACCTCAAGAAGTCGCTCTCAAGGTAAATATCTTCCTCCTGAATCTTGTGCGATTGCTGAGTATGGCGACTCTATTCGTCCGCGCACTGTGTGTTGAGTTGATCACAGGGAACAGCATTGCTGAACACGCCATATCTGAACAAAGGCACGGCATTCACAGAAAATGAGCGAACTCAATTCGACCTGCATGGCCTGCTTCCCGTCAAAGTCAATAACTTGGAAGAACAAGTCAAGCGAACGTATGACCAGTACAATACCCATAAGACTGATCTTGGAAAGAACACTTTCATGACCAGCATGAAAGAGCAAAACGAGGTTCTTTACTATCGTTTGATCTTGGATCACCTGAAAGAAATGTTCCCAATCATCTACACTCCGACCGAAGGTGACGCTATTGCCGACTACAGCAGACTATTCAGGCGTCCGGAAGGCTGCTTTCTGAACATCGAGGACCCCGATTCAATCGAGAAGGCACTCGACAGATATGGTTCACCTGACGATATCGACATCATCGCTTGCAGCGACGGTGAGCAGATCCTTGGTATTGGTGACCAGGGCGTGGGTGGCATACTTATCAGCATTGCCAAGCTGGTCATCTACACTCTTTGTGCAGGCATTCATCCGAATCGAGTGCTCCCGGTTGTCTTGGATGTAGGCACTGACAATCACGAGTTGCAGAATGATGAGCTGTATCTTGGCCTCAAGAGACCGCGAGTGAGAGGAGAGAAGTACGACGAGTTCATTGATCGCTTCCTCCAAGCCGTAAGAAAGCGATACCCAAAAGCATACATCCACTTTGAAGACTTCGGCCTACCAAACGCTCGACGCATCCTCGATAAATATACTTCAAAAATCGCCTGCTTCAACGACGATGTACAAGGAACAGGCTGTGTGACAATGGCAGCAATCTACGCCGCAGCCCACGTCGCCAAACTCAAGATTTCTGATCTACGAGTCGTAATGTTCGGATCCGGATCAGCAGGCACAGGAATCGCAGACCAGATCCGAGACGCAATCGCAGTAGAAAGCGGCAAATCAAAAGCCGAAGCAACGAAGCAAATCTATTGCATCGACAAGCCAGGCCTACTTCTCCAGTCACAGAAAGACGACCTCACACCAGCCCAACACCCCTACGCCAAGCCAGACCAAGAATCGGAAGGCGATCAAAACTCTCTCCTAGACGTGATCAAGAAAGTCAAACCTCACGTCCTAATCGGCACCTCCACAAAACCCAAAGCCTTCACACAAGAAATCGTCCAAGAAATGTCCAAGCACGTAGACCGACCCATAATCTTCCCCCTCTCAAACCCAACCCGTCTCCACGAAGCCGATCCCAAAGACCTCCACGAATGGACTGGTGGCAAAGTCCTCACAGCAACGGGCTCACCATTTCCACCCATAGATCTCGGAAATGGCAAGAAGAGAGAAATCGCAGAATGCAATAACTCCACCACATTCCCAGGAATAGGTCTCGGCGTAGTCCTCAGCAGATCCAAACTCCTCACAACAGAAATGTTAGTTTCCGCGATAAAAGCTCTAGCAGCTCAAGCTCCGGCACTGAAAGATCCTGATGCGGGTTTACTTCCTGATGTGCAAGATGTAAGGGAGATTAGTGTGAAAATTGCTGCGGCTGTGATTAGGCAGGCTGAAAAGGAAGGGTTGAGTCAGGAGAAAGAGATCCCTGAGGATGATGGAGAGTTGGAGGAGTGGATCAGAGCGCAGATGTGGGAGGCGAGGTACAGGGAGATGAAGCAGGTTGAGTTGGAGAATGCGAGTCGGGCTGCGAGGGGCGAGGCGGGGAGTAAAGGGATTGAGAGGGTTGCGAGTAGGTAGGGCTGGGCATAGTTCAGCTGGCTGGGTGGCTCGGGCGTAGATGTGAAGGCCATGCTACTGATATTCGAACGCGAAGTTTCAACACTGCGTGAACTCGTGGGCCTTTCCTCGACAAGATCGAAATGCAACGAAGCATTTGCCTTACCGACTACATGTAAGATGTTCATCATGCGACACTGCCCTCAGATTATGTATTGTATATTCTCATCTATCATTATTCACAGTCCAATTTAGCACCTCGCTGGTAACAGGCCGGCCCAGGGCTCGAGAAGTTCCCGAGAGTTTTTGCTCATTGACTCGACATGTCGCTCATGCTGGCTTCCACTCATAATGATGCTTACCAATATTAGGCAAACCCTCCTTATCCTGACCCTTGACATCAAACATATGTCTTCCAAAATAGTCCAACTCAGCCTCCTGGAAAGAAGTCGGAAGATCAGTACTGGTCATATACTTCATATAATCCAGTGTCGAAGACAAAGAAGGAATGACATGATCAGCCTCGGTAGCCTTCAAGATGACATTCTTCAGTGGCTGAAAGGTCTTCTTGAGATCGTTTGCCACAGCTGGAACGTAAAGTGGATTCTTGTCGGTCATGGTTTGGTAATTCTTGTAGTGCGGCATGAGCAGTTTGGAGGAGATGTAGTCTGCTTGAATGATGCAGCCGGCACGCCAGATTTGGAGGAGTTGGTAGTAGTCGACGTTGAAGTGCTTCTCCTTGTCAGCTGCGTCAATTATGTTCATGCCTTGAATGTATGCGGCCAGGCATGCGGAGTAGGTGGCTAAGCGCAGATCTTCGAGGAATGCCTTCTTGTCCCGTACGTTGAGCTTTTGGGGCGGATAGTCGCCGCCGAAGTTCTTCTGGATGATGCGGCGTTGATGGAGATCGGCGGATGCGAGACGAAGGTAGTGAGCTGCAGTGAGTGTAGGTCCAGGGATATGCTGGTCGATAGCCTCCGTGTTGGACCAGATACCAGTTCCTTCTTCACCGCAGACATCCTGCACCACCTTATCTTCAACCGTATCGAGAACGCGCACGCCATCTTTGTTGATGGTCTTGCAGATCTCAGCACCAATGCGGATGAGGAATGTGCCTGGAAGATGGTGTTAGTCGCAACGCCAATATGCCGCATGATTACCGACAAAGAGGAAATGGCAGAGAAGACTTGCCTTGAAGCTCGCCTTTGGCATTCCAGCTGTTGAAGACATCTCCAACCTCATCCTCAGTCATCCCCAAACCTTTCTTCATGATAGCCCAAGCTTCGCAGATAGCAGACATCATGCCATGTTCGATGCCGTTGTGGATCATCTTGCAGTAGTGACCTGCACCTCCGGTTCCGATGCGGCCGACGCATGGAGAGCCATCAGGCGCCTTTGCAGCGGCCTTGCGCAGAAGCGGCAGAACGATGTCGAATGTCAGGCTGTCAGTACCTGGGCACATTGAGGGTCCTCGGCGTCTTGAGAAAGTCAGTCGAGAAGTCGAAGGGGACGGGAGATGTAAACGTAAGACGTACGCTGCCTGATATCCTCCGCTGACACCCATGCCGACATATCGAATGCCTTTGGTTGTCGCTTTGCCAATGCGTCGTTCAGTGTTCTCCCAGTGCTCATTTGCACAGTCGATGATAATGTCATCCTTCTTCAAGAACGGCATGAGGCCATCGAGCACTGTGTCGCCAACGTGACCATGTGGCAAAGACCAGACAAAGACTTTTGTGCTGCTGCCAAAGGCCTGGCGGAAATGAATCAGCTGCCGAGTCTCGAACATATTCAAGGCCGCGCCAAGTTTTCAAAGGAATATTGCGCTTCTCGAAAAGTCGAAAGTGGTCACATACCTTGCACAGGGACTCGTTGTCCTGGTACTTGCTGAGTTTCTCGCCGACGTTGTCCTTCTTCGCCTGATCAAGCACTTTGTTCATCGCTTCGTTTGACGGGTCTCGCAAGAATACATCGCAGCCATTCTCTGCAAACAACAATGCCATGCCGCCGCCCATTGCACCGCACCCGATCATTGCGATCTTGTTGATCTCTGAATTTGACGCCATTATTATGTGCGTCAGTGGCGAATCGTCCTCGTTGTTTGCTCAATTCGATCCTCAAAATTCGGTCAGTAGCTGTGAAGAAAAGTGCTTGAAATGCCTGCGCAGCTCGATGTATTCTGCCAAGTGGAGTGACAGATTGGGTGTTTGGTCAAGCTTCGCAAGCTACTCTGAATGGTCATGGTGACATCAAGTCCCGCGGCGTTGTCGGGTGCACCCGTCACGTGTCAGTCGTCCAGCGGTATCAGTGAAGAGGTTCATGATTACCACGATCCTCAATGTTTGCCCGCATCCAGATATCAAGCAGAGGTAGAGCTGATGAGGCGCTCGTTGAGGGGCTTTGTGAGATCGTTGATTTTGGAACCAGCCTTTGGACCTCCCATCCTGCGCCAGTTCGATCGTGGTTGGCGAACTCATCGAGATTGGGTCGAGATCCTGTCAGCTGCATGAGAGGTATGGTGTCTTGCTTGATATCTATATGACAGTAAAGAAAGCGAGGAAGAAATCGAATTTTGGCATACCTACCGTGAGCAAACCCTCATCTTGCCCAAGTTGCTCTGGATGGCTATCGTACCGAGCATTCTACGAGTCAGTCGTACTATACGCCGCAGCGAGTGAAATGTCTGCTTGGTGCCAGAGCTGACGCTGCTGCTGCCTCTCGTGGTCGAAGTTCGGTTGAGCTGGAAGCAATCTAGCTGCTGTGTGTTTGTGCTGGCGTACCGCCGTAGCATGGTGGATATCGCAGGTCCTTGAATGGTTCACAAGCGATACCTCAATTGTAGATATCGGCAAAGGATGGGACATGCTCTGGTCAGCTCTCTGATAGCCCCCGGGTTGTAGACCACGTTCATTGAAGTCCAAGAAATAGAAGACCAGGAGATTGCGACGATGAAGCCAGACCAGAGATCCTTGGCGGAACTCCACTTCGCGCTTTGACGACAGCTCATCAAAGTCATCAGATGTTCATCAAATGGCTCTTCTGCTCATTCCACTCTCAAAACAACACATCATTTCTACATGATTTCTCTTTACACACCGTTTTCTTTGTAAGACCAATCACGCTCTAGTTATTACCAGCACCCCCATCAAAATTCCTCACCCTAAAATCCCTATTCAACAAATCCGCTCCTCGACAACTATCCTTCGCATTATTCTTCTGAATACAAACATGCACCCTCACCTTCCTCACATTCTTATCCTCATCCCAAATCCTCCAATCTTTCTTCGCCGAATGCCCGCTCTCATCCACAATCAGCTTCTCACTATCTTGATGCGAGTCCTCATTATTTCCTTCTCTGAAATACACAGCATAGAAGCCATACACAGGATCGTTGTTCGAGGGGTTTTTGACTCCGATCCGAACGCGGATTCGTTGGCGGGAATTGCGGTCTCGTTGGACGTAGATGCAGGCGTATGCGTTGAAGTTAGAGCCGTCTTCGGAGCCGACGCAGCGGCGGCCGCTTTCGTCGTCGTCTTCGCCATTGGCGTTTTGGCGGGGGAAGAGGATGTCGCGCGTCTGGAGGTCTTGAGGCGGATCAATGTCGGGTGAAGTGCTGTGATGTATGGGATTTGCGAGTGTGTAGGGAAGGGTGAGGCTTAGGAGACTCAGTATCGCCAGGCGCATTTTGGCTGATCTGCAGAGTTGCCGGCCTGTCGATGGGTTTGCGAGAAAACGTGTTGCACAGAAGTCTTTGCGAACAGGAATTTGACCTCCAGGTGTTGAGTTGAAACTGAGAGGAGCCCCGAATTTGGTGTTCTTCGTCTGCTTTCGAGTAGTTGGCCAGCCACTTCTCATCCGCCTGACATGCCTAGGTTCGCAAGGTAGCTCAAATCGTGGCGTTTGACCTTGTTCGTGGGCACAGCTTGCTCGGTACACACAAGATGACCCGCTCTTGGAGGCGTATTTGCGACAAGTTACCAGAGTAGTGAAGATAAATATGAACCAGTGAGCGTTGTGTTGCCACGCACAACCTCGGCGGGAAATGAAGACCTTGTATAAACTTGAGCGCCTCGTGGACAGTCAAGGACCGTGTTCCTTCGAGAGGAGCTTTGGCTTTGGGCATGGGTATGAATCCAGATTCTGGTCTCCTCGGAATCTTCACAGAACCACCAATGACCAAACACGCGGGCTCAACAGCAAGCAGAGTCGCGAACGAGCGGCCATCTCGGCACGATTTCGAAAGAAGTCTCGACCAAGCAGCGCCTGTTAAAGGAAGAAGCGGTGGCCTCCACAGCAGCTTCGGCAAGAATCCATGTCCATCTCTGATAACCTCAGAATAATGCTCATGATGACACCCCACGAGCTCGGCTCGTATTGCGAAGCTATCCTGCATTCCTTGAGCAGCTCGATGTCCTCGCCATGTATGACGGCACGATCATACGTGATCCAGCCAGGAAAGCGAACGGAACGACCGGTCTTCGCTCATCTCACTCCAAGCATCTCAGCGCCAAGAGCAAGGCCGAACTGCATGCTGATATGCTCGACAGTGCCTCTTGCCAAGGCTGTGGTGGTCGGAGTGGCCTAACAAGGATGCATGCGAACTACTGCAGCGTCGATCTAGAACTCCGAGTTGTGGCATGACGTTTTCAAGTGAGACCGTTGTGTCGGCTATGCGCGGTACGCTGATGACCTGAATTCAAAGCTGGTGTTGCTCTATGATGTGCTTGAGTTGAGACTCGAAAGATCCAAGACCAGTCCTCAATCCAGAAAGTTCAGCAGAACCGGCACAAGTGGGCAGCTCCTCACATCCTCTCCCTCCATCTCCATCGCTCCCTCCACTCCTCCATCCTTTCTTCGAACTCCCTCTCGTGCCGTTTGGCCGCGAACCGCAGACCAATCAAGAAACCGCATGCCAGAATTCCTTGACAAATACCAAAGAGCCGCCACTGGATCCTCAGGGACTCCGAAAGGACTGGGACATACTGGTGATAATATGCGAAGTGGCGATTCGTCTTGAGCCAGCGGAATCTGTTTGTATCGGGACTGATTTCAGTGCGAGTGGTCTTGAGCGTAGTTGGGGCTCCGGAGGTTTTGTTGTCGAGGTGCACGGCCCAGAAGCCCATGCCGACTTGTAGGCAGCCCCAGGTTACGAAGGTGTCGAGGATGTCCATCGCTAGCTGTGTCGTGTGTATTAAGTGCTGGTCTGCTCTAGCGATTGCATGTATCCGGGGAACTGGCGCAAAGGAGATGTGTCATCGCAGTTCTCGACGCAGTGTTTCCGGAAAGAGCCTAACTTTGACCAGTGTACCAAGACTCTTCGTTGCAAGTGGACCGCTTGGTGGAGAGGCCGTTCATTTGTTGCCAAAGCGAGCCTCCGAGAGATGCCGACTGCTGACCTTCTGCTCGAGCGTGTTAGAGCTTGCCGTTTTGAGAAGACGCAGATAGCCTGTTCTGAATGTACTCAATCACAAGAGACTGCGCAGTTCGCAAGAAAACATGTCAGCGCCGCAAAGAAGGGCTACAGGGCACAAACAAATGCATTTTGGGGTATCTTTGCTCGCTTCACTAATCCTCAACCTCATCTTCTTCAGGCTCGTCTTCTTCGTAGCCTTCTGCTTCAACCCCACTGTCATCATCATAGTCGTCGTCTTTGACTTCGCTCCAAGCAGCGCTCTCTTCCATAGGCATGGGCTCGACCGCGCTGAGAATTTCCTCATCTTCTTGCTCTCGCTTCTCTTCCTCAGCCTGCTGCTTTTCGTCTTCCAAATCAAACATTACCGACTTCCGCCTGTTATTCGGACTGCCGCCTGTGCTTGTGCTTCCGCTTAGTGTTCTCCTCTTCTCGACAAGTATATCTCCGTTCCAAGGTCGGCATTCCTTGACGACTTCTCCACATCGTAAGCATATGAAGCCTTCCCCTTCTTCTGCTTCAATGCGTTGCGCGAGGCACACAAAACAGTATATGCATCCGCAAGGATCAGCTTCGTATGGGTTTGTGATATCTGTCTGTGCCGATCCAATGATACCAGAATTCGCTCCTGCGCTCGATGCAAGTACGTCTTGTTCGCTTTGTCCGCCTGTAGGGTTCTGATCTTGATAGCATATCGCGCATGTTCGTTCAGGAAGGAAAGCCAGCTCTCCTTTCTTGGCATCTTCATCTTCATCATCGATGCCGGCCTCGGTGTTGCCTTTTGCCAGTTTCATCATGCCTATCTTCATCTTCTTCCATGCTCTTGATATCCACCTTCTCCATCTGCTGATACCGACCAAAGGTAGTAAGAAAAGTAAGAATTCGGTGAAGGCGTGCCAGACGAGCTGTCGGTTGAGGAATTCGAAAGAGACTTCTCTGCTAGTCTGATTGCTCGCGGGGACGAGTCTGAGGCGTAAGAGTCGATCGGTGAGTGTGCGGTAGCGTCCGTTGTACAGGAACACCAGAAACGAAATGAAAGCTGCTATGTTGTGTGTAGTGGATAAGTATGTGGTCCATTGTGAAAGACGCCGTATGAGGGGTGTCGGTTCGTCGTATCCATTTTCCAGGCTGCTGAGTCGATCTTCCCAGCGCGCCCAGCCGTATCTGCCGCCCACTGATATGATTCCGTAGAGTAGTCTCTGCCAAGTCGTCGCTTCTTTCCGTACTAATGTGTTGGGGTCGGGTTTCCCTCGAGCGTCAACGTACTTCAAGCCTTGTAAGCTTGCGCCGTATGACTGCCCGTGATCCCAGATGCTCAGCTTCCACATGCATATTCGAAGTAAAAAGGTGATTTCGAGAGAGTAGTCGTCTTTGAGGTGAGCGCCGTAGAGTTTCAGTCCTTCGCCTGCTTGTTTCTTGAGTAGATCGAGTAATGCTTCGTCGAGTAGTTCTGCGTCAACTTGTCCAACGCGGAAAGCTGGTCGCGTGCCGTATGGTGATTTGAGGAAGTCCCAGAGTGTCAGAAAGTCGAATGCGTATGTGCGTAGCTGCGGTGGTAGTGCAGTCAGTTGTGCTGTGCGGGATTCTCGTGCTGCTGTGTTTACTGCTGTTAGTGCGGATTCTCGGGCGGCGCGTCTTTCCAAGATGCGTTTTTGCGCAGCGGCGAAGTCGGCCATAGTATGTCGTAGAGCATTGGGCGCTGTAAGGGGCAGGAATTGGGAGGAAGAAGGAAAGGTGTGTATATTTCTGTAATCAGTGATTCGGGCAGCGCTGGAATCGCGTGAGAGCCGGACCGAGGTCCGCTCCTTCTGCCAAGCGTAGTTGCTCTATCTCCTACTTAGACCAGTAATAAAGAGTTTTTGTGCTGCACGTAATTAAGACTTACGTGTTCCGTAACAGACTTTGCTAATCCTATAACTAACTTTATAAACCCCGCTACCTATTAAATAAACTTCTATATAGAGTATATAATACTCTTTATTACTAGTCTAATCTATTTCTATTAGAATTTAGTATATATATATATATATATCTAAAATAATAGGAGTAGGCAAATAGTAATAGATACTATACTACTATATATTAGAAATCGCGAAATCTACTATAGTATATTACTATATATTTATAGAAACTAACTATATACTAAATTTAATATATCCTAATCTATTTATTAATACTATAGCTTTATATTTATACGAAAATTATATATCGCTCTATATATATATAAGTCTAACGCGTAATACCTACCTCTACTATAGTCTACTAAACTATATCTATAATAACTAAAATTAAGTTTATAGTAGTATAGTATAATACTATAAATATCTATAGAACGTCCTTAGCTATCCTTTATAATACCTCGTCTAGCTTTAGCTATAATCGAGCCTAATATCCTTAGTATACTAAGATAGTTATATATTAGTAAGAGATATATATAAAATAGAATTATACTTAACTTAACTCTACTTCTATATCTAGAGAGAAGTATTATAGGTTAAGTCTAATCTATAGGAAGGTTTAGTATATTAAAGATCTAAGAGAAGAGGAAATTATCTATAAAAAGTTAGAGAATCTAGAATAGCTTTTAGCCTAGTAAGCTTACTAAGTCTACTATACTCTAAAGTATTCCTATAGAGATCTTAGATAGCTCTATCTATATAGATACTAGTAATATTATCTAATTTATAATTAATTAGATTTATCTATATTCGCTTAATTTAATTTATACTATAGTCTATATAGTCGATTATCCTAATTTAGTCTATTTATAGCTTAGTATAATCGAGACTAGAATAAGATAGATATTAAATAGGCTATATATATCTTCTAATATATAGACTAAGAAAATCCTATATTAGATCTAAGTCGTAGTACTATAGGCTTTAATTTACTAGTAATAGGATATCCTATTAGTTATAAAGACTAGTCTTAGAAAGAGTTTAATATTCTAAGCTTTTACTATACTTACTAGATAGATAGCAATTTAACTTATATCTTTAAGTTAGCTTAGAGAGGAGTAGTATATAGATTTAACGAAAATTATAGAGGAATTTATTAAGTCTATACTAGTTTTAGTAGAAATAAAGTAGTAGGATCTAGATCTATTCTCTAAGATTAGAGCTAGCGAGTATAATTATATTATTATTAGCCTAGAGTAGGCTATTTCTAACGACTTTAAGAATATCTTAAAGAATCTAAATACCTCTTCCTAGCTAGAGCTTATATTGTTTAATAAGATTTACCTCTTATTAAAGTAGACGTCGTTTTATAAGAAGTTCCTTATAGTCGCGTAGCTAAAATAACTTCTCTATAAGAATTATATATAGTTTAGTTATACTAGAATACTAGATATCCTAATATAGGCTTATATTCTAACTAATAGTAGATTTAATAAAGTAGGACTTAAACTATATTATACTACTCTATTATATACTAGTATTAACTAGCTCGATTATATATATATATTTAAAAAGCTAGATAATAAGACTAAGACTATCTATAGGTAGTTATACTTCGTAATTAAAAAGGTAGTTATACTAGTATTATATATAGAGACGTCTACCTCTACTATAGAGTAATATACGACTTCTATAGAGATATCTAAGACTATTATTTTTATTAATAGTCGTCTAGACGTAATCGTCCTAATAAATCGTATTTAGAACTAGCTAGTACTCTAGACTAAAGATCTTTCTTAAAATAACTAGTACTATTAGGGAAGTAGGACTAATCCTTATTTAATTATCCTTAAAATTATATAGTTTTATATATTAGCTATACCTATCTTTAATTAGAATCTTAGATATAATAAATTTAGTCCTATAAATAGTATTACTCGTATTATAATTACTATAACGGCGCTTAGTATAGGTATTAATATCTATATAGTATAGGTCGTAGTATAATAGAGTTTAATATTAGAATATAACTATTTAAACCTTCGCTAGCGGCTTAGTATAAGGACCTATATATAGTATACTATATATTAGCCGTACTAAGCCTTAGGAGGGCCCGGCTTAGCCTACTCTAGGCTATTCTAGCTTTTATAGCTCCTTCGTACTCTCTCCTTTCCCTTCCTTATCGATTCGAGTATCTAGTACTTAGGATAGTTTAGCCTATATATTATAATCTACTCTTATATACGAATCGATCTTCTAACGTATAACGAACTATTTAGTAATAGCTCCTACTTTAAGGAAGGCTAGTAAATAAACCGCCTAATCTAGAGGCGAGCTAGAAGACTTAGTAACGCTAGATACTATTTCTAAGGAGAGGAAGTAATATATCTATAGAAGGCGACGAAGATAAAGGACTAGCCCTATCTAATAAGAACGGACCTATAGAGGACTAGGAAGGGCCGGTTAATAACTAATCTAGCTTAGACGACGATAACCTAGAGCGATAGATCCTTATAGTTAAGAAAGAAGCTAAGAAGATAGAATAACGAGCTAAACTAGCTAAAATTAAGGCTAGGACTATTATAGCGAACGCGACGATTATAGAACTAGTAGCCGGAAGACCGCTAGCTATTATTAGTCGGCCTATCTTAGACTATACTATACTAATCTCGACTATAATCTCTAAGGCTCGTAATCTAACGGTCTTTATAAGTAAGAGCTAAGTAGAATAGTAGTAATAGGCTAACTCGGTAGAGAGAATCTTCTATAGAAACCTAACTATCTATATTACTAAGCTTACTAAGATAGACTTTAGCGAGGAATAGATCGATTATAAATACTAGTCGAAATAGAAGCGCTATACTAAGTCGCTTAGAATAACCTAATCTATATAGAAAGAAATAAAGGTATATATACTAGACTCGATAGGATCTATAGAGGAGAGGACTTAATAGGCCTATATACGACTTCGTTACGCTAAATAAGGCCTCTAAGATCTATTAGAGCTTATAGAGTATATAAAGATCTAGTAGGACGAGATCGGTAAGGATAGATAGTCCTAATAGATATATACTTTTATAGTAGCGCTATACGACGACCTCTAGAAGAGACTAAGTTTTATTAAGCTACTACTAGCTACTCTAATAGAGGTAGAGAATAGAGCGTACGAATAATAGAAGTATATAAAACTAGTAGAAAGTAGTAGGGCGAAGAGAAAGGGTCGCCTACGCTCTAATACGATCTATAGTAATATAAATAAGGATATACTAGACTATAAACGACTATCCGGATCCTAATAGCGGTCTAATAGTCTATCGAGATCTAATTCGGATCGCGGACTATCCTAGAGAGCTAACGATAACTAGATTCGTTACTACTACTACTAAGAGATAGGTTATAAGCGACTAGAATATCTAGCTCTAAAGTAGAAGAGATTAGAAAATAATAGCCTCGCGCTATAGAACGCCTCGTTATAGCTAGGGAAGTTTTATATATAGAAGAGTAGAGATAATCCGCGGAGCCGGACTCTAAGATATTAAAGCCTTATAAGAAGCTAATTAGGCTCGATCTAGAGTTTATCGGACTAGATAGGCCTAGGAAGGTAAAGAGCTTACTCGATTATAGCGCCTAAAGTAACTTTATTAGTAATATACTAGCTAAAGAGCTCGGTTTATATCTAGAGTATAAGCCTAGTACTCGATATAGGACTCTTAATAGTTAGAGCCTATCTATTAATAGCTACTATTATATAAAGTTTCTAGCGCTAGATATAAATAGTATAGCGAGAGGGTATATAGACGATTTTACTATAGATAGGATTTACGGTTTCGATATAGTTCTAGATATACTCTAGTTATCCTAATAGAACCCTACTATTAATTTCTACTACTATATAGTAGTATAGAGAAAACGAAATAGCCGAAAATAGTATAAATTAGCCCTCGTAGCCGCGATAACTATACTATAAGATATATTAGACCCCTTAACTATACTATATATAGGATCGCTAGCGCTAAATAACCCCTTATTAATAAAGGTTATCCTAGAATAGTATAAGAAGTACTCGAAGATCTTCTCTAATAAGGATATATTACTATTACCGGATTATAGGCTATATAAGTTAAGTATCGACCTTATAGATAGTAAGTTACTCCTATAGGGCCCGTTATATAACCTCTCGAAGATAGAGCTAGAGGTTCTATAGAAGTATCTAGAAGAGTATCTCGAGAAGGGCTAGATTAGACCTTCTAGGTTACTAGCTAGTATAGGTATCCTCTTCGCGAAGAAGAAAGATAGTAGTCTATACTTATATATTAACTATTAGGCCTTAAATACTATTACTATTAAGAATCGCTATCCTCTCCCGCTTATCTAGAAGTCCTTAGATAGATTAGTAGGCTCGAATATATATACTAAGCTCGATATACGTAATACCTACTATAGACTCTATATTAAGGATAGTAACGAGTAGAAAACGGCCTTTAGGACCTATTATAGCCTCTTTAAGTATATAGTAGTCCTATTTAGGCTTACGAATACTCTAGGAACCTTCTAGATATATATTAATAGTACCTTATTAGATCTAATTAACGTATTCTATATCGTATATCTCGATAATATACTAATCTTCTCTAAAAACGAAGAGGAATATAAGTAATATATCTTAGCGGTCCTTAATCGCCTAGAATAGTATAAGCTCTACTATAAACCGTATAAATACGAATTCTATACGGATTCGGTATCCTTCCTTAAATATAAGGTTAGTCTATAAGAGATAGAGATAGAGCTAGAGCGGGTTAATACTATATAAGATTAGCTAGTACTTAAATTAGTATACGATATCCGCGTATTTATTAGCTTTATAAACTACTACTACCGCTTTATTAAGGGATTCTCCTATATTATAGCGCTACTAAACCGTTTAACGGAGAGGAGGCCTAATATAGTCTATAGTAGTTATAAGTAGTAGAAAGAGGAATCTTAGGAAATCTATATTCCGCCTAATATACTTAAGTCGTTCTAAGACCTAAAGGAGGCGTTCTACTTAGTACCTATATTAAAGTACTTCGACCTAGAAAGGCCTATATAGGTCGAAACTAATATATCGGGATATATAGTATTAGATATCCTATACTAATAGTACGAGTTTAAGGCTAAGATATAGTAGTTCCCGGTTATATACTTCTTAAGAAAGATAAATACGGCGGAGCGGAACTACGATACGTACGATATTAAGCTACTAGCTATAGTCGAGATATTTAAGTACTATCGATACTATCTTAAAGACGCGAGATATTAGATAGAGCTAATATCGGACTATAATAACCTATAATAGTTTATAACTACTAAGTCCCTATTAAGGCGCTAAGTAAGATAGATAGAATAGCTCTCCGTATTTAACTTTATAATTACGTATATCCTAGGTAAGCTTAATAGTATAGTAGATATAGTAAGTAGGAGGCTAGACTATATAGACGTCGACTATTCTAGCCGCTAGATAGCCTAAGAAGACTCTAAACCGGTTCTAAAAGCCTTATAGGCCTAGTTAGGGCTAGGAGGCCTAATAATAGGCGGAGGTATTACTACTAATATTATAAAGATAGTAGCGAAGCCGAAGGGACCCTTTAAGTATATCTCGGTAGTACGGATAGAGATAGAAGATAAGACCGATATCTTCTAGAGAATTTAAGTAGCCTAGTAGGAAGATCTAATAGTCTAACGGATCTATAAAGCGATCGAGGATTAGTAGAAAGATCTTTAGCTAACGAGATAGAAGGATAGGAATAGTATACTATAGCTTAATAAGCGTATCTACGTACTAGTAGATCTATATAGACTTAAGGTACTTCGAACCTACTACGATAACTCTCTTATAGGCTACTTTAGATTTAAAAGAACTATAGAGCTAGTATAGAGAGTATATAACTAGCTAGATATCCGACGATACGTTAAGGACTATACTAAGAGCTATAAAGCTTACGGTAGAGCGAAGCCTAGACGCTATAAGCCGTATAGTAAACTCTATATAGAAGCCCTACTAGAGGCACTCTAGGAGGATCTAACGCTAGACTTCGTTATAGATCTCCTACTAAGCGTATATCTAGGCTAGATATATAACTTAATCCTTATAATAGTAGATAGGTTCTCTAAGATAGCCTATTATATTCTAGTAAGGAAGGATATCTTAGCTAAAGGCCTCGTAGATATATTCCTAAGAGAAGTTATATACCTATATAGGATACCGAAGTTAATTACCTCTAATAGAGGGCTAATTCTAATATCTAAGTACTAGAGCTTCTTTTACTACTACCTTAGGATATATAGAGCCCTTAGTATAGCCTACTATCTTTAGACTAACGGCTAGACCGAGCGTTAGAACTAGATAATAGAGTAATATCTATAGGTATACTATTACTATAAGTAGGATAACTAGGTAAAGCTATTTAGTATAGCGGAGTTCGTATATAACGACTTAAGTTACTCCTCTACTAGGGCTACTCTATTCTAGGTATATTAGGTACGAGATCTACTAAGCGCGAGATAGCCTAAAATAGCCTAGAAGAGTAGTAACTCGGCCGATATAGAGTAGCTCGCTAAACGAGTAGTTGAAATATAGCTTTCCTTTAAGTAGAGGCTACTAAAAGCTAAGGAAGACTAAGCGAAGTACTATAACTACTACTATATACCGAAGAGGTATATAGTAGGGGATATAGTATATCTATCTATCTAAAACCTAGCTACCGATAGAGCCTCGAAGAAGTTAGACTATAAGTATATTAGCCTATACTAGATCTCGAAGATTATTAGCGATATAGTATATATTCTAGAGCTACTAAAAACGATATTAATCTATCTAACGTTCTATATCTTACTACTCGAGCTATATAAGGAGGTAGATAAAGCTATAAGAGCCTAGGATAACCTAGAAGAGCCTACCCTAGATAACCTAGATATCTATATAGTTAAGAAGATAAAGGGATAGGACCGCGATAAAGATAGAAGATAGATTTATAGGATATCCTAGTAGGGATATAATTCTAAGGAAGATATCTAGGAGTATATTAAGGATATTAGTAGATCGGTAATACGCGCCTATAAAAGGTCGATTAGATAAAGTATAAAGAAACGCTAAGGGTATTAATAGGCTAAGATAGGCCTAAATAGACTAGCGTAGGTAGATAGAGATATCCTTTAACTTAGAAAAGGGATTAGAAGTCTTATTAGATATATTTATATACTATTAACCGGAGTATCTTCCTAAATACTATACTAAAGAGGCTAAGAAGAGGGCTAAAATAGGCTAGAATACCTCTATAGAGCCTATATAATATATAAATAAACTAAACTAGTCCTCTTCGGCGTTAATCTCGTTAGGAAAGACTATAATATCGTCTAATAGGCTAGAGAGAGCGCGAGAAAGGGTAGTAGCTCTAGTCTAGACTACGATAGTAGTCTTAACGGTATAGAGGACGATACCGAGGATCTTAATACGCTAGAATAGGTTAGAATAGGCTAAACTAGGGCAAGGTAGACTAAGCTTATCTTATAGAGGATAGTAGTATCTATAGCGCTACCTACTATACTAGGAGTAGATATTAGATACTTCTTTCTACTCGAACTAGCCGGAGTCTAGGGAGTACTCTCCTTATTATTATCTACCTTACGCTATAATAAGGTTAGCTAGACTAAACTAGGCTAAAATAGGCTTATATACCTTAAAGCTACGGTCGTTACGGGTACGCTTAGCTATAAGTAGGCTAGTCTCGGAGGGTATAGAGGCGCCTATATATAAGTATAGGCTATCCTTACTAGCGAAGGAGGGCTTATTATAAGAAATATATTAGTAGGGGCTAGAATAGGCTAAGCTAGGTATATATACTATCTAATTATATCGTAGAGCTCTATAGTAGCCTCTTATATAGCCTTAAGAGTATCTTCGTCGGTATTTAGGGCGATAGTAGCGCGGCGAGTAGTATTAAAGGCGTCGATATAGCCTTAATAGGACTCGGGGAACTAGAATAGGTTAGAATAGGCCTAAATAGACTAAGATAGGTATATCTACCTTATAGTACTCGCTATTAGTATAGAGGTAGTAGGTATAGTACTTTATATAGAACCTAGAGCTATCGACGTCCTTATACTTATCGTTCTAGGGGTTCGCTATCTTATAGAAGTTCTAAATAGATTAGAATAGGCTAAAATAGGATATTTTAGGGCGGAGCTATACCTAGAGCTACTTAACTATAGTAATATTAGCCGGAGCGATATAGTTAATATATAGATTACTATTATAGACGCCGGTATTAGCCTATTCCTTATACTACTTAGCCGCTATAGTATAGATCGGTATAGAATAGGCTAAAATAGATCTAGATTAACTAAAAGAAGTATACGATAGCGGCGGAGAGGACTTACTACGCTAAGTTAGTATATACTAATCTAGAATAGGCTAGTATAGGTATCTCTATCTATACTACTAAAAATAGTATTTCTAGCTTATCTTATTTATTAAGGTTATAGAAAGGAATTTAGATTAGCGGAAGAACTAATCGTACCCCTTACTTCCGCTATTAGTACTTAAATCTATACTATACTAAAAAATATAGTAGCCTAGATTATATATAAAAAACCTAGGAAGTAAGGGTATATAGAAACTTAGAATCTTAAGGATAACGATCCCTAAAAGGGGGATAGTTATAAGGACCTATATATAGTATACTATATATTAGCCGTACTAAGCCTCGGGAGGGCCTAGCTTAGCCTACTCTAGACTATTCTAGCTTTTATAGCTCCTTTATACTCTCTCTTTTCTCTTCCTTATTAATTCGAGTATCTAGTACTTAGGATAGTTTAGCCTACGTATTATAACCTACTCTTATACTTAGTCGTACTAGTCGAAATATAGAGCCTATTAACCTTTATAGTAAAGTCTTTATATTTTAGCTATTCTAGATAAGAAATAGGAAAAAGACTCTATAGACTTAACTAGTAGAGTCTAGTAAGATCTATAGTAGTCCTTAGATAGTCTATAAAAGTAAGTTCTAGATCTAGTAGGAGGGATTATATACTACTTTAGATATCGAATTCTTACTTAATAGTAATCGAGAGGAGGACTATACTAATATAGAGGACGCTAAATCCGCTATAGGAATAAAGTATATTTATAGTAGCTACTAGTCTAATACTAATACTAAACGTCGTATAGTAGTCCTAAAGGATCTACTTAATATATAGAATATAGACTATATCTATAAAGTATAGGACGACTATCTTAGTAAGGATTAATATCTTAAGTAGATAGAATCTATACTAAGCGAGCTTTATTATAATTAGTATTATAAAGAGATATAGTATAAACTATCTATACTACTAGTAACTCTAAATACTCTCCTATAATCTATATCTAATTCGAGACTAGGTTTCGTATTCCTATAGCTAATAGAGTAGTATATTATAGTATTAGAGTATCGCGTATTAGAGAAGTAAAGGTTTTAAATACTATAGAATACTTTAATAGACGAGTAGTTAATATATACCCTTTATTAGATATATTAAAATAACGGTATAAACTAGGATATATTCGATAGAGCTATACTAAGGGATAAACTAGATATACTTACTATTAGTAGAAGAACGAAGTACTAGGTTAGATATTTACTCGATAACTAGAAATATAGTAACTAGTCGCTTAATTTCGTCGATTATAGGATTATAGATTCGCGCTACGAGATAGATAGTAGTTATAGTAGAAGCGAATCTATTACTCTACTTAATCTCCTTATATAGTATATAAAATATATTTATAAAGATATAACTAGTAAATAGTATATATATAGGATAGCGTATAATATAAAGACTATAGCGTCTAAGATAGCTACTACTATAGAGCTTATAAAGAAAGAGATACTAGATTAAATATTAGTTAAGAAGTATTAAGTATATCTCTAGTTAGCTTAGATCGAGAGTATAAATACTATAGTATCTACTATAGCTAGTTAAGAGCGTCGAATTTAATAAAAGAAACTTCTAGAGAGTAGTAATATTAGTAACCTAAGGAAGATAGTACTTATAAAGAATATACTTAAGGCTTAGAAGAAGGCTAGTTATAGAGATATCTAAATACGTAGTAGAGGAGCTATACTAGTAGTTTATTCTAATCTAGATAGTAGCTTAAGTCTAGTATAGAGTAGATCTATAGTAATTAGTAGATATCTATAAGAATAACGTTAACTAGATATCTAGAGTAGTACTACTTATCTAATATCTAGTCTAATAGGACTACTAAGATTAGTAATATCTAGCTTTAATTCTAGATATACTTTAGAGCTCCTAGCTAATATAGAGCTAGAGTTGTCTATAGAAGAGGAGCTAATACCTATAGTTTATATATAGATAGCGAGTCCTATATTAAAACGCTATCGTCCTTATATACCTAATTTATAATTAGTATTAGAGGCGAGGATACCTTTATTATTAAATCGTCGTCGTAAGTAGTCTACTTAACTAAAAATACTAGTCGAAGATATACGCTATTTTAGTTAGCTATAGTAGTACTATATATCGCCTTCTAGATATCTATAGTAGAATATAGATATCCTAGAGTAGGCGAGATAAGTATTTAGTATAGTAGATCTATAGTAGATCTTAAACTATACCTTTATTTCTATCCTTATTTCTAGTCTTTACTTATAGTTTCTAACTTATTAGAATAGTATAAGTATAATACGGTTCTATTATATATAGCTTAGATTATAACTATATATAGCTATTTACTACTAAACTTTACTTCTAAAATTATCTATATATAGGTTAGTAATATATTATCGCCCTTTAAAAGAATACTATTTCTATCTAAACTTCGACTTCTTTTTCTATATACTAATAACTAACCTTAACTATCCTTAACTATCTTTAGTACTCTTTACTACTTCTAATATCTTTTATAACTAACTAAGATAGCTTCTATACTAGTCTACTATCCTATCTAACTATTCCTATAGCGGCCTAATACTCGCTCGTAGCTCTAACTTATTTCTATAGTTATTATATCTAATAATAATAATAGTAATAGTAGTCGCTTTAGCCTAGGTAGTAGTAGTAAGTATAGCGGCGGTCGTAGTCGTAGTAGTAGTCGTAGTAGTCGTCGCTTAGAGCTAGTTTTATAATTTAGTTCTATTCCTAATAAGTCTATTATAACTAGCTATAGCTTAGGATCTTAGTACTTATACTAGCTATCTTCTTAGTTAGGAGACTTCGTCTCTCTTTTATTTAATCCTATTAATTAGTATCTACTACCTCTAACGAGTACTCTATAGCTTAATCTACTACCTTAACTATAGCTATAAGCTCCCTCTAGACTAAGCTAGCTCTATCCTTATAGTTAGACTATTAATACTACTAAGAATATATTTCGCTAGCCTAGTAAGACTAATACCTAGCTTCGTAGACGTCTAAACTACGACTACGAATATAGCTAGGTCGATACTCGTACTAGTACGAGTAAGAGTATATAGGGTAATATTCTTATAGTTTAAGAATATATCTACGCCTATAATATAGACTAGACCGTCGAGCCTATATACTATAATAATCTAATAAATCTCTACTATAGTATATATAGAACTCTACTCTATATAGGTAATACTACTAGTAAGCTTAATCTTCGATATAATACTATTAATTAGAATACGCGAGCTAGCTTAGGATCTCCTTTAGCTAGTAATATCTTCGATATAATTAACTAGATTATCGAGAGTATTTAGTATACGTTACTCTCGCCTAGCGATAGTAGTAGTACTAGTAGTAGTAGTAGTAGCGAAGTTAATCTAACTACTCCTAGTAGTAGTACTATTATAAGTAGAAATAGTCTATAATAGTAGGAACCTTTTATCTATATTTATACTTCTACTCTTCTATATTCGTCTTTATTACTAACTTTCGCTAGCGTAGATCTAAGTACTTAGCTTATATAAGAGATACTTATAACTAATATAGCGGCTACTATAGATTAGTTATAGGACCTAGTAGTACGCGCGTAAGAGTAGATCTTAGTATATAATAAGAACTAAGCTTAGAGTAAGAGTTTTATCTATACTAGTAGTAGTAGTAGTAGTAGTAGTAGTAGTAGTAGTAGTAGTAGTAGTAGTAGTAGTAGACTATATACTCCTAATATAAGTACTCTACTATAGAATATAGTTTCTTTATAGAGTAGTTAGGATTCTAATAAGTAGTTACTAATATCTAATATATCTATCTCTTAGTATATCTATAACTTTCCTATATACTTCGAGGATCGACCTAATCTAATAGATATATATCTATTCTATAACTACTATCTAAAGAATATCTATAATAGAAACCTTAGTCTAAGGAATACTAAGAAGATATATAAGAAGAGTAGAGGAAAGCGATAGTAGTAGTATAATCCTTATACTAATAGTAAGTAAAACTACTACTACGACTAGTTATCCTACTAGTCTATTCTATAGGAGATTAAGTAGCGTATTAACGATATATTTATCTTTAATATAAGTATTTTCTATCGTACTTTTAACGTCCTAGAGATATTACGCCGCCTAGTAGTCTTTATAATAGATATAGCTAAGTATAAGGAATAGAAGGAGAGATAGTATAAGTACGCCTATAGGCTCTATAAGATTATTAAGGCTTTCTATAATAGTATAGTTTAGAACTTTAATACTATATTAAAGGATATTAATAAGGCGCGTTTCGAGAACGGTATATAATCTTAGACTACCTTATATTATCTTAGCTACTAGATCTACTATTCTAGCTAGGCCTCTTATACTAAGATCTTAGATCTCTATTCTTAGTTACTATCTTCTAATATTATTATAGATAAGGAGATCGAGGCGCTTATCTATTATTAGATATAGGACTAGAGTATAAGTAAGGCTCGTAAGTAGTACTATAGTAAGAGGGTAGAGTAGTTATAGAGTTTAAAGAGCCTACTATAAGTACAACTAGTAATATAGTAAAGGAGAATATAACTTTCTAATATTTTTATTTTTTCTTTTCCTAACTAAAAGCGATATAGAGTTAGTAGATCTTTAACTATTTCTAGTAAGTACTATAGTATAATTAATATTTTTAAAGCGATACTAATACTTATCTAGTAATAAGAGGATACTACTAGATACTATAAATATAATATAAAAAAGGCGTTCTACTACTAATTCTACCTACTATAGTATCTCTCTAATCCTATAATAAAGTCTATTAATCCTACTATATTACTATATATAAAATACTACTTCTAGCTCTTTTTTATTTCCTAATTACTCTTTATTATTATAGCCCTCGCTATATAATACGGCGCTAAGTAGTAGATCCTAAATATCGTAGCTAGTAACTATAGTAACTACTATATTAAACCTTCTTATCCTTACTTTATCTAAAACCTAAGACTAATAATACCGTTATAGCGGTCTACGATAGCTATATAAATAGTTAAGATATTATTCTTAAGGTTCTTTAGTAGTAGAGCGGACTAGTATATAATTATAAGTAAGTTACTAGGCTTCGATAGATAGTAGAGTAGACTAATATATAATTATAAGTAAGTTACTAGATTTCGATAGATAGTAGAGTAGCTTATATACGCTATAGTAAAGAGAATAGCTACTATAGATATATAGAACGTAAATAGAATAAATTCTAAGGTTAAAATAAATACTAAATCTTTATATAGAGTTTCCTAAAATAGATACTATATAACTAAACTATAATTAGGTTAGATATATCTAGGACTATATCTTTATTATTACTATTAAATATCGTATCTTACTTATTATCGAGCCTAGTACTATATATATCTAAGTCTATATTAGAGGTAATAGCTATAGCTATACTCTTATATAGATATTTAGTATTAAAATTCTATACTTCCTTATAGATTTTATCGATATCTAGCTAATATAGATTAACTAGAATAGGAAGTTCTCTACTATAGACTTACTAATATACCTTATAGTAGGAAGTAAATAAGCGTATAGAGAGTCTCTAGATATTATATATTATATCCTTATATAAATAGTTTATACTATTATAGACCCTAAACTCTTTCTTAATCGTATTATTAACCTATATTATAGCGAATATCGAATACGATACGCGATCGAATATTTCTATTATATTATATATTAAATTCTTAAAGTTTCGTATATCGTTCTTATACTAAAGATTAATTAACTCTAATAATTTATCGACTATAATTCCTTTACTACTTTTACCTATTATATTTACGATACCTCTAGCTAGAATAGCGCGGCGGAGCCGCGGATAAGAGCCTTTTAGTAACTAGATAAGATATAGTATCTCGCGGCTATAATTATACTAACTAGTATCTAAAAAGACTATAGTAAGCTATAGTAGAAGACGCTCGATATAACTAATATCTATATTCTATATAGCTTATTAGAGTATTAACTAGAGCTTAGTAATATAAAGACGCTAGTTAAGGATAGTCTAGACTAGATTATAGGTTCGTAGTTTATTATATAGAGGAGTATTTAGCTATAGTAGAGATTAACGTATTTACTATAGAGAAAGAAGTATTATTAGTAGAGAACTACTATATAAGAACTCCTACTCCTTCTCTAACTAAGTAGAAGGCTATAGATAACTATTATAGATACTATCTAGAAATTAAAGATATTCGTCTATACTAAGTATTACTATAACTAGTACGATCGCCTTTAAATCGTAGAAATTAGATAGAGAATCCTTAGGGAAATACTTAGTATAATATATCTACTAAATAAGTAATATAATAATCCTTACGATATATCTATAAAGTATAATAGGACGTAAAATATAGTACTTCGGCTTCTTTTTAGTTAGATCTTTAGTACTAAATACTAGTTTATTATTTAGGATACTATATTTAAAGCTATAATTATAGCTAATTAACTAGAAGAGGCGGACTAAGGTATAATATAGATTTATAGTAGTATAAAGAGTCCTATAATAGGTATTATCTAATCCTACTACTCGAATACTCTATAACTTTTAAGGTTCTTATTCTTATTACTATATATCTACTAGACTAACTATTAATCTCTAAAGAAAAGCTATAAACGTAGAAGGAAGTAAGCCTCTAGATCTAGACGTAGTTTACTTAGTATAATATCCTCTTAGACTATAGCGTTCCTATCGATAGTACTTTTACTATAATAAATAGTATCTAGTAGATAAAACGATATCTACTAGATAGCTAACTATTCGTAGCTAGGCTATACTATAAGTACTTTAACTTAGGGATCCTCTATAACTAGAGTAAGCTCGTTCTTAAAGATTATTATAATAGCCTTATATATATAATATATAGAGAGCTTCTAAGACTAGTTATCTTCTCTAAGTATAGTAGAATTATATATCTCTATAGTATTAAGGCGAGTATCTATTTTAAAATTATTAATATAAAGACTATTATCTAGATCTAACTAAGGCTAGAATAAAACTATATAAGGAGCGTAGTCGTTAGGTTTCGTATAATAGTCTAATTAGTAATAGTTTAGTCTTATACTATATTCTAGAAATTAATATTATTATAAACTATATACTATATAATATTATATACTAGGCTAACGAGTCTCTCCTATATAGAAATAAGCGAGATTTAAGGTTTCTACGATTTAGCTACTATCTTCTACTAGCTTCTAGAAAGCTTTTTCTTATTATAGAGTACTATATATATAGCGATTAAACTAATCTCTAATAGTATATCGAGTACTCTCTACTTAACTCTATTTAATAGTAAATATTAACGAAACGCCTTTATAAACTAGTTAGACTTATTTTAGGTACGAGTATAGAGGATAAAGGTAGTAAGTATAAATACTCGTATATCTAGGTTATCTAGGACTTTATTATACTTACTAATAAGAGCGCTATAGGCGAATATATACTATATAGGGGCCTTATTATAGATAACCTAGTATATATCTTTAAAATACTCGATAGAGAATTCTTCGTTAAAACTATTATTAGATCCTAATACTATAGTAGTATATATATCTTCTATAGAGCGCTCTAGTAGATCTACTCTTAAATATATAGTCTTCTACTATTACCTATATAAGCTCTTACTAATAAGTCGATTAAGATTATAAATAATCTTACTATTTTTGCTACTAGATAGCGCGACCTATTTTAATTTATAGAGCTTAGTATTAAGTACCTTAGATAGTAGATTAAGCTACTTTATATACTTCTTATTCTATAGATTACTATTCTAGTATACTACGACCTTTACTATAGTAAGATTATTATCTTAAATCTTCTATCTAACTTTATAATACTTCTCCTTCTCTTACTAGTAGAGCCTATACTATCTACTATAGACTTACTTATTACTACTTATATCTATACTACTATCTATATAAAGGTTTAAGTATTAGGCGAGGTTATCGTCTTCTATACTATCGTTATTAGAATACTTATAGAACGTAAGACTCGAGAGACTAGATAATCTAGACTAGTAACTATAGGAGTATTTAGATATATATCTTATTATAGTAGTTAAAGATAATTCTACTATAAATAAAGAATAGCTTATTATAGAGATAGAGAGTATTATTAGTATATACGATTAGTTTATTACTTTAATCTAATAGGTAATATAATATATATAATATAATAAGGATATATTTATATCTAATTTTATATTTATAAAACTTCGCGAAAAAAATAATAATATAGAGAAAGTCCTTTTTACTATAGAAAGAAGTTTTTACTATAGAAAATAGTCGTTATATTAATAGAACTAGAGATAATATATTCTCTTATATAAAAGTTATATATAAAGTACCTAAAACCTAATAGAAACGATCTAGACGAGAATCGCGATTTCTATATTTCTAGTATTAATTAGTAGAGAGTATTCCTTAGCTCTATAGAGTTCGAATCTAATCCCGTAGTAGCTTAGCTACCGTACGCGAAGCGGACCGTTATCTTCCGCAAAAGCAAGATTACAAATTTTATACCTTAGGCACTTAAATACTAGAATCGCCTAATTCTCGTCTGGTCTCGAGATAGGTAGTTGCTCGACTTCAGTCTTTGTTCTGAAATCGGAAGGGAACTTACGTCTGCGACAATGTTAGCAAATCTATACGAACTGATATGGCATCCACAGCGCTACCACAGCTATGCTTGATGACGAGAGTGTGACCAGAAATGGGGCCCGTGCTGCCAAGATTGAGTCGCGGAGTCCAGATGTTTCCAAGATGATTCCAGCGATGGACATGAGAACACATTGGTTGAGAGAGGCGTCAATCGAGCCCATCAAAGCAAGCTGTCTTTAGCCTTGTCGAAGCTCCTATAACCCTCCAATCGCTGCTGGTCGCATATTGAAGATGGGCTGCTCGGCTGCTGCACTGTGGTTGGAAGAGGATCGCTGGCGGACTCGTTCCAGCTTGTGGATCTCCGAACAAATCCCAAGCCCGGATGGCCCCGGGAATATATCAGACCGCGTGGTCCCTGGCCTCATGAAGATGCGCTTGTCTCGTCTAGCGAATGGCACCTCGGAAGCCTGACAGTGGATCTGGCCAGCTTCAGGTTGTCTCGAGCGGCCTGGCTCTAAGCGAGGAACAGAGTCGATGCATCAAGATTCGCGGTAGGTGCATAGGTCTTTCGTCTCGCGACCTTTTCCCAGGAAGCTTCAAGTTTCCACTGAGCGGTCCGGTCCAAGGTCTGGTTTTGAAAGCATATTCCCGTTGTCAATCTGGCGATCAAAAGCGACCCCGAAGCTTCACAGTGAGTAAGACCGATTGAAAACTGCATTGAGTTGCTCTGCTCTGCTCTCAAGTCGAAGCGGAGTCGCTGCATTGAGATTGACCTTGAGTGTGGCAGCCTTCCGCATCGCCAGTATCCGCATCGAACACCAGGTTTCCAGGGAAGAGTTCAGTCAAAGCTCCAGTCCGGAAAGCACACCCTCGTCATCAAGCACAGCTGCAAGGTAGGTGAGCACGAAAGGGAAATATGATTCACTCACCAATCCATATCCGCGATGATCGGCCAGGTCTCGAACCCGAGCACGCTCAGCCTTCCCACGACCAGCGTGGGCGCAGTCATCTGGACGAAGACCACGACAAAACCGGGACCCCGTTCCACAAAGGTATGGAACTGGACAAGTCCAGCCCACGCGAAATCGCTAAGCCACATATTAGTGGCGGGGCCTTGCTGGCGAGCCGGGTCTAGGACCGCCAAGATTGCCTGCGCCCACGCCAGCGGGGTTGGCGGCGCATCGGCGGGCATGAGGGCCGCGTCTCTGAGGCTCAAGGTTAGATTGGTGTGTGCAGAAGAGGAATCGAGAGTAGAGGGACTCACAGGTCGATGAGCTCGTCCTCATCGTTGTCGTTGTTGTTGGGCCTATTCACGGGAAGTCTTAGTATTGAATACATTTCTGTTGACAAGATAATGTCCGAGAACAGCTGAAAAGAACCCAAAAGCACGGAGAAAGCCCAGTCCAGAAGTCGAGAAGGATAACCAGCCATTGAAAGTTGTGCGAACACCGGTCATCACCCTTGATCACCTCTCTGCTCAGTTGAAGCTGCGTGAAGAACGAAACAAGAGTCGGAATGCATCGTCGGGACCGGCCATTGGAGAGAGTCAAGCAATTCCGTGGACTTTTTCTGCGAGGAAGCAATCCAGTATATGAATTCTTCGACCCTGCGCTCCATCTGTCGTCCCGTATCTGATATACGTGACCCGAGCCTCAGGGCACCGACGTAGACAGATGCTGGAAACGTCATTCCGAAGCACCCACGACGTGAAGCAAAGGCCGATATGCGAGACTTTGGACCGGTATCTGATGAACTCCCTTCTTCGCTGGCAGATCGTTGCGTCCTCTTGGATTTGAAATGAAGAGCTGAGTCCGGACATCCAGGGAGAGAGTTGGCATGCCAGGATCCGGTAGAACGGTGCAATATGGCACATCTCTTGCAGCAATGGCTCGTCATTCCTAGCTCTTTGATGAAGCTGGCATCTCCAATCCCAACAATGAAAGCGTAGACTGCAAGGAAATAAGGAGTGATCAACTTACGGTGGTGGTGCCCAGTCGATCTCGATCGGCAAAGCCGGCCAGGGGCCATGCGGCTCGCTATCATCACATTAGCATGCTTACAACGAGAACGATGAGAGATAGACCGTACCGGTGCAGGCGAAGGTTCACGATCGTGCACCGAGTCGCACGCGCTTCCAAAAAGAACGGCATTGTTGCTGCTGCTGCTGTTCTTGTTGTCGGCGTGATGGTGATAATAGTGATGGACGCGTGAAAGTGAGGGCAGCGAGGTGGACTTCATACACGGCATCGTCATTCACACAAGTGAGCTACGGATCTTACATGAGGAAAGAGCTGGAACAGGATTACTGGAAATGGGATGGATGATCTGCGAGCAATGTTTGAATCTGTTGAGCGGATACAATGCTACTCTATTCAGGATGATATTCTGCGGCGATACGAGAAATGAGATGGAAGACAAGATTTGAGAACAACATCGTGAAGGCATGGTCTCGACGATGCAAAATACATAAGTTGCGGCTATGAAACGCTCCATCGGCAATGCGCTCACCTTTGCGAAACACATACCCAAATGGCGCGACAAACAAATGTCTGGTATATGCTAACAGCACCATAGAAGAAGAGCAGCCAGATGCACAGTGCACCAAATGCGACATCACCAAAACGCTACCCAGCAGCGCTCGAGAAAGCACGACTTACCTGGAACTCCGCCCCGCCTACTCGGCTCCGGACAGGTCATCAGTGTCAACAGACGCATCCGAATCATCATCGTCACCCGGCTCAGGCTTCCTCTCGTACTCCACGCCATCCTTATCATACAGGATCTGTTTTCCGCTCAAACTTACCGTAAGACCGATCTCCTTTTGCTTCAGCGTCAGAAAGTCCACCGCAGTCCAGCCCTCAGGCTCGTCACCATCGAAGAACATAGGCTCACCTTTACCGAACTCGACGATGAAGCCCTCCTTACGAACGACCTTGTCAAGATACCTGTCTCGTTTCGACTTCCGGATCTTGAGCCAGCTCAAAAGACCAGAAAGCATAGCATCACCAACATACTGCTTACCTTCGATTCCAGACTGCGGGCAAACAACAATGAGCGTCTTCCGCATACGCTTATTCGGTCCGACTGGAAGAGCTTTGTGCAAGCCTTCATATGCTGAGTTATGGATCTCGCGAAATAGCTTCTGCTTATCCGTGACATCGTCGAGGTCGATGCGCCAGGCATCATGTTCGTCCTGCGAATCAGAGTTAGCATCTCGCTTCACTTCTGTGTTGAAGTGTCCGAGGAAGTATGTATCTGGACCTGTTTCGAAGTAGACGCCGATACAAGTACGACAGCCTTTCGTGCCGACGGATGGGCCGTGGTCGGAGATTGAGTACAAGCCGCCGTAGCCTTCGAGCATGTTGTGGTATTGCTTCTTGCGTGGAGGTGGAGATGCTGGAGTGAGTTTGGCTAGGCGCTTCTTGGGCTTTGGAGGTGTGCGGGATCGGGAGTCTGCGCTTCGGTCGCGCTTGGAGGAGGACCGGGTGGACATGATTGCTGATGGAGGAGAAGGCTTGTGCTGGTGGACAATATTGATTCGTGGTGTTCTCGAAAGAATCACTGCAAGGCGGAAGGGGTTACAGAAGCGAGACGAGCAGGGTACGACAGCTTTTTAAAGGTCAAGATCTCAGCATTCGGGGCCGCTGGTGAACAAAGACATTGTCTGCAACACAAGGCTTTGTCGTAGGTCATCGTAATGCAAGGTCAGGCATATCTCGTGAAGAGAACGGCTTTGTCTACATACTTCAGGACCGACATCAAGCTTCCTTGGGGGCGGCAACGGATCGCTGCGACGATGGAATGATCACAGGATGACGCAGAGCAAGCTTTGTCGCTGATAAGAGATTCAGAGCCTGCGTGTGATCAGTCGTGACCAGATCACATCGCTGGAGAATGAGGGCAATATGCAGAACGGAGAGTACTGTCAATGATCTTGGAGATGTAATTTAGGTAAGTCAAGACAAACAGAAGAGTATGCGGCTAGCTTACTTCTAATTACTTTTTGGCAGCCGATGTTTGGAGTACTTAGCTCATCAGTAGAATCACCATGAACATGACAGCAGCAAGCCTACTTGACTAGATATTACTCTTCTGCGGCAAGGTAATGTAGTGTCTCGCGCCGAGTAACTCTGCTCATAGTGCTGAAACTCTGCCTGTTGTCTCGCATACCAACGCTACAAGGTACCCCACGTTCACGACAAACGAGACAGCAGATCAATTACTGTGGCCTGTCCCCTCGCAACACTGAGCTCAGACAGGCTACTCCAGCACCAGGACCGGCGATCAAGAATGGTCTCATCTCGAGAAGCGCGCTCCACGAAGGACGCTGGTAGCTGCCTCGCACCTATGCTTCTCGTGTGAGGATGCCATACTGTCGCTATACGCTCCGAATGTCATGTGTGCAGATACTGGTGGGCCTCTCCAGGCAGGTGCAGGGGATCGTTCGGCTGAAGTTGAAGGTAAGTGTGTCAGACCGAGGAGAATCGCGGGAGACTGCTCCTTGCATTGTTTGGCCTGAATGCTCAAGCAGACTCCCGTCGGTGCCGAGCCAACTTGTAAGCACGCCATCTTGTAGTCCAATGCAAGATTATTGAAGCTCAAGACTGACCTTGTGCATGGCTGTGTTGCTTGCATCCAGGAAAGAGCAGAGAAGTCTTGGCAACAACAACCATTGGACGTCTCGTTCATTCTCGGAGGATTTCGAAAACAAGAGCCTGTGCTTAAGCAGTCTTGAACACTTTTAGCAGTCAATACCCCGCAAAGTGTTCTTGTTCCTGGATGAGATCTACAGATCGACAAGCACTACGGTTGGCACCGTGTGGCGCCATCTGGGGCAAACTTTCGTCCAACTTCACACGTTCCTGTATGAGGCAAGTCACTCGGCATCTTCAAACATAGAAGAGAAAGCTATCTCCAGTATGTTCAGGTCGTACCGAGAGTTTTTCACGTGGTACCATCAGAACGTGCTGGTATTGATCAACGAACACGACCCTGTGATCAGCATCTCTAAAATATGAGCTAAATCAGACTTCGATAGATTGAACTCGTGCTGGCTCTGCATATCTTAGGAACTTCGTATGATTTTCTGCCATGACTTCAAGCATCAGACCGAGGCAGTGGCATAACAGCTGGCAGGAGCTCGCGAGGAGCACAGCATAAAAGACTGCAAGGTCTCCCCATCGAGTGCTATCAGCAGCAACATAGCAAGAAGTTCAATTTCAGCAAAGCAACCCATCTCCAGCAGTCGTCTTCCCAGCGCAGTACCAAACAATCAAACATCAAAATGCTCTCCCTCAAGAACATCCTCCTCTTCACGACCGCCGTCTCAGCCTTCGCCATCCCGGAGCTGATCGAGCGCGATGCAAAGTCGACGCAACAGAACCTCACCAACATCAACTCCGACACCGTGACCTTCACGCAAAAAGTCAACAACTACGTCGGAGGTCTCACAGTCCTCGATGTCGTCCAGGCCCAAAACAATCTCAACGACGACATCAAATCCTCCACCACCTATGCCCAAAACAGCGGCGCAGTAACCGCAACCGAAGCTCAATCTATCATTGATTACATCAACAACACCCTTGAGCCAAATATCAAGAAGGCCATGACTGCTATGAAGAGCAAGAAATCTCAGTTCCAGAGTGATGGATATGGCCAGACAGCGCTTGACGGACTGAAGAATACTAAGACCAACACTGACAACTTTGGGGCTCCGCTTTTGAAGAATACGCCGAGTAGCAAGACGAGTGCTGCTAACGCGGCCCAGGCGAAGATTGATGCGGATTTCGATGATGCAATTTCTTATTACTCTTCGTAGAAGGAGTGTGGCAAGAGCGTGAAGATGGCGAAATAAAATTAATGGATGACAGCAAGTGTGATGTCTCAGGTGAGCATACATGATCAGCAGCGAATCAGTTGGATAGACAAACGAGTGTTCTCATGCTTCCGCTTCCACCTCGATCTCAATCAATGCTCCCTCCTTCGCCAAACCAGATATCTGTACGGCAGTGCTGACTGCTTGCTGAGGATCGACGTATTTATTCCAGACATCCATGACAGGCTTGATATCGTTGTTGATGTCCATGAAGTACATTCGACGTCTTACGATCTTGTCTAAGCTAGAGCTAGCTGCTTCGAGACAAGCTTTGATGTTCTTCATAATTTGTTCCTGCGTGGCAAGCTGTCAGCGTCAATGGGTCCGGGATCCATGATTGCTTTCGCATACAGCTTGAGCTTCGACTCCACCATCCACGATCTTGCCAGTCTGAGGATCATCTCCCATCCATCCAGCGAGTCGAATAATGTCGCCAGTGGAGCGCACGACAAGCGCATAGGCATTGTAGTTGGCTCGGTGCGCCTGGCACAGTCTTCAGGATGCGTTTGGACAAAGACATTTCTTTGTCGTAGTCCTGGTCAATTGGATTCAAGAGTTCACAATCCAGACGGTGGAAAAGCGCCTGAAGCATCTAATCGTCATGAGATTCCGATATCGGCTGCCAGTCTGCATTCAGAGGTAAAGCGAGGCTGTCGTGCTTGTCTTGGCTTCCCATCTCCTCGGAGGGAGAGGTACTAAGCCTTCACACTTCGTCAAAGTGCAAGCACATCGTGAAGGTAGCCGCGGACGCGATGTCCGCAACTCGTGTTTGTTTTCCGCTCCGAAGTTCTCTCTCCGGCCTTTGTTATGGTCAGTGTCAGGTCTGCCTTCAATGTCGTTTCCTCTCTTTCCTCCAGTCTGCCTGTCAAAGACTTGGTTAGCGAGATCAGGGCAAGCTGCAGAAGCAAAAGAGATGTGGAATGGAAAAGGGGAGGGATGAATCCGGGATTCAAGGGGCCTCCAGGCTGCCAGTGGTATGAGGGAGATCCGGTTCATTCCAGAAATCCGGGAATATGGCGAAGGAGGACCTCGCAAGAGTGGAGCTCACGTAGGTCACCTGCAGCTGAAGGCCGGTTTGAAAGCCGTGCGTTGACGCTGACCGACAGGGGAGCCGCTATATTGATTTCCAGTCTTCCATCGAATCCCCAAAACTCGGCAGCCCTTGACGTGAGCACCGAAAGAACATGGCTTTGGAGATTCGTCGTCTGAAGTCACCAAGGAGACAAGGGCATGGTGACTGACCGGGTGCTTGCCGCTCGATCCATGCGGAATCCAAGATTCTTTCCATATGCAAGGTCAAAGACACTTCGCAAGAAGTCGCGGCTGTGTTGGAGCGCGCCTCATGAAATGAGTGGTCGCGAAAGTGATTGGCGCCGTCACTCTGAACACAGCTCCGGCTGCCTTCAGGCCCTCGATAACCAGGATTTGTCATTATCGGCGCACGACGGCAGGAGAGTGAAGCTAAAAGGATTCTCCAGGCCAACAGTCGATGAAAGGGCCGAAGAGGTATTTGTATTTCCGAATAGACCAGCTTTCAAGGTGTCTGGTTCGTCCAGATACTCTGGCTCCGATGCTTAAGGCCCACGATGCATCGCGGCCTCAAAGTGGAGAGCGCACAAGCGATAGTTGTGAGAGTGTTTGATGTCCATCACTGCAGACACAGCACTAGCCACTTCGGCGACAATCGAAACGATGTGCTTGATCGTCAAGACTTCCTGGAAGGAGTCGTGCTCTCCCCAAATGTCAGAGCTCCAGCGTGAAGACAAAGATTGCTCACTTTAAAGCTCTCTCAGACCGCAATGCCTTTTGAGTACTCTGCCTTCGAAGTTGGACAGCGTCAAGCATAGGACCCACCGGAGCCACGATGAAGGAAGATCCGTCATGAGAACCATTGTGCAAGCCACCAAGAGGCTCTTGGGCTTGCCACTCCGGACGAGGAGCTGTCGGGAAGGGTCGTTCATTGAACATCTCTCCCCAGAACGACCAAGTGGCCGGAAGCAGACCCTATGTCGGAAGATAGCAGATGCAGGGAGAGCAGAAGCTCAGGAGTCCCCCTCTCTGGTATGCCACCTTGCACTGCGATCAAGATGGAAGCGACTTGCGTTGCCGATGCTCCCCGAATGAGCGCCAGTTGCGATACTTGCTCGTCGGGTGATCGAAGGAAGCTCCACAAGCATCGATACAGGACGCTTGACTCCATTCAGCGGTCGTCTTTCGGTAGAAGTAGAAGCCACAATGGCGGCTTGGAAAGTGATCCAGAACTGAGACGCCGCAGAGACGAGATCCAAATCCAACAATCAGTGTGTTAGTGGTCACGAGGTCTTTGAACCTGCGACTCCGGATGAGAAGCTGTCTCGAATGCTCGGACACCGAATATGAATGCCACAGAACGAGCAGCTGAGCGAAGGCAAAGTCCACGTCGAAGGATTTCGCTTTAGTGGAGAGCAGAAGCTATTGAGTCTCTCTCATCATGCTCTCCCCCATTGCGGCCAAACCCGAAGGGTTTAGCGTTGCTGATGCATTGCAACGGAGCGCTGGTCGCAGTACATGCTCGCCGGTATATCTTTCGCGGTGGCAGAGTATCGGGGACAAAAATTGTCTCGGGTTGTGGAATATTGCAAAACCCAATGCGCCGGGGCAACATCGGACATTTTGCCCTTGTATGCCACCTGAGACGTGTGTGAATAGCGATCCACCCAGCCAATGGCTTCTGGCATGTTGGCATGTGAAAGGCGGCTGGACTTGGCGGCTGGACTGGACTTGGCGGCTTGTGGAGGATGGCGTCGTTGCTCGACAATGATCCAAGCTGAACACCGGGTTCCAGCTTCTTACCCCTTAGGCGATTGAGAGACGTCCCACTATGATCAACATACGGCATTCAGCTCCACCCAGGTCTTGTCTTTGGGTAGAAGCAGAAGCGATAATGCCGGCTCGGAGGATCGTGCAGGCCTGAGCTGCAACAGCCACGAGGGCCAAAGTCAACGATGGACGAGAGGGCGGCGAAGACTCTCCTTGAGTAGCTTCCACGGTGTCAAGGTGCTCGACATCTCCGGTCCGGATGTCCTGGGCGCAGATCTCAGGCCAGAATCGAGGTGCAGCCGACATAAGACCGGATGTCAACGATAGGTGAGCGGGCCAGGGAGGCCCTCCTTGAGTAGCTTCCACGGTGTTCAGGAACACAGAATGTCCCGGTCCGGATTTTCTGCGCACAGACCTGAAGCCAGTATCGAGATGCAGCTCATATAAGTTACAATTCTAACGATGAGTGAGTGGGCTATAGATGCCCACCTTGAGCATCTTCCACGGTTTGCAGAGGCTCAAATGGTTCCGGGTCGGATGACCTGCCCACAGCTTTGAGACCAGGTTCGAGACACAGCAGACCCCAAGTCCAAAGACAACAATGAATGGCCGGAAAACGAAGGATCCACTTGAGCTGCTTCCGCGGCGACCAGACAGATAAAAGATACTGGTCCAGGCGTCCTGGGCACAGTTCGAAGTGTCAGAAAGAAAGAAAGGACAACATACCTCAAGTACTCTGCGTCTTACGCCCGAGCAATGTCTCAGACTCATCATTGATAGCCTGCAGGAGTTCCCTGAAGGCGAGACCATGCCCTTCGGCTCCAAAAACATAACCAAACTGCTGCTGACATTGCTGAGCGGTGCAGATACCAGCACAGCTGTACACATTCAGCCATGCATGACAGCATTCATGCAGGATTGTGTCCAGGATGTTGCTGGCCGTTTCTCCAATGCAGTTGATGGTAATTATATTGTGATCTCGATGGAACATGCCGCAAGCTTTTCTCTCCAGAAGATTCGTGGCCCATCTGATGCTGATGCCCTCCAGCTTGCCCCAGAACAGTATCTTTCTGACCAAGTTAAAGCCCTCTTGCAAGCAGGTTTCTGCTCCGAAAAGACAAGGAAGCCTATTCCCTGGCTGTTCTGCCACAAGTCGCTCCAGACGAGAATACCATTTTCGAAAGCGCAGCCGGTTATGCAGTTGCTGGACCTTGCGGAGCGGGCGGAGTGCGAGAGGAGTTCCATAGCCTCTCCAGGAGGCGATGGTGGCATTTTTCAGCCTTGTCACTTCATGCCGGCCGGCGGCCACTGTCTTTGCGCTCGGCTATGGGTCGTTTGCGTGATTCATCTTCGGAAGCGTTGATTGAGGCTGCTATGCTGGAAGACGAAATGGGTTGCAAAGAAGGTATCCAAAGAATGGAGCGCAAGACGTACTACGACCTACACAGTTTCCTCACCGTCGTTGCCATTTCAAGCTGAATGAAAAGTGAGATTGTAAATTGAAACGGTTATCGTATCTTTCTCAGCATAAATTCTGCTCTCAAATGCCTAAGAAGTCTCCACAATGGTGTTTCGTGCCTCATACAACGTGTATGTCAATGCCTTTGAAACGAAAAAGCTTCTCAAGTGTTCCAATTCCCAATAGAAGCACTATGACCCCTTCGATCGGATATGCACATCACATCGAACCATGTGTCACCAGAGCTGCACCTGCCTATATCTTTGGTTATCAGAAAGTAAAGTTTGCCGAGTGAATGGCTTGTGCACGCATCAAACGCTTGGACTTCCCACGTCTCTTCTCTGGAAATACCGATTTCCTAAGGTATTTCTGGTCGGCTTTGGAGGTCTCTGTAAGCACGATAGCGGTGTCAGTATCTGTTAAACCCAGTATTGAGCAGCCACCGATGCTGGAGGAATGCCTGCCAAACAATGCTGCCGTCAGCACTCTGCATACGTGCCCCTGACTTCACTCACTATCCTTGCCATCACTCTGACGTGTCATCCAACGGTTGAAGTGCACTTCGCTGCCTAGCAAAGCTCACCGCAAGGACCTGTTAGTGCCGGAACCTCCCGCCTGTCGCAGGTATATCTTCTCGCCGCCCCTTCGCTCAACTTCAACTTTTCTTCTTCAAGCATTCGCCGGTAAGTCGACCACCACCACTCACTTTCAGCACCCGCACCTTTCTTCCTTCATCTGCATCACCACTCTCATGTCTGGACGTCGCTGACAATCATCACAGTAGGGTAGTTAGGTGGCACCGTGCCACTGCGGATGTCTGCCGTTGCCATCGTGAGGCTGCACTATCGGGAGACTTTGGAAAGGGCCCCATCATTTCATGCGATACTGCTGAGCTTTGTCAGGTACCCGGGGCTTCTGCGCTGTCGACGGAGAGTAGTCGACATCAGGGGTAGCCGGCCAGCGCCCATCAATGAGGACTTTTCCGAGATGGATGCCGAGAGTGCAGACAGAGACAGCACAACCTCATCGCTGTTAGGCTCGCTGGAGCGTGGGTTCTCTGTGATAGCGGCACTCTCGAGGAACCAGCGGTTGGGCACGGTCTTCGGACAGCACACCGCACGAATGGTGCAGAATTTTTGGAACTTTTCACATCTTTTCATCATGGCGTTCGCTACTGCGATTACTTGGAGAAGAGTACACATTCGGCCTCGTAGCTTCCACCGACGACCACGTCTTCCCATAAGACGCACGTATGTTTACAACACGACAGCACTGCGACGCGCCCGCTCCTCTGACCACGCTACCAGACTTCTTGCGCGTCCACATGAGTCTAAAATAGGACACATATCGCTGGCAGTGGCCGGGAATGCACTTCACGCTACAAGAGTGGGTAATAAAGACGCATCACCCTTCGAATCGTTGTACAACAAGCGAAGGTATTGCAGTGTCGACCACACTGACGATCAGATCAGCGTCTACCAACGGAGACACCACTTGCGACAAGACTTCCAAGCATTGGAATAAGCGCCATGGTGTATGCTCTGAAACAGCTTTGGCGCCGGTATCGCTCCTCACACGCAATGTACAAACGCCCACGGGCTAACTCGCGATCTGATCCTCCATCTCCTTTCTCGACCGATGTAACAAAGGACCCGATGTTTTACAAGCGACAAAGACGATCTCATACTTACCATCGACTCGCCGCTGGCAAAGAGACTCTTTGGAAACAATGCATTCGCCGCCCACGCACGAGTCGAAACCCGACAGCCTAGCGGTGGTGCCTTGCACGCTCCAGACATGCACGGCGCGGTCACGATTCTGGTCGACATACATGTGCTCCACATCCATCAACAACTACTTTGCAAACGGACCACGGCGTGAGAATAAATCAGTCGGCTTGGCCAAGCGAAACATCAGCCATCCATACCTGGCGGCCGAAGCACCGGACAAGATATCGTGGAGCTCGCAAAATCGATTCCTGAAATGCGAGATACACGGGAAATATTTAAGAACATTGACAAGACAATGAACATTTGAATGTCGACCGCAGGACAGGCATCGCATGGGGACAGCGCAGCACTTACGAGGTCGTTCAAATCAGCTCCTAGATTGTCATCTTTCAATGGAACGGCAAGTCGTGCTCTTGCCTGGCATGAAGGAGAGGCGCTCGCTTGGAAGAATGAAATGAAAGCTGTATGCTGGCGTCCGGCTAGCCTAATGAGATCGGGAGTAGCATTCTCCACCACTGGAGTTGCATATGGCGCTTGCTACTGTAGGCCATGGAGCTCGTCGACCGATGAACCTATTCATAGTCCGTCAGCATTGGGAAACACCCTTGTCAAACTCATCCCCGCCGTCGAGCTTCGCACAAGCATTGGGTGCCTACACCAGTGCTTAGCAAGCGATGGTGTGCCTGACCCTCTATGCCACTATCTGACGCACTTTCTGAAAGAGCGAGCTAGCTTTGACTTCCGTTCCGTGCCATGGTCGTGAGTCTGGTACTCACAACTCCTTTCTTATGGTGAAGATCGTCTAACCATGCACACTTGCTATCCTCTGCAATCTGTGCACATTGTGCCAAACTCCAGAGTGAGATGGTCAGACTGCTTCCATACGCTGTCTGGACGACAGAAGCACAGCATGGCGCAAACAGTACCTCAGTTCAAGCAGATTTCTACGCTGCACCCATCAATGCCAGTGATCTTCAGCCGTCGATCCGCTGCCCTTGATGAGAAGCACTGCTGACGGCGTTTTGCAGATGATGGCCACTCACTGGCAATGAAACATCAGAAAACTGAGACGGTATTCACGCCACTGGTACTGAAAAGCTGCCCTCTTCCACTGCAAGCATGGAAGATATGAGAGGCCTATGGCCAGCCAAGTGGCTTGTGCCCTATGTTTACACTGCAGTCGCGTCGATCACTGTCATACAATACTTGCATGGTGGCTCGAAGGAGTCCTCTGTCGAAGCGATTCGAGCGTTGAGCATGATGTCATTCGAAGGCGAAACACGGAAGAGAAGGTGGACAGGTACAGAAAAGAAGGGGAACAAGGATAGAGAGCTACGGTCTCTGACGTTCATTCACTGATAGCTGTTTTTAGGATGACACATCGTCGAATGCCGGAATGGAAAGCTCTGGTAGATCAAGACGCAAGGCAGAGTATACCGTATATATGGCCTCATCTCCCTGTTCGAGACTCTTCAAAGATATCAAGTCCTACCTGACTCTTACTTTGTATCCTTACCATCGTCTTGCCAAGGCCGAGTGCCGATGCCGTAGCATTCGCGTTGCAGTAAATGGCCAACGGCTGTTGCGTCACAGCGACCGTTTCACAATCGCCTCGCGCGACAAGCTCACCTCTTCGTACCACAATCTGTTGCTACAAACACCACACTCACTATCATAATCTTCAAAATATCATTACACGGCATTCCCATCATTCATCAATATCTCCTCGTTAGAGTAAGCCTCTCCCTGCTGCTTCATCGATAGAACGCAATGATGAAGACACCCTGGACCATTACCAAAAACCATGCGGCGCATTTACAACTGTCAGATGCTGAGCGAATACGCGCAAACCCTCCTGCAGTACGGAACAGATACCAGAGTCCCTTGCTGACGACGCATATGCCAGACGAGCCGACCGAATCATTGACTCGAACGCAAAATGGTAAGTCAGCTACGATCTATCGAGCGCAGGCGACAGCGCTGCCTGATGAAAACACGAACTTCACAACAACGACGAGAAAGAGGCTAGGGGCACTTCGCGGGTATCTGATGATCTTGTTGTCCGCGGAGCCCTTTCATCAATGTCGAAACGTTCGGAGCAGACAAATACTGAAACACAGGCGCTGCATTCTTGCATTGTCGAGAGCACACTCGCAGAGTCTCTATGCTGACAGTGGTGATACAGGCAAATATCCCTTGAGGCAATCGCAAGGCCAACACGAGAAGAGGTGTGTACCCACTTTGGACCTTTCCTGCACTTCGCTGATGAGATCCAACACTCCTGCCGAGCTCCCTTGCTCGACCGCAACATACTCCGTTGTGGTCGGCTGTGGTACTGAGCTTGTGAGAGTTGCGATTGCCCGTATATGGCGTAGGTCGCAGCATTCTGATTAGAGCTTGAATAACCTTACACATCCTAACTTGGCCTGTTGGGTCCTTCGCTAATTTGGGGTTTCCGTGCAGTGAATTTACCGAAATCAACATAAATGAGCGTCCTCCCTCCATCCCGCCCACTACTCGACTTCTGTGTGGATTTCTACGATATAATGCTGCTTGTTGCTTTTGCTTGGGCGTTCCTTGTCGTGCCCGTTTCCGGCGATCAAAACGCCATCCTTTCACGCAAACAACAAAGCGTCCCAAGTAGACACTCTGGATTCCAGGCTATGTCTAGCAATCCACATCACTCTCTGAATACTGTTCTCGGTGTTCATGACTGGAAGCAATCAAGCAGAATGGGAGGAAGACAAGCAGCAAACGCACGATCGCCTACGCCAGTGAGAGAACCAGAGACCCCAAGACCAGAGTTTACCAGGGCTGGAGTCGTCCAAAAGAAGGGCAAAGACAATCTCGCCGTCATCCGCAGATATGGAATGGTTCGGGAAGACCAATGGGAGGACCGCAAGCAGCTGCTGGAGGACGGAGAGCTGCATCCTGCTGAGCCAGACGGTCCCCTGAAGCTGGACCAGAGAGTACAACAGCGTCTGGAGAACATTTGCACACAGCTGGCAGCTGTTCGAGATCTCCTCAATCTGGAGGACCAAAACGTTGTCAAGCCCGTTGTTACAACATTGAGTAGCGCGGTGAAGCAGCTTTGGACATTGACTGGTGAAGTGACTGGCGACAATCCGGACGACTTGTCGTCGCCAGTTGTTCCAAATAGCTCATGAAAGGACTTTGTCAGTTTGAACTCTTCAGATATGCTATCGCAAAATGCACATATAGTACCGGACTTGTTGTTGATCAGTGTACGTGTCTGGGGCAACTCCAAAATAGCTGTGCACTCTTCGGCCTCTATCGGAGAGGCAACAAGCTCAAGATCAATGTTAGTACATAGAGCTGTTTCCTTGGAAAGAGGACGACTTCATCCGCTTCATACATCACGATACAAGCAAGAATCTCTCTGACTGTTGACATCTCTGGCGCTCAGGTTGATGCGCCAAAACTGCGAACTGACATTTTCTTTGTCCAGCAATATTTGCTTTGTTGGGCTGGCTGTTTTCGGACAATTTCTTGCATGGCTTTGTCTCCATGCATACGCTGCACACGCCCATCTGAGGGCGAATGAATGGCAATAACCCACTCAACCTACTGTCATCATTCGTACTGGGGCCGCGGGAAAGATTTGCAGAGCTTGAAATGCCGCCGAAGAAAATTCGAAGCAGGAAGGCTGACGCCGCAGCGCCGCATGGGTACGACGAGAACGGTCAAGCCATAGAGAAGTATGGACGCAATCTTGACGGGTCAATTCGTAAAGTCGCAAAACGTACAACTGCAACAGCCGGGGCAGCCCAAGTCAATGCAACCTCGGCTCCTAAGACGACCGCAGCGAGTTCCAGACCTACCCGAAACCAACGGGAAGTTGCTCAGCAGGCTACAGAGGAGCCACAAGCCGATGTGCCTACCGTCAGTGGTCGATCTAGACGCGGCGTCAGGGACAGGATACCAGATACTAATGCTGCAAATGGATTGGATCTACCTCCGGCGGTCGAAAAGGGTCCTCGGGCCTCCAAGGTCAAGAAGAACAAGAAGACTCCGGCCTCTGTAGAGACTGCCAGAAGAATCGCCTGCATCCAGAAGATAGTTGTTGCTAGTAGAAGCGCTCTACGAGGCGAGGAAATAAAAGGGCTCAAGGGTGTAGTGGACATCTTGGCTACGGTGATCGAACAGCTGGACGACCTGAGCAAGAATGCTGAGGTAGAAAGCTAGCAGATATAGAGTATGCTTTTTAAACCAGGTCGAGGATCATTATAGCAGATGTCTCCTGCAAATGCTCTCAGGTAGCTGCATTGGATTTTGATAGCCATTCCATTGACTGCTACAGCACAAGGAAGGGTTCGTCGAGTATGGGGTGAAGTGATGCAAAGTTCTGCTGTGGATTGAATACCAAAGAGAGGTTTCCCTGCTCTTGGCCTCTCACTACTCATTCTCCCACTTAGACTGCTCACGAGGAAGAATTCTCGCTTCCCGCATCTGCTTCACCTTTGCGTGAAGGAATTCGAGCTCGGACGCGTACTCGGGCCACCAAACATCGAACCGCATCATGACCTGCTTCGTCGCGATGACTGACTGACTGTCACGGAAGACCGCTCCGAAAATCGACTCCACGATCGTTGCTTTCTCCCATGGTTTCATCGCTCCGACTTGGCCTTCTGGTAGAGTGTACCTCAAGATCCCGCTTCTATCCGCTACGTGCGCTAAAAACGCATTGGTCTTCATGCCGTTCCCACAAAGACGTTGCCAGTCGTCTGACACAATATAGATGTCAGAAATCTTGTTCGACGTTCCGTTGATGATACTACCATACCTGTGCTGTGATCCTGGTCTACGAATACACCACTCAGGACAGTTTCCAAGACCTTGTCTCCATGGATAGCCATCTTCTGATTGGGATATCTGGCGCCGTATACCAAGCCGCGCATGGTCATCGCCTCACTGAGCAAGCCAGGACGATCGAAAGTGTAGTACCATCCATCCGCGAAAGTTATACGGCCGCTGTCAAAGTCGACTGAAGATATTGCTACGAGCGAAGGAATTGGACGATCTGGTGCCATGTTGTTCGAGTTCGATGCAGGAAGAGGAATAGTAGCCCTGGTATGGATCTGCGATGATGAGTCGGCCATTGTAGTTGTACAACTATGCAGAAGATGGAGAGCAGTTTATGCCTGTTGTGCTTGCTGGAGCTGCTTGTTGAATGTTCGTGATGTCTTGATCGAGCGAAAATGACTCTACTATCGTTTCAAATCGTCTTACTTGCTTCATCAAGCTACGCGATCTGCGTAGCAACCGTTGCCAAGCCCAGAATACTTCTACGCGAGTTGACAGGACGCTGCGCGCATTGTGCTGGCACGTACTCGGCTTGCATTACTACCCAGGCGAATGCTAATACATAAGAGAAACTCAAGCACAATAAGTATTGCATTCTCTAATCAATGCTCACCTATCAGTATTTCAAAACAGTCAACCGGCTTTATAAAGCAACAACCTTTTCTGGGTCGGCGGGGCATCGTTAGTTACGATAGCATTGTCTGAGAGTTTCGGGCGATCGTGAAGCTGATCCGTTTTTAATCTCGACGATAGCATTCTGGATCTGTGCATGCAGATAGCCTTCCATGTTGTCGGTGGTATTCTGGTGCTTGAAGGCTCAATGCACGATGATCCCTGTCCGACCGTTGAGACTACCAGAAGCGAAGCTTGTCACAATGGTAGGTGTATGTCTTCCGCTACGACACGAACAAGAACCAGAATTTGCAATATTTCGCCGCGAGCACGCCCAGCAAAATGGCATTTCCAATCGTCCTCCTACCGCAAAAGAAAGAGCTGAAGTTGATGCCAGACACGAGCCGAGACGAATTGCAAGCGAAGATATACGACAGCTGTCAGGCCCTAATCACCACCATCAATGCTGTCAATGCCGCTCTGAGAAAGCTGGACGGCAAGGCATACCAGTTCTCGCCTGCGTTGCGCAATTGGCGAACTCTGCGCTGGAAGAAGCTTTTTTGTGGCCGACACGGGCGATCACGTCAGGCTGGCGAGCCTCGCTGGATGAGAAGCATTCGTGTCATGTGCACAGTCGGAAGTTTACCAGAGAGGGTTTTGGGCCGACCATACTCGAAGTGGAGAGCAAGCAGAGTTCACCGCTGCTGTGTGTGCGCTCTTCGCGGAGTATGTATCTGAGGACTGCGACTCACGGTCGGTCATGCTAATCAATGCTACAGAGCACGAAAGCTTCCACATTTCTTGGCGGCGGAGCGAGTAATCCTTCGCAAAAAAATCCGGGCCTCTCTGCTTTCAGGCGCAGATCCATGGCAGTCAAGCGACCTGCAGGACATCTGGAAGCAGCTGGTCGACCTTCGAAATGATTTGTCGCGCACCATCACTTCTTGCGCAGGAGACATCGCTCGAGTTCATGGCTTTACACCATGAAGCTCGTCTCAATCTCGCGTCTCGGAGCATACGACGATTGCTTGGAAGGCAGGATGGCATCCCAAAAGCCGAAAAATGGGCGGTACCTCTTCGCCGTGGAGCTTGGGAGAGGAGCGTCCTGTTTTGCTAATAAGCAGGTACATATCTGTCGCTGGCCGTTGAGAAGGCGGCAGATGTGTAGGGAAGTCAGGACTTTATACCTCCACGCGGTCCTTCCTGGGCAATGCTTGCAGAGACAAATTTCTTTGCAGGTAGCCAGAGTAAAGTCACCTCGATCCATGCTCCAACGTGCGCGCCAAGTACATCCACTCCAGCTCTGCTCGTCGGAGTTACATTCCTCGGAGCGCTCCCTGTGGTCACTCAACGACTCAATACGTCTCCGCTCCATATCCGCCTCGAAAGGAACCAGGTATTCTTACGAACCTACGACGGCTTCTTACCAGCAGCGAGCTGCCGGCTCTCGAATCAATCAACACTGGACTCGGCTCCTGAGTCCTCGCTGCGCCGCGGTGCCAACGTCAAACCCGGTCAGTTCCATGAAGATGATCTTTGGAGAAGTAGGCGGACAGCATAGGGCTCCGCCATCGCTCTGGTCTCGAGATCATGAGATCGTCCGGCTCATGACCTACTGCAAAACGTCTGCCGAACGGCTCTTCGTTGTGGCATCTTGTCCTGCAGATATCTGCCATGGTCGCGATGTGGCACCATCCTGCAGCCTGGGACAAACAGTGCCATTCAATTGTGTCGAGCTCGAAGAACGCTCTCGCGCACATCAGAGCGTTGAACCTCGAACGCTTCCTCTCAGCTACCGACAGAGCTCCATTCAGTAGTACCAGAAAAGGACAGGAAAGTTCAAGCGACTTCGTTCCTACTCAGGAACTATGCTCAGGACAGTACACGCCTTGAGTCAATGCACTGCCACCGACATCGTTGATCTGGCGACACCCCACCTGCTCTAAGCATTCGCGATCCCGATTGCTGTCTTGGCACTTCAAATCTACTATTCTGATCAGCCTGATGGGGATAAGAGGCACCTTGAGTTCATCAGGGAGACACGTCTTAGTCCCGCGACTGTCGACAGTGGCTTCCTTGTCAGCTTGGCCAGGGCATTTCGGCATGACGCAACTCTGTCTACAGCATCTCAATACTGCGGCGATAACAGAACAACACGCATACCAACACTGAGCGGAGTATAATACCCATAAGCTCATCATTTCTCGGATGGCAGCCTTGGGGTGTTGCGATGGACAATCTGTCTTGGCGGTTCCCAAAAGGGAAGGTCAAGTGAGAAAAGCGACGACCAACCCAATGTGCTTTAATTATCGAATGTCCGTCTGCAGGATTATTTGAACGTGAAAGCGACCTGGACGGCATGTACAACACTCTGTAGCAAGGATCACGAAGCATTCCTGATGGTGGTTGGACTGCACTGGCGAGAGGCCGATGGCAGAGGCATTGTTACAGGACAAAGGAGGAAGCGACGAAAAGACATCGAGGACAGAACAAGGACATGAACAAAGACGAGTCACACTGTTTGATATGCAACATGGTGTTGAGCGACTACCAGAAGCCACCTGAGACGGACTGGTGGGCAGGAAATATGGGCAGCGAGCAGGGTCGGAATTGCAAGTCCTGTGGCTGCTTGGACCGCGAACCGTTCCTGAGGCAGCATAGTCATGACGAACGTTGTAATAAATTCGAGATGAGTACAGAATGTTCGAGCTCATCCGAGTCTGATTGTGAGTCGCACGTTCTTGTGGTACATCGCGCAAACACAAAACTCTTTCCTCCCGTTGCTGCTCTGAATCGCATGACCCGTGGTCGTACGATGGTTGACATACTGTCGGGTGTTGTGATCGTTTGAAGTAGCCCAAGTTCGCTTCTTTTGGAACCTGATCGTCAGACACACATATCGCAAACCTGTGCAACTACCACTTGGTGTCAGGAGGTGCTCAAGTGGGAGCGAAGGACCACGAGCAATGCACTTGGTGTTCTGCCTGCGTAGTTCTCCGTTCAAAGTGTGGTGATCCTGGGATCAGGGCTTGAAGAAGCGGACGCTCAAGCCGGCCTTGAGTATGCAAGCTGTGCAGCAGCGGGCCGTATGGCATCGCTTGGAAGAATTGTCAAAAATCTGGATAGGCAGCATCGGCGGCGTGCTACGTGTGAATGAAGATCGACTGACTCTGCATTGGATCTTCAAGCGACCACATCAGCGGTGATAAGAGACTAGGAGCAGTGGTTTCCAATGGCTGTATCTCCAGCGCACGCTTGTGGAAGGTTGTGGTGACTTAGAGCAAATGGGCTCAGCGATACGACGACTCAGGGGCATTCCTTGAGCTGAAATAAATGCAGATGTCATGGATGTTCGATGCTTTCACCGGCAAGGACCCAAGGCCAGAGATTATGTTCTCTACGAGAATCGTTGGCATGATCTCCGTTCACGGTAAGAGCGCGAAGAGGCAGGAGCCCGCATCCCTGAGCGAAAGTCCTTGGCATCGGCCCACAAATCTTTGCAGGCGAAGAGCTTTGTTTTGATTCTTTCTCCTTCCCTTCAGCTTCGCGACACCCACACACAACAACTCTCCAACACCTCTCTTCTCCATGCACACATCTCGCTCTGGCAGATATCAAGCTCACAAAGGCTGTCATGCACGCACCGCCAAAGGCTTTGCTAGCTCGCCACCGGACAGGCATCTCTTGGGTGTCCATCAATGCCCCTGAGCACCTTCAAATCAGTATCTGCAAGCAGGCAACAACCTTCCACGGGTACCTTGCTCATGCTAACATTCTGACAGATCGGCACGCAAGAGCGGCCGATGCATCCATCGCCACAGTCTCTTGTTGCTGCCAGTGCTTCACGCCGACTGACGCGTCAACTAGCAACACTATCTTGCAGCACTCGGCAAGCCTGCTTCTTCGCCTCGGCATCTCAATTGCTCTGGCGCTTCTTGCTTGTCGAAGATCGAGAAAACACCATTGGTGGCGCGACCGATCGCGGTTGATGCGGCTCACGGATCGACCTTAACAGTCGCGCAACATGCATTCCCTTCCACCCTCCATCCACTGCATTCCGACTCTTCGCTAACAAGCTCATCAGAAACGAACAATCATATCGGCACCTGCCGAGGAGACGGACTTTGCTAGCACGTGCCGTACTCCTGCCAATGGTCAGCCGAAGATTAACGCACGTGTGGTGTCCACCGGCGGCGGCGCTGCTGACTGCCTCGACCGGGTCTGAAGCGCCTGGGCGACTGCACGACACATCCATCTTCTTTCATCGTTGTCTTCACAAACGAAAAGAGCTTGGGATGCGGAGAAGGAAACCAAACCATCATTGCCCGTACACAAGGAGGCCAGGCTTATTTTCATGCCGACGCCCGTGCAAGATGCGGCAGATCGATAGTCGTGGAATCCAGTGTCGATGATGCCACTGACTGGTGTAGCGCTTCGCAGCCTTATCCTGTTGTGTCAGCTGGTGTCTGAGATGAATGTGATCGCGGCACATCCCTTCTCCCTTTCTTCATCGTGCCTCACCAGCATTCTCGTGACACGGAGAAGAGACCATCTATGCTTGCAAAGTCGTACTGACTGTTCCAAGCTCATAGCAGTTCCACCGGCATCTACACAAGACCAGGCCTTTCAATGCCGCCGTCTGGTGCGAGTTGCCGAAGATTAATGCAGATGAACGCAGGTTGTTGAGTCCTGATTTGACTTCCTCAACCTTAATCCGTCTGCAACATACCTTTTCATCGCCTTTGAGCTTTTCGAGCCTTGAAGTCGGAGAAGAGAGCATGAGATTTGCAGCATCGCTATGAGCCGCAGCCGTTGAAAACGTGCATGAAGCATAGCAAAACTCACATCACACAGAATTTGCACTTTCGACACAATACGCGAAATACATCTGCCCTCTCGCTGTCCTTCGGTGACTGCGAGCCACACAGTACAGCAACCTTGATTCGATTCCAATGCCATCGAAGCCACCGACCTTGACGATGGACTCGCACTCGATCGCAGACACCGAGCACCACATGACAATCATGATCAATGGCTGCAACCTTGTCTTCTCGGAAGGATTCCTGTACACATTCTCGCAGCCAGAGCTCTTGAAGGAGGCATTGACGGTCAAATGGGCCCCAAATGGCACGCAGCAGATGCCCACATTCAATCACAGACTCGCAAAACTTGGTGACAGTGCTATGAAGACGAGCATGCTTGGCATCTGGCATGCCAACGACCATCCGATGGGTATGTGTTATTGACGTTGATTGTACGGGTCAAGAAAGCTGACAAAGCCTCTGCAGACATCTGGGAGAACTTGCACGATCGTGGCCTGGGTATGGGGAAGTATCTTGCCCACATGGCAGATGAGACCGAATTCTGGAAGCATTGCGAGATCAATGGCAACTCGGTACTCGAAGCTCCAGCAGACGCCACCTACTTCAATGATCCGGTAGGCTATACAATCGCTTGGTCCAGCGACTGGGGCGTGAAGTGTAAAAAAACTCCTGTGGAGGCTTTGTTTGGTGCGGTTTGGCAAGACAGTGAAGAAAGCTGCAAGCAGTTGCGGCAAGTCATGAGGAGGATGGGCGTCTTCTGGCCTGAGAACGCCGTCCAAGGCACTACGCTCGCACGCTACATCGGGCAGATGAGGCTCGATGGAGAGCTGGACACGAAGAGAGATGAGAGAATGAGGCGCTGAAAGATGCCCTCTTCACATTTTGCATAGCATGCTCCGCCTGTGAGAGTAATGAAAGCACATCGCCTGTCAACCAGACCAAGCTGCACCGTATCATCTCTTTGAGTACCAACAGATCCACTTCCTGCAGACTGAATGTGACATCGAGATGCTGAGAGCTTCGTCTTCACCCCACGAATAGCTTGCTCCGCTTGCGAGAGTAATGAAAGTACATCGCCAGTCAGCCAAACCAATTTGCATCGTTTGAGTACTTCGAGTGCCAACAGATCTGCCTCCTGCAAGATGGATGTAAGAACGAGCTGCTGAGAGCACCCTCTTCACTTTCCACACAGCTCGCTCCGCACGTGAAGCCCATCGGAGCGCATAGCTTACGAACTATGTCCGCATGTATCGCTTGAGGCCTTTGAGTGTCCAGGGACGCGCCTCTCGCAAGCATGGAAGATAGTCATAATCTTCATATGGAGGGCAACTCGGGATTGATGTTTGCTGGGCGCTTGTGGCTACACCATCATTTAATCCGCGTAGCTCAAAGACAGTGGCACTCAGATTGAAACGTGTGTCAGAAATCAAGTGCTTGAAGATCGTTTCAACCATGGAGTGCGTCAAGGCAAGCTGGAACGTTTGTGCGAGAGAGAACTGTATGGAGGCATTTCCATCTTTTCCTGGAAACCAGACTCCGAGAATCCGAGAGCTCCAGAGCAACAAGGTGTAAGTCAGTCCATGTAGTCGAGCCAGCTCTTGAGAGTCGTCAATTGACTGCCGTCAATGATATGACCTGAGGCAGGGCCAGCTCAGGCATCTTCCCTCTCCCATCAACTCCTCGATCCCGAGCCCGAGCTTCACAGCAGCCGTTGAAAAGATCAAAGGGCAAGCTTGCCGAAACGGCGACTCCCGCAATAGCATAGATAAGCGGAGTGAAATTCCATTCAGTCACCACAGGAGACAAGCTTAAGCCACTTGTCTCCTGTGGGTTAAGTAAACACTCACTAACAGTTCTCAGGTCGAAGGACGTAGTCTTGATAGATCCCGATCTATCAAGATGAACCTTTTTGATCTTTTTTGATTCATTCGTAGCTCAGAGCGCATGGTGAGATAACAGAGTGCTTACTGCGTTGTTTTGATAGCATATCTTTTTGAGGCTGCGCGCCGGTTTCGAACAGTCATCAACGTTTCAGCTTTCAAGTGATGCACTTTACACGACATAAATGCGCCGATGCACTGCTTCTGACTTTGAGAACTTGTCCGTGCTTTGATTTTGTTGCAGGGACCATTCATTGACTTCGTTCATGTCAAACGTGCCTCTACAGAGGCCCTTCCGTTTTGCTTTGGAAGAGTCTCTGAAGCAGTCTCTTGACATTCAATGTCTTGGCTGCCGTTATGCCAAGACATCTTGAGGTACCACAAAGAATGAGCACAATCGCTTTGTACCGACTTCTCTAAAGACTTCGGGATGTAGTCAGATGTCCAGCACTCGCACAAATATGATGGATCTTATCAGTGAAGCTTGATGGAAAGCAAGCTTGATGACGTTGAAAAGACTGATCAAGCTTCAAACGTTTTGCGCTTCTGATCAACAAATGCCGTGCTTGGTTCACCACAGTCTCTTCAACCTTCGTTCTTTTCGCCGCTGAAATAAGTCGTGCTCATCTACATACAAGGCTCATGTACACCAGCAAAGTTTGGCCACATCCAGACGGACATGAACGAAAGCTACCTCTGAAGCAAGAAAGACAGCCACCCTCCCATCCTCACCACTATCCTGCCCAAAGCGTCTCCTTCTCATACACAGCACGCTAATTTGATTGCTGACCTGACCGTTCCCAGCTTATCTTACATCGAAGGTGTCTAAACCCCCCGGATTCTTGTTTCCGTCGCCTAGTCTCGCCAATGTCATCAACGATTTTTGAATCAAATGAAAGCGCTGTCATTGATTTCGCGTCTGAGACCATCATAGCTCTTATCGCCGTCGATTCAAGCCGTCCAGGCTTGCCCTTCGCCGGGGTCTGTGCGAAGAAAACGTCGATATTGTGTCAGTTTGGCGCGATCCATGACACTGCACGCAAGACTGAAGTACATCGCTCGTGACCAAGATGTCTCCGCTTGGCAGACGGAATAGGCGTGTATCCGTTGTCTGGCAGGAGACTTTGAACCGACTGTACAGAGCAAGCATGTGGATAGCTTGACGACTCACACCATTGTTCGTCTACCAGAAGCAGCTCCATCTCTTGGGCCAAGCCAGAGACTCCAGGTCGCGGTGACCCAATGGCGTAGCCACGATACCAAAGGAATGACTGATCTCGTTCCGTCTGTTGGTGATATGCTCATGGTACACCTACAAAGCTTGGAATTGACCACGGTCAGGATCGAATGTGTTGTCAAGAGCGGGGTCGACGTCGACCGCTATGCATCGCACAGGGCTCGGCGATGGATCGAAAGAGCTCGTCAGGTGAATCACGTCCGGGCCTGGGAAGTAATGTCAGCTCCACAGCTTCTGCCAGACCGAGCCCACCAAACAAGACCCAATCCCTGATATATAGTTCAGTGTGCTTGGTTCGCTCCTGCGTAAACGATGAGAAGTGAGGTAGCAGTAGTCTAGTTGTGATAGACACTGCCCGAAGCTCTTCTGCGTTCAATACCCGGCTGGATGCATCAGGAATTTCGGTTGCGGTCTGGAGTGGTTCAACCGGAGCGACAGAGCAGTTTTCGCCTGTGTGAGTCGAACTGGAGCGACTCGCTTGGCCCAACCATGGACAAATCTCCTTCGACTTCGAAGTTCGACTGAGAACAAGAAGGACGCCGGTGGCAACGTGGAAGATCCCGGCGAGAGTGACACCTGGGCTGTCAGAGATGTGATCGATAGAGCCTGTATCCTGGCCTCACTCCAGCGACTTGAATCTGCAGTAAGTCATCTGAAAATTGAAGACCAGGTTCATGAGTGCGTATGGTGTGTCCAGTAGCAGTAGTGGAGAAACGCAAGAGCTCTGTGCGGAGCGCAGCGGGTGATCAACCAGTCTCTCCACCAAGTAGGTTTGCGCCCGACAGCGCTCAAGCTTCTCGTCTGGCATAGCTTATCTTGACTGTCAGGCTGAGAGCGACAACGGCGAGTTGAGATGGAGACAGCAAAGATGAGGCGCGAGGAGAGGTACCTGGGGGTTCTACTCACTCCACTGCCAAGACTTACAAGTGATGAAGCAGCGTTACACCTGTGACAAATACTGGCTGAAGCTCTCAAGGTTCGGGCCCATACCTGAGTGCATAATGGGTGCTGGTAGCATTGAATAGGGTCGTAAAGAGAGCGGGACTCGAGATGTGTGATAGATGGCCGTTGTACAAGTACTCCACATACGACCCAGTACGTTCGAAGCTCTTCCGCGATATTTGTCCAGCTGGAAGTATGAGAGAGATCGGCAGCAGCGGAGAGGGTGTAGTCGAGAACGGTATCGAAGAGATCGCGGTGTGATCGACCGCGAATGTCTCCTTACCCTCACATCCGTACGCTGAATCTGCAATTACTCCACCGAATGCAGGAGCCTGAGGCGGCGACGGCAAATGCGGTAAGAGATAGCAGCGGGTGGAGATAAGAAGGAATGGTGCAACTTGGATCTGGTGAGAACGTCAGCTCTCCACCAAACTGGGCTGGGCTCAATAGCATTTCAATGTCTCGGCTGGCGCAGCTCATTCCGACTTTCAGGCTCGTAGCATTGGATGCGATCGGTGATGGAGGTAGCGAGGTCCAGTTTCGGGTTAGGTATCTGTAAGGCTCACATCAATAGGAGTTGTCTCAATCGACTCTGAGAATGGTTGTGGAATAGGAGGATCCGGTTTGGAGTCGTTGCGCGAGGTGGGTGCCTCCAGCGCGGAAATGCTTATGGTATTTGAGCGAGGCAGGAGAGGTGTCTCCTCGCTCTCGTCCTCCTCACGTTGCTATCGCTCTCACATATTGAAAATCTGCCGCAATGCGGCTTTCTCCTCATCTGCGTAAGGCCAGAAGATGCCCAGAGCGCGCATCACCTTCTCGATCGTTGGGTGGTGGAACTGGCAGTCCACCGCAACAGCTCCCACCAGCGCTTCCAATGTCGTCGACTTCTCTCTTGGTGTCGGTGGTGCACCGGACAGCACCAAGTCACTGGTGGCACTGAAGAGACCAAGCTGATCGACACGCCAAGCCTGGTACCGCTGCGTGGCGAGGATTTGGCTGTACCAAAAGTTCCAACCGGCTACAATTTACGTCAGTACTTGTTCTCGATACTCGAAAAATCATTGAATCAGCATACCGGTGTTGTACTGCTTGCTGTCATTAATCCATTGTGCAGCCAGCTTTGTCTTGATCTCAGCGTCGCCAGTGATGGCGAGGAGCTGATTTGGGGCACGCAAATCGTAGTCACGATATGCTACCGCACGGTGGAGGAGGTCGTGGCGCACAAAGGTATACTCGTAGCCGTCCGAAAAGGTCAACTTTGCCAGCGAGGAGGATGAGGGAGTCATCAAGGTCACAATGACCGTTGTTGGAGCGAGGGCAGATGGTGCTGGTTGTTGTGGTGGCTGCTGTGTGGACGCCATTGTGTCTCTTGTGATGTGCGAGAGCGATTCTTGATTGCTGAAGTTGATGAGGCAACAAGATTGATGATATTGGGGTTGTTGTAGTGGTCTTCTGTTGTCTTCGTTGTGCGTGAATTCGTCGAAGTCGTCGAAAAGCTGCAAAGCCGCATATTCAAAACAACAGCTGGACCGATATTCAGCCATCGAAGGCCCATTTGGCATCGAAAGTCTTCTCCAAGCCCTTCCGCAGTGGTAGAGCGTGATGAAAACGGGTTGTATCCATTGAAGATAGGCCAACGACAACTTGGGGGTTTTCATGTCGAAGCCGGGGGATCAATGGAACGTTGATATTGGACAACTCGTAAACCAGCTGCTACAGAGTCTCACAAAGGAGATGCAGGAGGCCTTAACCAGATGTCCACCAGGTCCTGATCCACTCCTGTCTTGAAGCTTCAAAGGTTGCATACCCACGTGTTGGCGTATACCCTGGCATGTCTAGGAGAAGGAAAGAAAAGGGGAGAAGCGAGAGAAGTCAAATTGACTATCAAACTACACAATCTGGCAACTTGTAGCACCTATGACGAGTTGTGGCAGGTTGCAGGTCAACGGTCGTTGCTGGGGTCCGGCAGCAGGGGTGAGGTGACGGGGCACGTTAGAGTCGTTCAAAGCAGAGAGTGTTGGATTTCTTTTCGCAAGGCTTGTAATAATTGATGGTATTGTCACTGGTAAAAAGATTACAGGTCAGCCCAAGATGGCCAGGAGGACCTAGACATAGATGAAGCTGCACCATCATGTGGCTTCACCGTTGTGACAGCATGAGCACAGGGCTCCTGAGGCTGTGTAATGAGCCTCTCCCGAGCGACACCCACTAGTTCCCGCTACGGCGAGCCATTGAGCTAGAGACAGTGAGCTTTTCGCTGTGCCTGTTGGGCTCTTGTCGTTTCAGATTGCTTTGCGAACTTCACATTCTTCTCCTTCCGCATCAGTCTGCTTCTTCTCACAACCCTCTCGAAGTGCCTACTACTTTCTTCAATCACCTTCTGCGTAACTATCATCGTTGATCTGGCTATCACATCGACACATAGCAACGGCGCCATTGCGCTGCTCTCCGGCAGACGTTTCAAGACGACGCCGTACGCGCTTCAACAGTGACGACAGAGATGTCAACACGATCGAGCCTGCAAGGCGCAAATCGATCGTGGTATCACATCTATGAGCTCTTCTACCATCAGGCAAGTCCTTTCTCGTGGCGCCGTCCAGCACGCTCCGAATCATCGACGTCAAGAATAGCGACTGACGATTGCCATCAGAGTTCCATCGCCCTGCCTTCAAGACTTGACCGTCATATTGGTAAGTCCTCACCTCATCTGCCCCAGCCAACCGCCAGTTCATCAACGTCCCACTCAACTCCATGTGGCGAGGCGTAATATTGATGGCGAAGATCAACATCTGCCTGCAAAGCCAATGCAAAGGTGCTCAAGCCTTCAAGGTTCGATGCCGATGCGGCGGCTGAGCGGCAGTGTCGCGAGTTACGATAGCTGGCATCTGGCTTCACCATTGCACTTCGGTCGAGCAGAGATCGGACGCTGGCAAGCAGGTCGCGAACATACCAAGCTGAGATTCCAGTCGAAGCGTGACCGACATGCAAGTGCTTACGAGAATCGTCGTCACCTCTGGAGGTGCTGAGCTCTACACCAACCCATCGGAGAACATTTACTGACTAGCGTCTCTACACAGGCAACAACGACAGATATGCGGCCACCAGCACCTCATTAGTCTCAGCAGGTACGCCATCACCTCTCCAGAGCCTCATTGTTCTACAAAGCACCCAAGAGTCGTCATCATCAGCACTTGCGATGACTGGTCTTTTATTGCATCCAGGTCTTGCGCCAATAGCCACTCGCAAAGTTTGAAAGAAGATGCAACAGCGCCGCTCAAAGGCAAGTACACAAGAAGCAGAGACACGACACTTCACCCTCTCGGTTGCCTGGCTTGTCCTTTCCATGACATTTCAGATCTCATTCAGAGGGAAGATCAAACAACCTGTCTCAAAAGCGCCAAAGAAGCTACTCAGCCTCTATGGTCGGGAGCGGACGTGGCGCGGCAGAGCAGGAACTGTGCGGTGCCCAAACACTACCTTACCTTGTTTCGCACCAAGTGTGCATCTGATACCAGCACAGACATTTCTCACCATGCAAAGCCATGTCGCATTCGAACAAAGAATGTTCACTGACATGTCTCACAGACTCCAGCAACCTTTCGCCCTTGCCCTCCTCTATCGCGTCAATTTGCTTTCTTCCATAGCATCTTGACTTAAAGACTTCGGAGGGAGATCAAACCAATGCTGTAGCTCGATGCCAGCCAGCCAGGCTAGAGTTGGCGATCTTGCAAGGCAACCAAGATCTTGAGAGCTCTCATCGCTTCTGGGTCGGCCATCTTGCATACATTCCATGCTTTGACGTTGCCGAGGATGTCTCACACAGACAATGCATTTTGCTGACTTCTTCAACAGGTTCAGCTGTCTCCTCGCCGCATCCATAGCTGCCCGTCCGAGATTTCTACTTCAAGTACTCGCCAATCCATTCACAGCGCCTGCAACTCGACTCCCATCTCATCTCGTCTAAACGCCATCGCATTCGTTTCAACTCCTGTCTTATGTCCAGCTTCTCTGACGGAAATCTCAAGACACCTCGCTGTCACCTCCGGTTCGACCTTTGACTGTCTCGTCTTCCAGTGGCGTCACGGCATTCGAAAGAAGGAAGAGAAGACAATGATTCTACGCAGCCCATAGCAAGTGGTTACGAGAATCGTTGTACTGCGATATTGAAGCTTGGATGCGTGGAGGTCAATCGCACCGGGTAGAACGGAGTCGCAAACATGCCACTTAATTTGCGCAAGCTGCAAGACCATTTTCAAGAAGAAGGCTAATGGAGCACAGGGAACGTCAACCACATCGTCCTCCGTCTTCTGATACTACACACCCGACTTGTCTTTCCATGACATGTCGGCTCTGAGGCGGAGGTAGAACAAAGCTTGACGGACTCCGCAAGCTGGGCGAGCTCAATACTCTCGTATTGACTCTTCGGGTCGTTGAGGTCAATCGGTTTGGGGAAAAAGACTCGCATACATCCCAACATCTGATTGTGGACGAGGCTAACCTCTTTGTGCAACAGAAACATCAATCCAAACCTTCGTCCCTGACAAGAGCTTGATTCTGCCGACTCGTCTTTCTCATGACTTGTTGGTTCCAGGACGGAAGGGAGAGCGAAGCTTGACGCAGCCCTGCAGTGGTTCCGCAACGCACGCGATAAACTGGCCCCACTGCTGGGAGCTCATTGCATTGGGAAGGATAGATCGCATACATACCCATCTCCTCTCCCTTTCTCAGCACCACACTTGCGAGCTATGCTAACAGCAGATCCAGGTAGTATATCACCTTCATCCCTACCGACCCTTCTCAAGCGGCCAGCCTGTCCTTTCCATGACTTGTTGGTTCCGAACCGGAAGGCAGATCAAAGATGCATCACAAGTGCCCCGAGCGTGCCTGATTCAATCGCATCGGGCAGGGAGATCGCATACATACCTCCTTATGTCTCCAGAACGACTTGTCACTGCGATGTACGCTGACTGAGGATGCAGGCAACCGAGGACCTTCGCTACCACCAGGACGCTCAGCCGGCAACTTGTCACAAGCTGCAGCGGACCTCTTCTCTGGATGCAAAAAGCTCACTACATTGCAGGATGGACAAACATAGTGCGCTCACACCCTTTCCGACTGCACCACGGACCAAGACAACAGCGAGATCCAGCAGGAAATCGAGTTCCTTGACCTTCGTCTCTACCTTGCCGACTCGTCTTCCTCCATGACTTGTCGGTCTGAGGACGAAGGCAGATCAAATTCATGCGCCCAGTAGTCTCGCCGCGATCACACATATCGCGCTGAGAAGGACAAATCGCACACATACTTCACTTTCCCATCATCTTGCATCATGAATGGAGCTGACGATTAGACACAGCAGGCCCTCAAACTCAACGCCCTTCGTCATACTTTGCCGACTAGTCTTCCCATGGCTTGTTGGGTTTCGGACGAAGGCAAAGCAAAGCCTGACACAGGCAAGCGATGAGAGATTGTGGAGCGTTGACTTCAATCGCCTCGGAGAAAAGACATCGCAGACATATCTCCCTCTCCCCGTTCTCTGCTTTGCGACGTATGCTGACTCTTAATCTTAACAGGAGCCGAAGTCCAACACCCGCCTCTTAACACTACGAGGCAAAGCAAATGTCGAAGCGACAAGAAGTTAAGAAGCGCTGAGGTCAAGTGCTTTAAGAAAGGAAGACCGCACACATGTTCCTCCATCTGTCCTAACTCACGTCAGGTAAGAGCCAAAATTGAGCAAAAAGAAAACGACTCCAAGTACCCTTCGCATACACTTGTCGACTTGTCTTTCTCCATGACTTGTCAGTTCTAAGGCGAAGGGAGATTGAACCACAGCTGACGAGACCTGGCTGCGCATCTGAACGGTGGGTGACTTGTCGCCGCCGGCAGTAAAAGGTTTCTGAAGCTGGCGAATCAAACCTCGCAGATGCATTGATATCTTTGCTTCGGGGGAACCCTATTCGCGGACATGCCTTGCTGCAATGAGAAGCTTAGGTAGACAGGCCATTTCGAGGTTTATCATCGTCGTTAATTCGTTACTGTCTACTTTCTACATTTTCCCACAAGCTCACCATCCTTCCGGACACACTTCGTCTACACCACGAAAGTTCCAGAGACCACGTCACAAGCTGCGACGCACATATCTACCTGCCATTGCTCGAAGAATCAATTCTCCACCACTACACCAGAGTGACGTCAGCAAACGATCTCAAGCCCCAAAAACTCCCTCAACTTCACTCACCTGACAAGCATTCCTCCCATACCTCGCCCCATTAGCCCCATTCGAATCCCCTCTAGCGCAAAGTTCCATAAACTGAGACTTGCAATACTCTATCACAAAACAACCATCAGCACTTGCCCCACCCTTCTCATCTTGTTGCTTACTCTGCGGAACCCACTGAGCAGGTTTACAATCCCCATTAATCCTCACAGTCGCAAGACGATTATTCGACTTAACACCATTGCGGGAATAAGTCGAACCCACGACTAAATTCGTCTTGGAACAGAATTTGTTTATTGCTTCGTAGACGAAAGGGTTTTTTCTTTTGCAGAAGACGCCGGGAGCTTTGTCGATGGCGTCTGCGGATGCGAGGGCGAAGAGGGCGAGGAGTAAGAGGGGGAGGGTGAAGGTTCTCATTTTGATGATGCGGATCGAGCGGCAAGTTGGAAGATGGAAGTGGAAGCATGATGGGATGGAGGGTGGAATTTGAGTGGTTGCCAAGGGTTATTGAGGGTGGTATGCGGAGAGGTTGGATGTGGGTTTGGGCCGGATTGTGTTGACAATGGGATAAAGGGACAAGGGAGTTGAGGTGCCAAGACGAGAAGTCCTTTCGAGGTGGCCATTGAAGACACTTCATGTGCTCAATGCACTCTATCAAGCGTTGGAAAGAGATTTGAGAGACCGCAAACGTCCTGTGATTGTGCAAAGCTGGAGCTGTTCATCGCCAGGACTGGCGCCAAGACCGCGACAATTCCTGCTTTTTTGCGATCGGCGCATCGCACAACGATTGAAGTGTCCCCAACACCAGCGCATCTGCCAAGACAGCATTAAATGTGATCATTGAGCAGAGTTGCATGCGACAAGGCAACATCTATGCATCGCTGTCTCCTTTCACAGGCATACTTGTCTGCGGACGAAGGACGAGCTGAAGTCGGATTTCACTTCAAGGTTTCGAGACAGTCTTGGCACCATGCCTCAGGCTCAGATCACCTGACTCTCTACTACGGCTGGACCGGCCGAATCTCCACAGCTTCTCCATCTTTCGGTGTCATCACGGTCGTCGTCTTCCTCGCTCTCCAACGCCGACTGTAGCCGCCATTAGCATTCACCAGTGCCACCATTCTGTACCTGCTGATTAGCTTGTGATAAGGAATGGCGGGCACAGGCTCCGAATGGTATATGTATTTCAATGAACCGTGATGACGCGGATGGCAGTGATAAGTACACAAGTCTCTCTTTGTCCTCAGCCATTTCCACCCGTTCACGCATAACAACTACACGCCCTTCGCGAAACAGGCTATGGCTACAGCAATGAGATCAACCAGAGCGCTGCGAGCGGAAGCTCGTTCGGCTGAGCGTGCAGCTACCAGACATAGTCCGAGAATCTGCAGAGCGACGGCTTCTACTACACAGCGACGACAGCAATCAACAAAGCGACGACTGCATTCCACATCTCAAAATGAACATGCAGTGCCTCTCTCGATACCGACCGCCGCCGAGTCGACATTCTCGTGCGCAGAGAGGATGCCAACCATGGCACCTCTCTCGGCGCTACCCATCTCGCAGATTCTCCGTTCATACCTGATCACGACTATGTCCAGTCACCCGACGCTTTTCTCCGCCTCTACAGGTCTGCTTCGGCAGATGCTCGAGTCTCCGAACCCACTTCTCAACCTCAGAAATCCACTCATGCGAGCAGTACTGTGGGAAACCTTTTACAAGCAGTTCTGCGCAGGCGAGAATCAAGCGCAGATCTCTCAGCGGTGCGAAGAGATCCGAAGATTGGGCTACAGTGGCGTTATCCTCGAGTATGCCAAAGAAGTGCTGAAGGAGGGCAAGACAGATGAGCTTCAAGACGTGGCAACATGGCGGAAAGGAATGCTTGATACTATCTCCATTGCCGCTGAGGGTGATTTCTGCGCCTTGAAGTGGAGCGGCATGGGCCCAGCAGCAATGCGCAGAATGGCGGAGGAGAAGGCACCAAGCAAGGAAATGGATGAAGCCATGCACGCAATCACGTCCGCCGCCGCCGCAAAGAACATCTCCCTCCTCCCCAGCGCCGAAGAGACCTGGAACTTGAACGGCTACCAGGACTGGACACTGCGCATGCAAAGAGCATACAATACTGGCGGCAAGAGTGTAGTCTACAACACCTACCAAATGTACCTGAAGGAGATGCCCGGCAGAATCGCAAAGCACTTGGAGATCGCAAAGGCCGAAGGCTTCACACTCGGCGCAAAACTGGTACGAGGCGCATACCTAGGCTCAGAAAAGCGCAGTCTCATCCACGACACCATCCAAGACACCCACAACGCCTACGACTCCGCCGCCTCCGCCCTTGTCCACAGACACTACAATTCCTTCCTTCGCCCCACCACCTCCGGCCAAGACAAAATGCAAGACAGCATAAACGTCATGATCGCCTCCCACAACGCCGTCACAGTCGAAAAAGCCCAAGAACTCCGTCGCCAACAAAAGAAGCGCGGTGAAGAACTTACTCCTCTCGCATTCGCACAACTCCAAGGCATGGCGGATGAAGTCAGCTGTACGCTCCTCGCTGCTGCGAAAGCGAATAAAGATGATCCAAATGCTGTTCAGGAGAGGGTCTTCAAGTGTACGCCGTGGGGAAGTATGCAGGAATGTTTGAATTATTTGCTGAGAAGAGCGGCGGAGAATAAGGATGCGGCTGGAAGGACTTGGGAGACGAGGAAGGCTATGGGGGCTGAGATTGGGCGGAGGATGAGGGCGAGTTTTGGAATGAAGGCATGAGCGGGTAATTTTGGGAATTTGAAGGTGCGCATGGCGTTTGGAGGAGGATGAAGCTCGATCGGTATGATCTTGAGCTGTATTGGATGATATGAGTTACGGCTGTGCTGCTGTTGAGCGTTTTGTTTGCTTTGCATTGCATTTCGAGGAGTAGCATGATGGATATTGGTATCTACATTCTATGAAATGAGGTCTTACGGCCATTAAATTGATGCGAATTCGTCCTCCAAAACTCATTCCTGCGATCCTACCAGTTCACGTTTGAAGCGTGCATCTTACTCTGCCAAATACCTGTACCACAGAATCACCACTCGTCTGCATTGTCACACACGTCCATCATGAGCGCACTCTTTCGCAGGTCTCGTAGCTCAGGCGTGAAGCTCTTTGTGAGCTCCATCTTCCGATCACGCGGCTCGGCTTTGTGCGGCTTTCACAAGCTCCCTCGGACACGGACACCGAAGCTTATTTTGCGCGCCGAGAATTCACCTTTCGCATTTGTCTTGATATACATGGATGTTTTCGTGGAGTGGAATCGCCGTTTGTAGCCGGATAGTAATGGCGTCGTACGAGAGATCTGAGAGATCGAGATTGGGTGCTGATCGGGTTTGGGCTTGGGATGGGATTTCGTACCTTGAGCTTGAGCGTGGATCTGATTATCGCAAGACGCAGAGGACGATGTTGAAGTCCTTGATGATTATAGGTTGCAAATTCAGATCTCTTGCACGATTTTGACATCTCGGCCTGTCTGCTGTTCAATCCTCGCAAAGGGCGTCCCGAAATCGCCTTGCGTTTCAACCCATCATTGTCTCGCTTAAACACACGCCAGCAGCCTCCTTAGATATCTTCCAATTTTCTCAGCCCTTGGCTCTCTTGACTGAGTCGCGCAAAGCTCTTCTAGGCCAAAGTTGTCCGGCGTCTCTACCCGGCCTTCGTCTAAGTTGTCAGAACTCTTGTACAAATCTCGCATGTCTTCGGGCACCCGAACCGGTGGGCAAGTCTCAAGTAGTGCGACAAAATGTGATAGTGTATTCGACCATCTCTCACCATTGGCTTTTCCTGGATACATCGCTCATGATCGCGTAGTGGGAGGCTGCTTAGAAGGGCTATGGAGTTCGCGATCGCGGTATTGGCCTCGAGCATGAACAGCCCTAGTACAACAAGGACCGACGAAAGATGACCGGCTTGCTTGTGACTCTCAGGTCTCTACCCGTGCGAACATTGTGCCTGTCCCAAAAGACCTTTATAGCGGCGCTGCCATTGTGCCTCGGAAGCAAGGGATGTACCTGCGAGGAATGTGGGAGCCAGTCATTGATGTGCACTAGGGATGTGCTTCCACCGTGGATGGAAGTTCGAGCCTCATGTCCACCACAAAAACCACTACGTCCATAGCAGTGTCCATAGGCCGGGTCTTATTAGATTAGGCCTAGCTGCCAAGAATACCGCGATATCCTACCTGCCGCAAGGGATGGAGGTAGGGTTGGACTAGATTCGCTCGGAATAGCAGTACTGTTATCTCGCGATATACCGTGGACATAAGAGCCTTAGAATGCCTCCACGGTGATCACCGTGGTTGTAAGCTTATGGACATTGTGCGTGGATGAGCCGGCACAACACTAATGTGCACGACAAATTTCTTTCAATTTCTTGTACGCACTGTTGAAGCTTCTCTCATCAGATTTGTCGCCATAATACTGCAGAGCAAATCACCGCCTTTCCTCCTTTTATTCTTAAAGCAGTCCGCTTGTTATCATCTCCCGCCTTTCCACATCCCTCCCTCTGCTGTGGCCACAACTCCGTCTGCTGGCTGGAGTGAATTCGAAAGAGCTGGACATTTGTATCAAGGCGCCGAGAGAGCCTGTGGAGGCCGCGCCTTCGTAGCTCTGGCTTGAGACATGCTGCCGATGCCTCTTTGATGCTGCCGTGGTTGAATCATCGGCATTGAACACAGGTTGCCGGGCGGCACAAGTTTGGTGGGAGTGAGTTGCGCCGTCCAAGTCAGCCTGGCTGCGAGACATTGGTTAAGCTTGGGCATCTGCATTCACGAGTTCGACGGCCGTGAGGGTAAGAAGGCATGAGCGCCTCGATATGTCAACGGCAAACTCGCTTTCGTCAGCTCGCCAAGAGCTACACGACAATGGAAATTGGATACCGTATGTGTGCACGGCTGCGGCTTTTGGAGCATGAAAGTGCTGTTGGCCACCAGCATTGCATTCATGTGCCTGCGGAGCTAGATTACCGAACTACAAAACGCGGCATCGTGATGCTGACATCTCGCCATGGCTTTGCCAACCTGATACCGGTCCTACAGACTTCGGTGAAGTTATGTTCGCCCTCGTGGGTCAGGCGTAGTTCGTAGCGATCCTCGACTTGGGCGTCAGAGGTTTGTATGAGTAGCGCCCGGTATCCAGTGTGCCAGGGAGCTATGCTTTCAACCGCGAAAGAGTCTCGGCGCTTATCAGTCGAGGCGTTGTAATGCCTGGTGCCACGTACATGTCTTCGCTTGTCCCTCATTTGCCACATACTCGCATGCTGCGTATCGGAGAGAATGCTGTCGAGTCTGTATGTTCTTTGTTCTTTGTTAAAACTCGCCACTCGCAGTGTGTATGCAGATTGGCCGTGTTGCGGCGCGTGGTGATATTCAGGAGAGATTTTAGTATCTGCTGCGGTCTGCTGCTGCTACTGAGCCGGCCACTTTGTCTTCGCTCGTCCATCCTTGGCCACATACTCATGTGCTGAGCACCGGAGAAGTTGCTAACGACTTGTCGACCCAATTGTAGCTTATTCCGAGCCTCCGCATGCATGTAAGAAGGCCGGGTGGGCAGTCATGCTTCCGTGATGGCACAGAAGGGCTGCATGATCGGCTTCGGGAGTGCACTTGCCCGGTGTAGTGATCTGCTGCTGGAGCGGCGAAGATGACCTTCTCGTGCCTCGCTGGCCACATACTCATGTGATAGACACCGGAGAACTTCCTATCGACTTTGTGGCCCATCTGTGACTTATTGCGACCCTTCGCGTGTATGTAAGAGGCCTGTATGAGTAGTATCGCTGCCGTTCTGGCTCTGTAGGGCTACATGGTGAGCTGCGGCAGGGTCCTGCCACTTGCGGCATTTCGCTGCTGAAGCGGCGAAGTTCTTTTCGCCCTCCCTCGCTCGCCACATACACACGTGCTGGACGCCGGACAACTTCGTATCGACTCTGCGGTGCATACTGCACATATTGCGACCCTCAGCGAAGATATCATGAGGTCGTGGTGGTGCAGTAGAGCCCACAATAGCACCCGGAGGGAGGTCAGAAGGCGCGGCTTGGCGGCAGGCTTGAGCTTCCCAAACACGCTCCAGCTTTCCTCACCAAGGACCACCACCTTCTTCAAAACACACATCACAACTACACCCTTTGCACCTTCAGAAATATGCAGACTCTCGCGACAATGCATTGCAATGCCTGTCGGCGTCATCTGATGTGATCTCTGCAAGATTTGGGCGGTTGGCGGCCAAGCAAAGGCTCCACCACGAAGCCCGCAGCAACAACGGCATATCGCCTCACATTGCCAGCGACACAGGCCACTGACACCTTTCGCGGCAGCGAGACATCGGTAAGTACCATCATGACCTCCTCTCACGTTAATCTTGTGTGTATAACTCACTGGCGTGGCCGCTTTTGCCCGGTGGTGTGCCATGGCACTTCCGCTTGCCAGCCGCTCCACCTCCGCCATATCCAGCGACGGCGAGGTCTGGCAGGCTCTGCAACTACTGACAAGTATGACAGACGCTTCAAAGACATCTTCCGCCTCAGCGCTGCAAGTTTGGTGTCAACAGTCACTGGCGCCGCCAATTCACAAGCCCTTGGCTTCGGTGATTCGGAAATTCGACCATACCTTCACCAGTCGGCAGGCGGCGGCGAGGTGTATTGACCTGGCGCCATACCAATGCGCACTGCACAGTACTGGCAAGACCTCTCAGCACCATTGGCACCAAGATCTGGTAAGCTCACTGCCCTCAATGCTCACCCACCTCCACATGGCTACCGAGCCTTCATCCACCGCTTTACAAACGGCGACTTCGGCAAGCTGCAGATGCTTAATCGCCTCCGATAGACTTCAGCAGCCTACGATCTGCCAAAGATGCATCGTCAGAGCCACTGCCCACGTTGTCGCCTAGCCCACCGCCTACCATCTCACCACCTCCAAGCGACAAGCATACCACTATTGCTGCCCATAGCCGGCACGCTCGAGCCAAGACCACAGCACATGCTGGCGCCAGCAAGGTAGGCTCAAAATCAAACTCGTGGCTAGGGCGCTGCCATGCTAACAAAGAAGTCATCAACAGACTCGACTACTCCCACCGCAGCCGCCTGCTCGAGGCAGACTTGAAGAGCCAAAGGACCGAAGCAAGACTTGCACATCCCAATACCACCTGCAGATCATGAGAAGCATGTATCTTTTGCCTGAAAGAGCTGGATATGGCTGGCCATCTGGACACTGGCAGACATCTCGAGGTGCGGTTCCACCACGTGATCTCGGCAGAGCAAGCTTTCACACCTCCGCCCAGCTGGCCACATCCATCAGGACAGCGCATGACTTGGCTTCTACACGCCACTGGACAAGACAACAACCCAACCTGGTCACCAAGCAGCTTCGGTCTGCTGTCATCACCTCTCGCCCATCTGGGCAGGGGTGGAGGTGGCAGTAACCTCCGTAAGATGCACGACCACTGTGCGCATCCGTGAGCTGGCTCGTCCGCCGGTGTAAGTCGCCCTTCCGTTCTTGTCGACTACCTTGGTAGACGCTACGGTTGTCTTTCGTATGTCTTCTGGCCTCCAGTTCTGGTATCTGTTCGCCGTCTCACAATCGGCCCTCGTGTGCTCTCGTTGTCAGCACTTGGTCAGATGCCATCGAATCGCGGCCTTTCTTACATCAACCCACCCCGCCTGGCATCTGCGAGCTGCTTGCGGCCGGAGTAAGTCCCTTCAGACCTCGTCGACTACTCTGGTAGACGCTTGGCCAGTCGCTCTCGTATGTCTTTTGCTGCGTTCTGCATTTCCTTTTGGCATCTGTGAGCTCTCGCAGCCGGAGTAAGTCCCTTCTGACCTCGTCGACTACTCTGGTAGACGCTTGGTCGGTCGCTTTCGTATGTCCTTTGCTGCGTTCTGCATTTCCTTTTCGGCATCTGCGAGCTGCTTGCGGCCGGTGTAAGTCCACATCTGGCCTTGTCGACTACTCTGGTAGACGCCTGGCTGATGCTTTCATATGTCACTTGCTGCGTTCATTTCCTTCAAACCTCGGCACCGGCGAGCGTCCAGCCCGGATAAGCCCAATCCACCACCGCTGCACAGCTCCGCCTGCATCAGCGACGCATCTCTCCGCAGATGGGAGCCGAACCCAGGTACCTCTTGCGACCCGGAAGACATCACCCAGTGAACACTTCTGAACTGCTCTGAGGCCTGCACTGGACTCCGCAAAAGCCTTTGCAACAGCATCCACTTCACGCAATGGGGCCTCTAGGTTACCTCGAGTATGGCTATGCCCTTGCCGGCTGTGGTTTGCGAAACCGTGTCTGAAAGCCAGGCTTGCTTGGATGAGTACGCACATGTTGGAAATCTGGGGCGAATTCAAGAACTTCTTGGATCTGAGTCTGTTGAACTTCTTCCTGGAAGTCACCTTCTCAAAAATGACATTGACGGAAACTTGGGCTTTGAAGCGTTGTCGCTGGTCTCTGGAAGCTGCGCCTGCTGTGCTTCCTTGGAAGCTATCTGGTTGACAGTGGAAAGGGCCTTTGACCTGGATGACTGCCTTGGCTGTCTCTTGCTGTGCTTCTGGGCTTTTGCTGCTTGCTTGGCGAGACTTTGCTTGCTGTACAGCTCTTGGCTGTCTCTTGCGTTGGCGAACCCTGCCTGCGGCATGCGTATTTCATGCGTGCGAAGACTAACAATTTAGCTCTTCGGCGCCAGTTACGGCAAGTCGATGTTTTCTTTTCGACAAGTTGCTCTTCAACACCGCAACCTGTCCAAGTACTGTCGACCACTCAACATGTCGACGATGTTTCCAAGCAAGATCAAGAATGTGCCCGAGCACAGGAGACTCCGAGACACGACGGCGGGCGGCCCAGCTCCAGCTTTCGGAGGGGCCGACGCAATGCCGCGCGATGGTAGGGGCGCGGCATAGGTAACTATGCCTTTTTTTCTTTGCGCTCGGCCCGTGACATGCTCGCTTGCGAACATGGGTGATCGGTGAGCTGTATGCGCACTTCACACAATCTCCCTCAGCTCCGTGGCCCGAGTTCGCTCGGTGATGCCTTTGTGGTAGACTACTCTTGGTAGTCTCAGCCGGAGCTGAACTGTCGTTCTGATTACTCTTGATTTCTGTCAGGCTGGCTTCAACAGCCAGCCTTCGTGCTTGTTGACATTTTTGTAGACCGTCTTCGGGACGGCCCATGTTGTCGACAGGTTTGGGGCCGACCGTGGTGAGCGTGGTTGGGGCTCATCACAGCACAAGACAACTGCGGAGGGTATCTTTGGACTACCTCCTTCTCATTGTTGACACTTGTCAGCGGGGCCAGTTGCATGAGCTCCTTCTGTGCCCGTGAGCCCTTTTCGCATTTCGTACTCTCGAGGTATCCTTTTCAAGGCCCAGGCTCTCCCGAGTCCTGGCGAGCCGCCTGGTTGCAGATCTGACTGTAGACTACTCTTGGTAGACTCTTTCGGGATCGAACGACTTCGGCATCTTGGTGGACCTGTCAGCTAGGCCGGTTGCAAAAGCTTCTTCTGCAACCGTGAGCCCTTTTCGTATCTCTCTCTCTCGACCTTTTCCTTCCAAGGCACGAGCTCTCCTGGTGAGCCACCTGGTTGCAGATCTGATTGTAGACTACTCCTGGTAGACTCTCTCGGGATTGAGCGACTTTGGCATCTTGGTGGGATTGCAGATGGCGGATATGGATCGCAGTGGGCTATGAGGATGGAGGCCAATGTGGAGGACACTGCGGCAGGCCATGGAGCCACGACCAGTATCAGCAGCTTGGAGAGCGAGTGAGTGTGGGATGTGGTTTCCTCGTCAGAGTGCGAGACGATGTGTATCTGGGTGGTGGCTTTCGAGGAGGCGAGGAGCATGATGCTGCTGGGATGAAAGATGATTGAGATGATGACTGCTGTGGGCGGTGGGATTGAAGATGGATCTGCTTGACGCGGATGGCATGCCAGTGTCTGATGAGGATTCCTTGCCATAGTGTAAGACGATTTGTATTCTCTTCGAGATGGAAGCCATTGCGGACAACGAGAGAGACTGTACTGCTGAACTGGAGGACCTTGGCACGAATTTGGCGAAGTGGATCTGGAATGGACATACGTTGCTGGCGTAAAGGACGACTCTGGGCTCGAAGGTTCATTTTGCATCTTGCTGGAAAGGTTTCTCGCCAGGTTGGTCCTGGATTTCTCATAATATTGTCGTCGCACCTGGTTTCGCATGCGCCATTGCCTGCTTCTTTTCTCCATCTCTTGCTGTAGAATCCTGCTGACCTCGCTGGCTTCAAGGAGGTTTCACGTCCAAGCCATTTCCCAACTGCGCGATGCTGCTCTGGCAGCAGAGTCAAAGCCTCTTTCGACCACCTGCTGCCACGACCAGTATCCTTGCTCTTTCAGTAGACCAAGACGCTCCGCAGCGCCTTTCCATACTCGCTGCCCGTGCTCCAATGCTCCTGCCCTACCGATCTACGCCGAATTGTCCGGTGCTTTCACGGCCATGGAGGACTCCCTTTCAGACGCTTCCAGAAAGAAGCTATCATCTCTGCCAATGGGTGCCGGGAACACCCTGAGTGTGCTCTTCAGCTCCTTCTTGCTGCCTTGCTCGGCTGATGGAGATGCTATGCTCTTCGGAAGGTAATCAATACTGCTGCTGCTTGCCAATCTCCTGCGCTTCTCTGCCCTCAAGGCATGGAAGGTATGGTGGTTGACAGACTACCCTTGATATCCTGGCCAAGGAGGCGATGCATGCTGCCGGGATCTCGATAGCGGGCTTGATGCTTCTGCATCCGAGGAAAAGTTCGCTGGAGAAGAGGTTCGGTATCGCCACTTTGCTCTTCCTTCATCTCCTTCCGTGCCATCGACGCTCGCCTCCATTCATGCAGATCTTCGCGGCGAACTGGTGAGCGTTTCGAGATGGTGGGTGTGCTTTCTGGGTATTTCGCTGCTGCTGTTTGAGAATTTACGGTTGCTCAAAGCTGCGCTGCCGGGCAGCAAACAGCTTTGCCTGGCTGGAAGGGCTTGTGTGCTTGCCATCTAGTTATGGCCCTCCACCTCGTCGTCGTCGCTGCTGCACGGGTGTTTGCTCGAGGACGTGTTTCTGGCGCAGTGGAGAGATGCATGGCGCTGCTGGCTTGGCAGAAATGAGGCTGTTTGCGAGATCTCCTGCAACCCGGTCGAAGTACAATGCCAAGAGTGCTGCCGAGCGCATGCTGCACATTCTTGGGCGATGTGTATACTGAGTGTTTGGGGATCTGTTTCTGCATCAGCGTTGACCGCGGGAAACACTTCTCCAGCTTCGGCCTCTCAGCGAGCTGAAGTTGTTGCGGCATCCCTTCAATTACTACCACCAACAAATGCTGAGCAGGAAGCGCGACATCCAAGCGAGAAAAACACCATCCCTATTCAGCAGCACGAGAACAAACCATCGCAAACCCGAACGAATGGCCACAACAACGCCTCCAAGGATTTCGAGCCCCGTCCACGCCCTTCCTACCCGCGATATGAGCCTTGCACTCTGGCGAGATGTATCTGCTGGGCTTACGAAGAACTTTGCAGCAAGGTCAGCGACTCGAGACATGCTCTCGATGAAATCCGACACGAGGAGCAGGAGGAAGGACATTGGCATGAGAAACAAGTTCAAGCTCCATGGGTCGTATGGACACGATACACAGGCTTGCTCGTCGGCGTACGCTGGACCACGGTAGACGAAGAGAATTCAAGAGGCTAAGGATGGAAGGTAGTGACTGGAGAAGCATCTTACTTGGGGCAGCGCAGAAAGGACAGTTGTACCGGCGTCTACAGAAAAGGCTTTATACATATCATGCTTCGTCTAAGTGTCGTCAACCTCCCAGAGCCCGATTTTTACGTTGGCGGCGAAGGGAGCTTGAGGAAACTGCGTGCCCGCTGCCACACTACAGAGTGTGTCCGTTTGCAAAGCTTGCCGTGGGCAAGAGCAAGTATTGTGCCGGGTAGGACATCAGCGGCAAGACAAGGTGCAAACTGGGCCATCTCACCTGGCCACTGATGCTGTGCTTCATGCCGGGCAATGCAATTCAAAGCAGGAGCAATTCTATCTGTATACACTGCCGAGCTTTCGCGAGGGAGAGAGACTCCGTGCAGTGATTCTGTTCTACTCTCTACTGGTCTCGGAGAAACATGAAAGTCATGACAGGTAATAAAACGTGCGGCTATTATCATTCTGTATTCTACTGGTCTCGCAGAGATGTGGGAGTCATGACAGGTAATAGATTCTACAGCAAGGGCCAGAATGTGAACCAAGTAGTGCTCGGGCTTCGGAGCCCATTGGACTTCATGTCCGCCAGCTAGCCCTTCCCATCCCTTCTGCCTGCCAATAAGAGGCAATCCGCTTAGAGTCCAGAGAGAGAGTCAGAAAGGAAGCACTGGGCGAGTTATAAAGGGCGCCGAACAAGTCATGTCGCCCAGCGGGTCTTCTCCTGCCCTGGTGTTCGCGGCAGAGAAGAGCCCACGTTGCAAGGGACAAGGCTCAAAGAAGGAGCCAGCAAATGAGGCAAGCACTGGTCACGAGCTCAGTAAACACAGGGCCCCTCATATCTTCAAGCTTCTTCTGCTCTCTTCCTTTCTCTTTCTTACACCACACACCATCACGAGACTTTTTCAAAACCCGATCATGAGTTGGAAAGCTTTTTTAGCTTCCTCTTGAGATCATTCTTATCCACCATTCATTGACCACATTCTTCCCCGGCGCGTACGTTCATGAACTGCACTTCACAACGACCGTACATCTGACTGACACGACCTCAGAGTTCCGCCGGACTGCGCCTTCGGGCTTGTTTGGTAAGCGACATCTCCCATCACATTCCTACCACGACGCTGACCATTGCACAGCTCGGCCAAAGACCAGCTCATTCTTCCTCAACATCATCACCTCCACCAAGATGCCGCACGAAGAGACATCGGCGGCAGTCGCCAGTATACTGTCCGTCCGGGCTGGTCTGGCAAGCAACTCCTCCCTCACCATTCCAATTGCAATGCTGACGATTGCACAGCTCGGCCAAGGACCAGATCATTCTTTGCGACATCATTACATCACCACCTTTACCGTCCACAGCATCGCCACGGCGCGTAATGATAATGATTGCGGAGAAGAAGATCATGAAGCCTTTCGGCACTTGGCCCGCCCACATCACTCAAGACGCTGCTCAACGCTGTTCGTGCCCCTTTGCCAAAGGATAGTCACGACTCTGGGGATGGCACATATCTACCACAGGCGGAAAACGAAACGGTACTGGGAGAGATCAACGATGTCATACGAGATCTCGCACAACAAGGCATCAAGGATATTGCTGGACGTCGACGAGTGTCCGGATGTCGCTCAAGAGCTTTCCGTTCGCGCCATGCCAGGATTCTGCCGCGACTGGCCTCACTCAAGACGCTGCTCAACGCTGTTCGTGCCCCATTGCCAAAGGATAGTCACGACTCTGGTGATGGCACATACCTACCACAGGCGGAAAACGAAACGGTACTGGGAGAGATCAACGAGACCTCGCACAACAGGACATCAAGGATATTGCTGGAGCCCGGATGTCGCCCAATAGTTTTCCGTTCGCGCCATGCCAACCTTCTTCTTCTTCAAGAACGGCGAGGTCGTCGGCGCCAACCCAGCGGCCCTCGAGACCGCACGTCAGAAGCGCCAGCCTGTCCCTCCACCGCCATCAAGCAGAACTTGTAGACGGAAGGTAGGTTCCACCCCTCTCAACCTCGGCGACATACACTGACATACTCACAGGTCCGCAAAGGACCAGCTCAATCTTCCTCAACGTCTTCGCCAACATCAGTGCCACTCCTCTTTGAGGCAGGCAAGACTCTTGGCGGCAGTGGCTCCCAAAATGGTTCTGTCGCTTTTTCTGAACCAGTCCGAAGGCTTCACTGAGACACTCCATTCTTCCATACAGGGCAAAGGGCGCCAAGTCGCAGCACGACCTTTTGTCTTCGCTTTCTGGAAACGGAGGCCGCCCCGGCCGCCTTACTGCCTATGCTCAACACCAAGTACAAGAACGCAACAACTTTCTCATTCTGCCTTTCGTCGCTCTGGTCCCAACAGCTATGCTCTTACTCAAATCCCTCCGAGGACATCAGGATCGGTCAAGACTGGGACGTTGTTGTGAAAGTTTTATCACGACAACGGATCTGGTCCACGAGGACTTGCAGTGGGAAGAGTCTGGGTCTAAGTGCGAGAACTGTCTGCAGTCATTCAGCATGGTGGTCGGTTGGGTTCAAAACTGATGTGGCTCTGTTCCCGCATGAGAAATTTAAGCATCACTTCATTGAGGAGCTTGAGAAGGTTCAGCCTGAAGAGAGACCTGATAGCTGCGTATGTGAATGGAAACTAGATTGTTATGCCATTGCTACAGTCGCTTCGATTCATTTCTCGTCTTCCAATGTCTTGCCTTCGTATGCTACTACCAGGGCTGAAAACCTTGGGAAATCTCGTCGGAACCTCTTCTACAAGCTTTAAAACCTTCGAAAGTATAGTTATACTCCTTTCTAGTAGATTTATATAGAAAATAGTATTCTCTAAGCTTATAAATATTCGTAGAATCGTATATAATAGTATTAATTATTCGTAAGTAAAGAGATCTCGTTTTTCTAGCCTAAATTTATTAAAATAGTATCTTCTATAATAGCTAACTATATCTCTAACTACTCTAATAAAGATATATAGAAAATACTATCTAAGGAGATATCTCTACTACCTATTACTAAGAAAACTAATAGTAATAGTAGTACTAAGACCTCTACTAAAGATATCGCTATCTTATAAGTATTAGATATAACTAAGGAACCTAATATAGAGATCGATCTAAGATATCTTCTAGATTACGAGCTATCTAGACTATTAAGCGTTTATAGTAATAAAGACGACCCTCTATATAATACCTTCGAGTCTAAATAGATACTATTATAAGCTAGTAGTAAAGAAGTAAGGTCTATTATTATCTAGTATATAGGCTTTAATCTAGACTAAGTTTAGTAAGCCTTCTACTAGTCTAAGAGTACTATTTATAAGTACGATCCTAAGCTTAAAGAACTATATAGAATAGTACTTCTTATTAGTTATAATAGCTATAAGAAGGTAGATATATTAAAGGTTAATTAGAAGAAGATATTTAATAAGAAGGATAATATTCTTCTAGTAGAAGAGTTAGTATATAATTAGGCTAAAGCGAAGATAATAGCGCTTCGAGAAGCTAGTAAAGAGAGCGTCTAAATAGACGTAGAGCTATATACTACTATAGCGCCTATTATTAAGCTAGTAGTAGCTAGTAAGATAGATATAAAGTTAGCGACTAAGAAGTAATTAGAGGTTATAGTATCTCTTATTATAGAGATAGAATAGATAGGTAATTAGTTACTATAGATAAACCTAAGACTCGGCTATAATAACCCTTTATATAAGACTTCGTAATAGCCTAGTAGCTATTATTATATCGATAGTCTAGATACGCTAGATAACTATATTCTTATTAATTAGTAAGTAAAGGCTATAATATACTATAAGCTATTAGATAAGGATAATTCTTAAATTCTTAATAACTTAAAGAAGCTAGACTAGAATATTATTACTTATATTACTAAGAAGAAGTATAGTAAGAAGTCTAAGTCGTTATCTACTTTATTGTTAGAATATACAGTCCAGTTGGTAACCTGGCAACGGATGCCAAGGCAGACTGGATTACATGATAATGGTCATGTGACTAGTCCAAGCTGACACCTTTCAGGTTCAGCTCCAACCTGTAGATAACAACAACACACTTGCTGTTCCTACTTTGGCCCCTACTACTCCTTGTAGCTTCTGTTGCACTTTATGATCCATTTATACCTGTCGGCCCTCCTCAGCTCGACAGGTTATGAGCCCGGGTTTGCAACTACAAGGTAGAAGACTAAAGCAGTACAGGTTACTCCTAAACCTATAAGTCCAGTCCTAGAAGGAAGAGGCAAAACAGGAGAGGGAGACTCGAGGTAGACCCACACACATTGTACAAAGAAGCCCTGTGCATATAAGTTGTGAAAGAACCTAGTGAGGCACACTCATTAATGCATGTTGGATTGCTAGAGTGTAAAGGGAACAGATAAGCCTGAGTTTTGAGCACCTTTGGATAAGCCTCAGATTCAGCACTCAGTACAGCCAATACCCTGACCTGTTTGTAACAGTCAGGAAGGACTTGAGGAAGTCATTTGCCCTACAGAGCAGGAATCTGTACCAAGTTTTCAGTAACCTCAAAAAAACTGATAGGCCTAGCAGAGCCAGGGATCTGCCAACCAAGGAAGACAGCCATCCAGAAACTGTTATTTTCAGAGTAAAGAAAGAGCTTGGTTCTGGAGTTTGTTTGGGTTTGATTTGCAGAAGAAATCATGGATCAAGAAGGTGGAATTGGCAAGAGAAGGGCTGCACCAATCTTGACAAGAGACAATTGGAGAATATGGTTCAGTCTCCAGGAGAACAACCTTGAAGGAAAAGATGTATATTGGGTCATCTCTGACTCATGGACACCACAAGCATCAGAAGAGAGTACTCCTACTCTTCAGGGACTCAGGCACTCTAGGCACAGCCCAGAGTGGAGGAAGGCAAATGCAACAGCCAGGTATGAGCTGTTTATCTGTCTTTCTGAAGATGATCAAGAGGAAATCCTTGAGGACAAGAATGCTACAGATGTTTGGACAAAGATGAGGTCCAAATACAGCAAGGTGTATACTGCACACGCTATGGCAGTTGTGAGGGAGTACATTACCTTCAAGATGTCAGATGAATGGACAATCAGGAAGGCTTGGGTACATCTTGGGAATCTTGGCAGAAGGATTGCTGAGATAGACCCAAAGGAGAGTCACTACAAAGAACCAGAGAGGAAGATAAAACACCTCCTGGATGCTCTCCCATCTGAGTACCAGAGTACAAAAGATACTATCCTGGCCCAAGCATTTATGACACCTGACCAGGTGCTTATGCTCCTAGAGTCACATGAAGCAAGATTGCAAGAAGACAGTGGGACAGCTATGTTTGCCAAGAGAGGTTATCAAGCAGGAAGCAGTAAAGACCTATTATGCTTCCTGTGTGAAGGGAAGCATTGGGTCAAGGAATGCCCCAGCCTAGACAAGGCAAAAGCAGCTGTCAGACCAAAGCAGAGCTACAGGATAGCAAAGAAACAATCCCCATCCAGGGCCAGGAGGGGATCTTCACCTGACAAAGAGCAACTGAAAGAGATGGTGAAGAAACTGAGCCTGAAGATACAATCCCTAGAAAAGAGATCTAGGAAGCCATCTTCCAAGAAAGCCTATGCAGCACAAGATGCAGAGGCATCCTCTGAATCATCTCCTCCACCTGAGGAAGAAGATATTGATGAGGTAGCTCATTCAACTGTGGAGGCAAAAGGCAAGTACAAGCTATCTGAATGGCTGCTTGACTCTTGTGCTTCTGCCCACATGACTGACCAAGAATCACTCTTCAGAGACCTGAAGCCTCTCGAGAGGAAAAAGTGGATCAAGGTTGGGGGTGGCTACTTGACAGCTACACATGTTGGGAATGCAGTAATGGGTGGAAGGAAAGGCAAACAGATTGTATTGAAAGGTGTTCTCTTTGTACCTGGGCTTGGAGTCAATCTTGTTTCTTGGAACCAATTCAGCAAGCAGTTCGGTGTTCAACCACCAAAATTCACACTTCATTCACCTGATGGAAGGCCAGTTGTCCAGACAAGGCTTTCAGGAGGAGTACCATTCATTGAAGAAATCAGCCAAGACCTGGATGAACTTGCATACATATGCATTCCCAGGATTCAGTGAATGAAAATGCCTGTGCATTTGCAGCTCAGACTGACCAGGATCAGTGGGAGCTGTGGCATAGAAGAGTTGGACACTTTGGAGAAGGACTAGTAAGAGACCTTCACAAAGTAACTGACCTGAAGGACAAAATTCCTGTCCCTGCAAAGCATCAGCCTTGTAGAGTGTGTTCTCTAGCCAAGATGAAGAAACACAGAGGCAAGGAGACTGAGAGGAAGCCTGCCAGGCTCTCCCTTGTTTCAATTGATATCTGTGGACCATTGCCTGTTTCAAGGCTTGGTTTCAAATGGTGGCTTGAGATTGTTGACAACTTCTCAAGAAAGAAGTGGACCAGTCCACTAAAATCAAGAGAAGATGCAGCAGACACCCTGCAGGAATGGAAAAGAAAAGCTGAACTGCAATCAGGGAATCAGCTTCAGGCAGTAAGAAGTGATGGAGCAAGGGAATTGCTTTCGTTACTTAAGCAGTGGGAGAAAGAATCTGGAATCTCCTACCACACAACTGAGGCATACAACTCAATCCAAAATGGAGTTGTAGAAAGGTCAATCCAGACATCTGAAGAACATGTTAGGGCCATGCTTGAAGATTCAAATATGCCAGTTGAATTCTGGCCAGAAGCATTGGATGCCTGTACTGTTATAAGAAATGCCTACCAAATGGGCCAGATTTTGATGGATTCAAAGTTTCACCTGATGAAGCTTTCACTGGAAAGAGACCTTCTGTATCACACTTCAGGGTTTGGGGATGCAAAGCAGTTGTGTATATGGATGCCAAATCTCAGCCAATTGGGATGAGATCAGACAAGCTAATGAACAGGGGAAAGAATGCTGTGTTCATTGGATATGTGCCTGATACATCCAAGATGTGGCTTGTTCTGGGAGCCTGACATGAAGGG
>JABCIY010000021.1:0-135562 GCA_014298035.1 Pseudocercospora fuligena
TCTACTAGTAAAGTTAAAAGCTAAAGAAGAGGCTAGATTATAAGTCTTAACTAAAGCTTACTTAGTAGTATTCTTAAGTACTTATTTACTTAAAGTACTTTATTATATACTAATAAAGTAGCTTACATTATTATATAAGGAATATCTCTCTAGAAAGCTACTAGCTATAAGATAAAGGCTTACTTAGATATTAGTATATAACTAAGAATATAGATAGAATTACGATAGGGGATATAACTAGAGATATAAATAAAGAATATAGAAGTAATATGCTTAGAATTTACTAGGACGGCCTATTCTAGCTCTAGTAATAGTATATAACTAAGAGTATAGAAGAGAATCTAATTAAAGCTATAAAGGGAATTTATTTAAAGAGAGTATAAAATTAAATAAATTAGTAGATAGGCTTATCTATATCGCTGTTATAGCTAATTAGGTAGTTCTTATTACTAGTTATAGCTAATTAGTTAGTAGGCGATCTATATTACTAGTTATAGCTAATTAGCTTAATATTAAATATAGGATTATATCCTAACTCTATCCTAAAGCTCTCTATAGTAGGAAGTATTTAGATAGATCTATTAGTAATATATTATTATAGAGATCTCTACTTTACTTTATTAAAAACTAGTATTAATTAGTTATATTAAACTTATCTTAATATAGTATTAAATAAAAATAGAATAAGTAGAATAAGATAGAGGTATAAGGTCTTAATAATATATCTTATAGCTATTTAGTAGTATAGTTCTTCGCTATCTAAATTAAGAATTACTAGTAAGTTATATAAGTTTCTTTTAGAGATAGAGAGAGTATACTATTTTTATAGTATAGTTATAGCTTAGACTAACTCTATATTTAGCGCTTTTATAATAGTATCGCTCTCTTCTAGATTATCCTTATTAGTCTTAGATATTAGTTAGAATAAGTTTATATAAATCTATTTTATATCTACTATTCTATCTTCGCTATTTACTACTATTTCTAGCTTTTTACTTTCTATTAGCCTAGTATTTTCTAATAGAAAAGATAGTAGAGTATTACTATAATAGATTATTTAAGTCTACTAGTTAGTATATTACTAGATAAGATAGTAGTACTAGAGTAAATAGTATTAGTAGTTATATATAGAATTATAGTAGTAGATTCTTAGACTATATCTAGATAAGAATCTAGTATAGATATAGTAGAATACTAGAATAAACTTAACTAACTCCCTTATTATTTTAGTACTATAGTAGAGTAAAGCTCTAATCCTAACCCTAAGCTAGTAAGTAGATATCTAGGTTAGAGAAAAGGCTAAAGTTACTAGTAATAATTAAAGCGCATAAAGTTCCTAGTAGATATTTTAGGATTAACTAGTCCCTTTATTATCTACTATAATAACTTAAGATAGTAGACTAAGATAATAATATAGGACTAAGTAGAGAATATAATCTATTACTAAATATATATATATAATTAAAAAATAGTATTAGGAAGAAATAGATTACTACTTTCTAATAATAATAATTTACTTTAAGATATTAAATAGATACTAGAGAAGGATTAATAAGAGAATATATAGAAAAGCGACTCTACTATTAGTAAGAAAGATAAGTACTACTTATCTAAGGCTATATTAAATAGAGAGTATTAGCTATAATAATATTAGTTAGGCCTTATATTATAGAGGCTTCTTAGGGCTTATTATATATATAGAAACTTAAAGGCTTACTTAGATATAAATAATAGGTAAGTATTAAGAAGTAGCTTTAATAGTAAACTCTAAAGCGATATTTAGAAACTTAAAATACTAGTAAGCGGTTTAGGCTAATATAACTAGTATTATCTATTAATAGCTCGCTATAAGTATTCATAGGTATCTAAGATTATAATTCTCTAGTATAATTAGTAGCGTCGATTACTAGGACTAGTAATAGCTATACTATATAACTAGCTTTCTAGACTAGAATAGTAGCTTAGATAATATTATATTTAAAACTTCTCTAGCGTATCCTTCTATAAAAAGGTTAGTCTTTAGGATTAATTCCTTTCTATCTAATCTTAAATATTTATTTAGCCTTTTAGTAAGGATATATTTAACCTTCTAGTTCTAGCTATCTAAAGCCTTATCTAAGCTTATCTATTATAGAAAAAATTACTCTTAGTTTCTATAACTATATACTATCATTCTTATTAGAACTAACTATTCTTTTTTAGAATACTTCTTTAATTAATATCTATAATTAGTAGAGTATATAATCTCTAACTCTTCTTATATTAACTTTTTAATTTATATTAATCTAGAATATATATTTATAAAGTCGACTATAGTAGTCTAGCCTTTTAGTAATAGTATAGTACTACTAGTAATAAGCTTAAATTATAATAGGATATATATTTCTATTCTAGCTTTAACTTCTCTCTTCTAAGTTAATACGCTTTATTAGTCTAGTAGTCTTAGCTAGCTTAGAAGTAGGACTTAGGATAGTATAAATTCTACTAATTAATAATAGGTGTTAGAATATACAGTCCAGTTGGTAACCTGGCAACGGATGCCAAGGCAGACTGGATTACATGATAATGGTCATGTGACTAGTCCAAGCTGACACCTTTCAGGTTCAGCTCCAACCTGTAGATAACAACAACACACTTGCTGTTCCTGCTTTGGCCCCTACTACTCCTTGTAGCTTCTGTTGCACTTTATGATCCATTTATACCTGTCGGCCCTCCTCAGCTCGACAGGTTATGAGCCCGGGTTTGCAACTACAAGGTAGAAGACTAAAGCAGTACAGGTTACTCCTAAACCTATAAGTCCAGTCCTAGAAGGAAGAGGCAAAACAGGAGAGGGAGACTCGAGGTAGACCCACACACATTACACAAAGAAGCTCTGTGTATATAAGCTGTGAAAGAACCTAGTGAGGCACACTTGCTTGAAGCGTGTTGGATCGCTTAGAGTGTAAAGGGAACAGATAAGCCTGGGTCTTGAGCACCATTAGATAAGCCTCAGATTCAGCACTCAGTACTGCCAATACCCTGACCTGTAGGTTGTGACAGTTAGGAAGGACTTGAGGAAGTCATTGGCCCTACAGAGCAGGAATCTGTACCAAGTTTTCAGTAACCTTCAAAACTGAGAGGCTTAGCAGAGCCAGGGATCTGCAACCAAGGAAGACAGCTATCCAGAAACTGTCATTTTCAGACTGAAGAAAGAGCTTGTTTCTGGAGTTTGTTTGGATTTGATTTACAGAAGAAATCATGGATCAAGAAGGAGGAATTGGCAAAAGAAGGGCTGCACCAATCTTGACAAGAGAGAATCATGAATTATGGTTCAAGATAATCAGGATGCACCTGATAAAGCTGAAGGTTGAATGGGTACTGGATGAAACAGTCCTTAGCACCCTAGCATCTACACCATCTGAGCATGTCTCAACAACATCATCAGAATCACTGGACTGGTCAATCAGAAGAGCAAGTTACAAGGTTCACAATGCAACAGCATTGTATGAAATGTTCATCTGCATTTCAGAAGATGACCAGGATGAATGTCAAGAGCTTGAACATGCAAGGCATCTGTGGATGTGGGCAAAAGGAAAATATGAGAGGAAGCTTCAGGCAACAGGAAGAAGCTTGCTCCAACAGTACACCAATTTCAGCATGGAAGAAGGCCAAACAGTTGATGAAGCATGGCAAAGCCTGAGCAGCATAGCTAGGAAGGCAGTGTCAATCTCTCCACAGTTTAAGGAAATCAAGACTGAGGAGAGAAGGATTCAACAGCTTCTGGCAGCCCTTCCAGAATCATTCAGCACCATCAGGGATGGAATAGATCTGAGACAGGACCTAAGCCCACAAGATATTCTTGGTGTCCTGAGAGAAAAACAGGAACAGATGACAAGACAGGAGACAGCTATGTTTGCCAAGAAAAGAAATCAGGCAGGTGGGGATTCATTATGTTTCCTGTGTGAAGGAAAGCACTGGATCAGAGAATGCCCCAACCTGGACAAGGCAAAAGCAGCTGTCAAGCCAAAGCAGAGCTACAGGGTAGCAAAGAAACAATCCCCATCTAGAGCTAGGAGGGGATCTTCACCAGACAAAGAGCAACTCAAAGAAATGGTGAAGAAACTGAGCCTGAGAATACAATCCCTGGAAAAGAGGACCAGGAAACCATCTTCCAAAAAGGCCTATGCAGCACAAGATGCAGAGGCACCCTCTGAACCATCTTCTCCCTCTGAGGAGGAAGATGTGGATGAGGTAGCTCATTCAACTGTTGAAGCAAAAGGCAAGTACAGGCCATCTGAATGGCTGCTTGACTCTTGTGCTTCTGCCCATATGACTGACCAGGAATCACTCTTCAGAGACATGAAACCTCTTGAAAGGAAGAAGTGGATCAAGGTTGGAGGTGGCTATCTGATAGCTACACATGTTGGGAGTGCAGTTATGGGTGGGAGGAGAGGAAAACAGATTGTATTGAAAGGTGTTCTCTTTGTACCTGGGCTTGGAGTCAATCTCGTCTCTTGGAACCAATTCAGCAAGCAGTTTGGTGTTCAACCACCAAAATTCACACTTCATTCACCTGATGGGAAGCCAGTTGTCCAGACAAGGCTTTCAGGAGGAGTACCATTCATTGAAGAAATCAGCCAAGACCTGGATGAATTTGCATACCAGTGCATTTCCCAGGATTTAATGAAAAATGACACCTGTGCCTTTGCAGCCCAGACTGATCAGGATCAGTGGGAGCTGTGGCACAGAAGAGTTGGACACTTTGGAGAAGGACTTCTAAGAGACCTTCACAAAGTTACTGACCTGAAGGAAAAAATTCCTGTCCCTGCAAGACACCAGCCCTGCAGAGTATGTTCTTTGGCCAAAATGAAGAAACACAGAGGAAAGGAAACAGAGAGAAAGCCAGCCAGACTTTCCCTTGTTTCAGTTGATATCTGTGGACCTTTGCCTGTCTCAAGGCTAGGTTTCAAATGGTGGCTTGAGATTGTTGACAACTTCTCAAGAAAGAAGTGGGTGTTCCCATTAAAGACAAGAGAAGATGCAGCAGATACACTGCAGGAATGGAAAAGAAAAGCTGAACTACAATCAGGGAATCCGCTTCAGGCAGTAAGAAGTGATGGGGCAAGAGAATTGCTTGCATTACTCAAGCAGTGGGAGAAGGAATCTGGAATCTCCTACCACACAACTGAAGCATACAACTCAATCCAAAATGGAGTTGTGGAAAGGTCAATCCAGACATCTGAGGAACATGTTAGGGCAATGCTTGAGGAATCAAACATGCCAGTTGAATTCTGGCCAGAAGCATTGGATGCCTGCACTGTTATGAGAAATGCCCTTCCAAATGGGCCAGATGTAGATGGACTCAAGGTTTCACCTGATGAAGCCTTTACTGGAAAGAAACCTTCTGCATCACACTTCAAGGTTTGGGGATGCAGAGCAGTTGTGTACATGGATGCCAAATCTCAGCCAGTTGGGAGGAGGTCAGACAAACTAATGAACAGAGGAAAGGATGCTGTGTTCATTGGATATGTACCTGACACATCCAAGATGTGGCTGTTCTGGGAGCCTGACATGAAGGCTGTGAGAGCACACAACAATGCTGTCTGGTTTGAGGATGAGAAAGGAGGGGATATGACTTTGAATGTTCCCAGACTCAACCAGCCAAGCCATGCTCCAGCTAGAAACCCAGTTGGCAGACCAGCAAGAAAGGAGAAACTGGACCTGAAACCACTACAAGTTCAGCTACCTCCACCACCAAAGGACAAGGACCAATATCAGGTGATGGATGATCCAGAAGAAGAAAAAGAAAAACATGAACAGCAGGCTCCAAATCAGAGCCAAGAGGAACCTCAGCAAGACAACCAGAATGTCCATGCTCAGGAGGGGAATTCAAAGAGAAGAAGATCAATCTCTGATGAAGGGTCAAGAGAAGAAAGAGTTCACAGTATGATTACAAGATCAACTGTACAGAAGAGACCAAGAGAATCAGAGGATGATGATTTCCCTGAGGCCAAACATCACAGAGCCTTCATCTGCCTGATGAAAGATCTAGATCCAAGCATGGATTGGGCAGATGAACTTCTGGAGTGTGTTTGTGAGGTTGCATTCCCTGCTTTTGCACCAGGGATTGCACAAAGACAGGAGGTTCCAATTCCAAGAACCTACCAAGAGGCAATACAAGATCCAAAATGGGGTCACATGTGGGAAGAGGCAATCCAGAAAGAGCTGATTGCACTTGGAAGCAACCATACCTGGGATCAGGTAGTTCCACCAAAAGGAGCAAACCTGGTTACCTCAAAATGGGTGTTTGATGTGAAGAGACTAATCAGTGGAGCAATTGACAAGTTCAAAGCAAGACTGGTTGCAAGGGTTTTTCCCAGAAATTTGGGGTAGATTTTCAGGAGACATTTGCACCAACAGTAAGGCATGACACACTCAGGGTGTTTATGGCTGCTGTATGTGAGAAAGACCTGGAATTGCACCAAGTGGATGTGAACAATGCATTCACTGAAAGTACCCTACAGGAAGATATCTTCATGATTCCCCCACCAGGAGTGGAAATCCCACAAGGTATGGCTCTGAAAATCCTGAGGAGCTTGTATGGCCTGAAACAAGCAGCAAGAGACTGGAACAAGCTATGTGTCTCAAAGCTGGAGAAAATGGGGTTTTACCAATCAGAGGTAGACCCATGCTTGCTCATTCACAAGGGCAGGAACCTGATGGTTTTAACCCATGTGGATGACATTCCCATTGCAGCACCAAAACTGGAAGATGTTCTTTGGTTCAAGAAAGAACTGGGCAAGGTGTTCAAAATCAAAGACCTGGGTGAACCAACCAAAATTCTTGGGATGAAGCTCACCAGAGACAGAAAGAATGGTACTCTGAAGCTTGACCAAGAACATTATATCCAGGAAAGCCTTGCAAAGTTTGGAATGACCAAAGAAATGGCCCACCCAACCTTGTCACCTCTTGACAACTATGAGAGTCTGAGGAAATCTGACTTAGATGAAGAGAGATGTGACAAGACAGAGTACCAAAGCCAAAATGGTACATGGATGTGGCCAATGACCATGACAAGACCTGACATTGCTTTTGCCCTTGGAAGACTTGGATCATATGCATCAGATCCATCCAAGAGACACCTAAAAGCACTCAGGAAACTGGCTAGATACCTGAGATCATTCCCAAGCCTGGGTTTGATGTTCAGAAGGGGAGGAGGAAAGCTGATTGGATATTCAGACTCTGATTATGCAATGGACAAAGCTGATAGAGTCTCAATCCTTGGAGCATCTTCTTTCTCTGTGGATCACCAGTTTCTTGGATGAGTAAGAAGCAAAAGTCAGTTGCTACATCAACTATGGAAGCTGAGTACATGGCAATGAATGCATGTGCAAAGCAATCTCAGTTCCTTGCAGCACTCCTAAGGGAGATGGACTGTGCATGGTTAGTGGGAGAATGTTCATTTCAACCACTGATCAAAGGAAATTCTGATACAGTGAATGAAATCAGACCTGTTCAGATTATGGGTGACAACCAGGCAGCTTTGACTCTTGTCAAAGATGCTCATACCCATGAGAGATCAAAACATATTGATATTAGCTTCAACAAGGTCAGAAATCTTTGGTGGCAAAGAAAGATTGCAGTGGAATACACTCCAACAAAAGAGATGGTAGCTGATGGCCTGACTAAGCCAAAGACAGGGCCACAGTTCCAGCAATTCATAAGGCAATTACAACTTGCATAAAAGGCAACAAAAGTGCCTGCTCAAAGGCGATCAACGCCGTTGAGCAAACAAGATACCAGGCCTGAGAATTGAACTCAGCAGATTGGATACACTGTGCCAATCTGGAAGCCATTGCACCTGATTGGCTGACCTGGAATCTTTCCTGAATATGAATGCAAGCAGGATACAGTGGTTCAAAAGGAAAGACAAAAGAATGTGATAGAAACAGATCATTGGGATTTGTTCTACCACATTGATTCCAGATCAAGGAATTGAACCTTGCTGGTTGGATACACTGTGCCAACCAGGAGACCACTGCATCTGATTGGCTGATTGAAATTCTGAATTGCATATGTTTGTTCGGATTGGACTCAGAGACCAACTGTTCTGAGTGGGAGTGTTAGAATATACAGTCCAGTTGGTAACCTGGCAACGGATGCTAAGGCAGACTGGATTACATGATAATGGTCATGTGACTAGTCCAAGCTGACACCTTTCAGGTTCAGCTCCAACCTGTAGAAAACAACACACTTGCTGTTCCTGCTTTGGCCCCTACTATTCCTTGTAGCTTCTGTTGCACTTTATGATCCATTTATACCTGTCGGCCCTCCTCAGCTCGACAATAGGGATAGAATAGGATTAGTCTTATATAGCTAGCTATAGTACTTTAGAGTCTCTATAGAGCTATATAAGGATAGAGCTAAATATATCTTAGACTAAGTCTTAATACTAACTTCTAGTATAATAGTCTACCTCCTAGTTTTAAAAGAAGTATAAGGTAAGCCTATATTATAACGATCTATAATAGGTTAGATAGACTAAGAACGAGGCGATATATTACTTATAATAAGCTATAGTATTATTCTTTTAAGGGCTAGTATAGACTTAAATAGAGTAGTAGATAAAGGAATAGAATATACTAAATAATAGTTATACTATAGAAGACTTTTATAATAAGTAATAAAGTTAAATATAATAAAGAGGTCTTAGAAATAGTTAGAATTACTAAAAGCCTTCTTAAAATAGTAATTATACTAATATAACTAGATAGAAGTAAAGGATTTTAGGGATCCTATAAAGTATATATATAAAATATTTAATTTATATAATCTTATTCTAATCTCTTAAGTAGATTAATAATATAGTATATTTCTTCCTTTATATCTTATATAATAATATACTAAATAGTTAGTACTATAGAAGAGGAAGCTATAGACTAATATAGCTAAAAAGTCTAAACTAATAAAAGTAAGGCTTACTTTATACTAAATTGTAGCTTATATAATATAATTAGTAGTATAAGTTATAATAGAAATTACTAGCTATAAGTAGAATATATATTATATTTAGGTTTAATTAGTAGTAGTTAGCTAGTAGTATACTAAAATAATATTAGTTCTAGTTTTAGTATAGGACCTAGATCTAGTTATATATAGTTATATTATAAAACTAAGTAGTAATATAAGGATAATAATAGTAAGTATAGGCTTTAGTATAGGCTAGCTACTAGCTACTATAGTTCTAAGCGATCTTAGTTACTTTATAGTAGACTACTACTTATCTAGTAGCCTAGCGCTTCTATTTACTATAGTTAGGAATTATATAGTATAAGTAGAGAGAATATAGAAGAGATAGAAGCTCTTAATATTAGTCGTTAAGAATCTAGATAGTAATATAATTAATCTACTAATAAAGGCTAGTAATTATATACTTAGAATAGTTCTAGAAGGCTTAGTTATCTCTATATACTAATATAGCTTATTAAGTAGTAGAAAGTCGAGATTTAATAGTTAAGAATAGCTAAAGTCTTTCTAGTAGTATAACTATAAAGAAAGATATATAAGAATACTTTAAAAGAGAGAGATTAAAATACTAATAGTCGCTCTATATATACTATTAGATTATAAGAAGAAGTAGTAGGTCGTTATAGATAATAATAATTAAATATATAGATATAAAGTTAATAGATAAACTAATTCTCTAAGTATTTATAGTTACTATAGATATTAGTATAAAAAGATAGTTTATATATTAGGCTTAAGATATATTTATAATACTATTAGAATCTCTATAAATAGGAGAAGTATACTATAAATATATTAGATATAAGTACTATATAACTTAACTAGAGATATAATAAGAATAATATTCTATAGATTATATATAGAGTATTAGACTACTAGCTTATATTATAGATATACTCGAAATAATATAGTAGATATATTTAGAGTAAGTAGTATCTTAGAGTTAGTTAATAAGGTTTTAAATAGCTTCGGCTATAGAAGCTAAGACTAGGATAGCTACTTAGATAGAGCTAGTCTCTAGAAAGCTTAGAGTATACTATTAGATTAATATAATAAGGAATATACTAATTTAGAAATAGTATAGAATATTATATAGCTATAACCTAGTATTACTATAGACTTAGGAATTATAAACTAATTAAGTAGATATAGAGAAGATAGTAGATTTAGAGCTATAGAATAGTTCTATAATAAAGAAAATATATTTAAAAGATATTAATAATAGAAGCTAGGATATCTAGATCTATTTATAGTCTTAATATAGCTATCTAATAAAGCTTAGGCTTAAGTTTAGATTTAAATTTAGATTCTAAATTAGATTATCTTCTATAAGATAGGGCTATTCTCTATAAAGTTCTAGACTAATCTCTAGACTAGTATTATACTAATTAGAATATAGTATAGGATATTATACTACTATAGTTAAGGTAATATAGAAGATCGAGACTTATAAATTAATTAAAAGGAAATATAGAGAAGAGATATTCTAGTCTACTAGATAGCTATATAGTAGATAAGAAATATTTAGATATTTAGACTCTAAAAGCTATTAGGCTTATATATAATCTTAGTTCTAGTTCTTAGTTCTTTAGTTTTAATTATTCTATAGTAAAGCTTAGATTTAAGTTCTAATCTACCTTATTCTATATTATCTAAGTAATTAAACTTAGAATAGGATTAATTATAAGATAAAGATAGGAATATTTACTTAGTATAATTCGACTATACTATTACTCTATAAGTATTCTTAAAATAGCTACTAGTACTCTAGAGTAAGATATAATAGGAACTAGCTCTAGCTTTAAAGTATCTCTAGATAGAATATCTTAAAATACTAGTAGAAAGTTTAGTAGAAGGTAATATATAACTTACTTTCTTAAGGTTCTATAGTAGTAGTAGATAATAATATTTATAACTAATTAGACTACTAGATAATAGGTTAATCTTCTATAAATAAAATAGAAAGTATTTAAGCTTTACTTCTAGATACGCGACTTTAGAATAGACTAGACTAGTATTCTAAGATATAACCAGAAGAGATATATATATATATATATAGGATACTAATAATATAATCTTAGTTCTAATATTATTTAGACTCTTCTATTTTTACTAGTTAATATAGTATAGATCTCTATAATAAAGTAAGAGTAATAAAGATCTAATTTATAGGACTTCCTAAAAGATATCTCTATCTATTAAAGAAAGATTAGAGTCTATAGGAAGTAGTTAGTATATATAATCTATATTCTTATAGTCGAATAATAAAGCTAGTTATAGATAAGATAATAAGGATTTTATAGATTACTAGTATATTAGATAGAAGCTATAATATCTTACTTTCTATAGTACTCGCTATACTTCTCTTTTTAGCTTATAAGTTATTAAAAAAAAGAATATATAGATATTAGGATAGTATAGTTAAGAGAGGCTAAAGCTATAGTATAGCTATAGTACTATATAAATCTAATACTTATATATAGAATACTTTTTAGAATCCTAAGACTTCTCTATATAAGCTATTAAAAGAGAGTATATAGATAATATATAGAGATAATATAAATAAGAAGCGAAAGCTATAGAGTAGCTATATAAGTACTTTACTTATATATAAATTACTTTTTAGGATCCTAAGACTTATCTATTAAATAGAACCTATAACTCTTATAATATATAAAGCTATATAGTATCTTAATTTAAGAAGATATATATAGAGTTTCTTTTAACTATAAAAAGAGATATATAAAAGAGCTTTTAAAGAAGAGAGGTATCTATAGTAGTAATTAGGTTATAATAGAAGGATTTAAGAAGCCTAAGATAGAGAAGTATAAAATTACTAATTTACTAGAGCTAGACTAGATAAAGAAGAATATAGTATTCTATAAAGTATAGATATTTATAAAGAGAAAAGAATATAGAAAGACTAGTATCTTAAATAGAGGGAATCTATAATATCTAATAACTAGAATCTAGATAAGATACTCTAGGATTATATTAACTTATAATAGATCTATAAATATATATAAGACTTATAGTAATTCGTCCTCTAGATAATCTTAAAGTAAATAGATTATACTAAGATACTATAATATATAATAGTAGCTTAAGATTCTATTAAGGTATAAATATAGTAATAGATTCTCTAATACTATACTATATAGACTACTAAACGAGTAAAATTTAGTAGTCGTAGAATATATTAAGTAACGTAGTTATAGAATATATAAGTTAATATAGTTATAGAATATATTAAGTAATATTCTATAGCTTATAATAATAGATAATAACTAATATAAAAGAAGAGAGAGTTAGATAGAGAAGTATAAAATAAATAGGATATTATAATTAAATAAAGAGTATAATACTTCTAGAATATAAAAAGATCTATCGTCTATCTTTAGGTTTTAGTATTCCTATATCTAAGATTTAAGCTTTAAGTATAAATTCTCTAATTAGCTAGAATAAAGGCTTAGGATTTTAGCTTACTAACTCTAATCTAGAATATATCTATAGTAAACTCTAAACTCTAGATACTAATAAGATAGAGGATATAGTAGTATTTAACTATAAGCTTCGATTTATAGCTCTAGTACTACTAAAGACTCTTATAAGCTCTAAGGATTTAGAGCTTAAATATAAATATATTATACTTAGAATAAAAGGGGAATTAGAGAGAGAAATATAGTATAAAAGATTCTAGCGACTAGTAGAAATAGCTAGGCTTACTAGTACTCTTTTAGCCTAATAAACTTAAGTAAGGCGCTTAGATAGATTAGTAGGGATTATATTATATAAGAAAATAAACTTAAGTCTATTTTAGATATAAAATTATATAGCTTAAGTATAGTAGATATAGTATTCTATAATATATATATTATAGTCTACTATAGTAAAGTAGAAAGATTAGATTAGTATAATAGTCTACTAAAAGAGTCTTATATCTTAGCTAGTATTTATAGACTACTATAATAGATATAAATAAATAAATATTATTATTATATAGCTATAGCTTACTAGCTAGAAGCTTAGATAGGAATATCTACTAGTTATTAAATAGTAGATATTCCTATCTAGTAATATAAACCTTAATACTATATATTTAATATAGCTAGCTAGTATAATAAAGAGATCTTAATATATAGAAGAGCTTTATATAATACTAGTAGCTAGTAAGTATCCTTTATAATATACTTAAATATAATTACTTTCGCTTAATATTCTAGTAAAACCTTAGTAGAGCTAGTAATAAATATAGAAGTTATATCGCTTAATATAATAATACTAACTATTCTATAATAATAGAATAGCGATTATAGCTTATATAGATATATAACTATATACTTTTATCTTTATAGTATTAATAGCTTATAGTCTAAATCTATTTATCTAAACTAGTCCTCTTAGATTCGTCCTATAGTACTATAGGATATTTAGGCCTTTTACTATTACTATTATTAATTATAAAGTATAGATTATTAAGGCGTTTTAATATCTTCTTAGACGCTCTTATATTTAACTTATATTAGGTAAGATAGCGTTATTTTATATATAACTACTTTAATTAAAAAGTAGTATATATAAAGTACTATATAGAATATAATAACTATAGTCGCTTTTTAGTAATAGAGCTATATATTCTATATTAAAAGATAAAGTAAGAGACGTAGTCTATTACCTCGTCTACTTAGTTTAGTTCTTCTAGATCTATCCTATAGTACTAGGGAATTCCTAGGATCTTTACTATTACTATTATTAATTATTCCTATCTTTTTTTAGTAGTAGAAGCTAGACTTTTACTATATCGCTCTTATAATAAATAGCCTATTATAAGTAGTTAAAGCGCTCTTAGAGGCCTTTATTAGTATTTTAATATCTTATAAAGTACTATTATATTTTAAGTATATTAGGTAAGATAGTATTATTTTATATATAACTACTTTAATTAAAGAGAAATATATATAAAGTACTACTTAAAATAAAATAACTATACTTATTATTTAGTAATAGAACTATAAGGTAAATATATTCTTTAAGCTATTACTATAATATAAATAAGTCGTTCCTTATAGTATATTTTATATTCTATATAATATTAGCTCTACTATATAATAGATTCCTATACTAAAAAAATAAGATATAGCTATTCTTAGAAAGGATATTAAAATTACGATTAGAATTATAGCTTATTAAGTAAAGTATAGTTATACTACTAGTTAATACTAACTTTACTACTTTAAGCTAATTCTTAGAGTTTACTTCTATAAGCTTTTCTAGAATAGTAGTACTAGTATTAATAAGGTATTAATAAAGTATAAAGGATATATATTCCTTTTAATATAGTATTTTATAACTTCTATTATAGTATAGTTAGAAATACTTACTACTAATATACTTTAGAAATTATATATAATTGTTTAGATAGATAAATATCTATACTTTACTTTATTTTATAGAACTATTTCTAAAGATATTAGATATATTCTATAAGTATACGATTTCCTATACTTCTAGTATTACTTCTATTATAGTAGTTTACTTGTAACTACTCTAGCCTATAAGTATTATATATAATATACTATATAGTATATAGTAACTATAGTTAATATATAGTAATAGAGCTAACTATATTATATTAATATATTAGAAGTCCTTTTAATATTAACTATCGATTATATCTTAATAAGTAGTCTAGTATCTAATACTTATATAGGATAAGGTTAGTAGTAGATATAGAGACTACTTCTTATCTTTAAAGTAATATTAAGTATATAGTTATAGTAGTTTACTTACGACTATTCTAGTCTAGTATATTATATATAAGATACTATATAAGCTTAAGAAACTATAGTTACTCTATAATAGCTAGTATATTAATAATTTTATATAGAAACTTAGCTATAGTCTTAGTAACTATCTAGATAATATTTTTATATATCTTATAGCTAAGTAAGAAATTAGTAAGTATCTTACTAGTTTTAAAATTAGTAATAGTCTTAAATAGTACGTCGATAGTAATACTTATCTTAATAGATATAATAGACTTATTAGCTAATATATATCTAATAGTAATAGTATATATTAACTAGCGACCTATAACTTTTTATTAACCTCCTTTATACGATACTATTCTAAATATCTAAGTATAATTTAATATAGCTAATTTCTTTAATAATATTACTAATATAGCTATTTCTAAGAAGGAAGAGAAGAAATTTAATAAAAAGACTAATAAGCTAATATCTAAAGTCTATAAATTAAATAGTACTACTAATATTAATAACTTAAGTAAAAAAGAAGATAATAATAATAATAATACTAATAATAAGAAAGCTATAGCCGCTATTTAGAAAGGCTTTACTATAGATAAATATAGTAATAAGGATATTAATACTAAGATAGTATAAAAGTAAGAGAGAAAGAAGTAATAGTATTAAAAGTAAAAATAGAAAAAATAGCTTAATAAAGAAGATTTAGATCTTATTAGCTTATATACTCTAAATAAGTAGTATAAGCTAGAGAATAAGTTTAAGTAGCTTAAGTATAGCTATAGGAATAATTAATCTATTAGTAAGGCTATAGAGATTAGGGATATCTTTTCTAATAAGAAAAATAATAATATAGATATTAGTATTAATCGATATATAGAATTTAGCCTTAATAATAAGATAGATAACTTTATCGAATAAGACGACTTCTCTAATAAGAAAATAGCTAGCTAAATAAGTATTTAGGTATTTAAATACTATATTAAGATAGTATATCTAATATAAATAATCTAAAAGATTCTAGTCTTTTAAGAGATTAAACTTAAAGATATAATAGATATATTTAGCGATAGTAGAGAATACTTCTAGATATTAGAAATAGAAGCTTAAATAAATAATAATAGACTAGATCTAAATAAGTCTCTTAAGCTATAGGATATTTTTAAGCTTTCTTAGCTTAAAGAGTATATACTTCTAGAATAGAATAATATTATATATATAACTAATATTCCTAAGTAGTTCTAGCTTATATAAGCCTTTTATAAGGACTTATCTATTCTACTAGAAGATTAGACTTAGATATGGAATATAAAAGAAGCTATATAGATTATAAGTATTCTCTTCTCTTAAAAGTATCTTAATCTAAGTCTAAGAGAACTATTTAAGATAGTAATTAGATAAGTATTCTAATTTATAAATATTGATAACTTTAAGCTAGTATTTATCTTCTAGAATTAAAAGGACTATCTAATTTATTTAGAATAAGTTCTAGTAATAATATTCTTAAACTTAATAAGAAAGATATTAAAGCTACGTAAAAAGAGAATAGAATTAGTAGAATTATTTAGAAACTAGTAAAGAACGAGTATATAGATAAGATTAATAATCTTATACTTAAATAATATACTAAGTAGCTTAAGATATAGTTTAGTTAGAGAAAGTATATAATTTTAGAGACTATTAGAGCCGAACTCTAAAATCTATATAAGGAACTATAACGAAACTTTAACTAGTTAATAATAGATAAACTCTTTATATAGCTAATAGAAAAGATCTATAAGTCGTTATAAAAAGATATAATTATACTAGTATCTATTAAGTAGATATTCCCTAACTATATTAAGATTAAGCTTAATTATAGTATTAATAGTAGTATCTCTAAGACTAAATATTCTAAAGAGATAGCTATAAAATATATTAAACTATAATAGATATAGACTTAGTACTAAGTTATTTAGGTTAAAGTAATATTTATTAAGTAGAAGAAGTTTATAGTATAATTAATACTATAAGAATAGGAAATAAAGACGCCTTTAAAGCGAATCTTTAATTATAGTATAAATAAGTAGAATAAGTAGTAAGAAGAACTATATAAGAAGAAAGTAGAAAAGGCTACTAAAAAGAGATAAGCTTAAATCTAATATATTATAAAGTATCGTCTATTTAAGCCTTTTAACTCTATCCTAGCTATTAAAGTATATAAGCTCTAAAGCTAGTAACTATATTATCGACTATTATTAAAGGGATTAGATTATCTTTATTAGTAAAGATAAGATCTATACTAATAAAGTCTAATAAAGCTAAGATTATATCTATAAGAAGAGTACTACTATAGACTAAGAATAGAGATACTTAGATATAATAACTCTTTTAAATCCTATCTATATCCTCTATTATCTCTCTTAAACTAGAGTATATCTAGTTTATATATTATAGCTAGCCTTTCTATTATCTATAATAAATTTATAGAAAGTAATTAGCTATAAATCCTTTTATAATACTATTATATCTATCTCTAATTAAGCTTCTACTATTACTAATTATATTTAGAACTATAAGTATTAGAAATCGTCTTTAAATTATTAAGCTTATAATTCTTTACTTATAGTAATAATCTTTAGAATAAGATCTATTATAAATAATTTAGCTAGCTAGTTATTCTTATTAATATTATAATAGCTCTTAGAGTACTAGTAAGAGGTTATTAGAGAAGCTATAAAGATCGCTCTATTTAGGAAAAGAGATTTAGAATACTAACTAAAGTCTATTATAATATCTATCTATTTATTTATAGTACTTTTAATACTAGAATATAGATAGTCTAGTATAATACTAAAGTAAATATATATATCTACTATTAGCTATAGTATATTATATAGATAGCTAGAACGAACTATAAACCTATAGTAGAAGTCTAGGAACTTTAGAAATTTATTTTATTACTTATCTATAAAGCTCCTCTTACTTCGTCTACTATCTTATTACTTATTACTTATTATATATACTATATAAAATCTATAACTTTTAAAGAACTCTATCCTATAGTCTATAAGCTAAAGACTACTATTAGATCTAAGAATTAAAACTATCTCGATAAGATTATTAGCTAGTATAGATAGCTATCTAATAATAGGCTTAGAATCTTTTAGAAGGATTTTAAGTAATAGTAGATTACTTAGTTACTCTAGGCTAAAGAATATATTATACTAGTCTCTAAGAATCTAGCTCAAATAAGTATCTTAGAGTTTAGTATAGAGATTATATAGATATAATATTTAAGTACTAGCTAGTACTAAAGTAATAGAACTATATTATATTTTAGTAATAGAGTTATTACTCGATATTATATAGGAAGCGCTTACTATATTATATAAAGAATATATACTAATCTTATACTTAAGTACTACTAGCTTCTATCTAAAGTAGTAGATTACTTAAAATAGTATTAATACGACTTAAATATTTAAGAATTATTATACTTATTAGACTATTATAGTAAGAATAGATATTGCTTAATAAGTATAGATAGTTAGTATAAGAGTATTATAGTATTAGATATAAACTAAGTATATAAGAAATATAAGTAGAGTCTATCTATAAGTAATATTTATTTAGTTATATATTAACCTATAATTTCTATAATTAATATATAATAAGTAGACTTTTAGCTTAAGTAGAATAGACTATAATAATAGCGCTATATAGCTATAGTAGATTACTACTATATCTTTATAATTTATAAAGAGCTCTATAATATAGTAGCTATAAAGTATAGATATTAAATTAAGAATCTAGTTAATTAGTATAGAGAGCGCTTAGTTTATCTTATAAATAAGGAACGTTATAAAACGAGATTAGAATATACTATAGATAGAGATAAGGATAATAGATAGTACTATTATATAGACTATTATTCTTAGTAAGAGATTAAAGTAAAGTTCTATTTAATAAGTTAATACTATAATAGTAGTATACTATTATTTAATAAATATCTTACTTATCTATAATATAAGAAATAGATATCTTTACTACTAAATATAATCTTTCTATTACTAGGAGTAATATATTCTATAACTTAGCTCGCGATTCCTACTAAGTATTATAATCTACAATACCTATAAATATTAATATAAGCGCTTTCTTAGTACTACTTATAGCTTAGTAGTATCTAAGATAGAAAAATAGGATATTATTATAGAAGATCTTATAATATTACTTTAAGATAATATATTAGATTTAGAGTTAAGCTATAAGGATATTTTAGCTTACTCTATATAGAAGCTTATTACTACTCTATTAGAGTAGATTACTAGTAATCTATTAATACTTACTTATAGTAGTATATCTAATATCCTAGTTCTTATACTCGCCTCTTTTATAATAGTACTAATAGTTAAGACCTTCGACTAAGGCCTAGCTAATATCTTTAAAGCTAGTAGATATATTAAGATAGAAATAGTCTAGAGAACTATATACTAATATTACGAAAGCCCTAGTTATAGTAACGAGTCTAATATTAATAAGTCTTTAACTATACTTAAGAAGAATCTAGTATTTAATAAAGCTATAGCTATTTTATAAGTTACTTATTATTAAAAAGCTATAGTAGTCTCTAATATAATTTCTTTAGTATCGCTACTAAGAATAAGATATACTATATTTTAGAAGGATTATAATTAGTCTATACTAATATTAAAGCTTACTTTAAGTAAGAATTAGAAACTAAAAAAGAATATAAAAATAGTCGTCCTATAAAGCCGCCTTTATAAAGTATTAGTATAATCTCTTCTAAGAATATATTTAATCTAGTAAGTATAATACTAGTAGTAAGAATAATAGTAGTAGTAGAAAGAAGCTCTAGACTAAATCGCTAGTTAGAAGTAATATATCTTAAACCTAAGATTAAGACGTCGACTTAGATAGTCTATTATAGCTATTATATAATATAAATTAAAATAGATTAGGTTAGTAAGAGTTATACGAAGAAGAGACTTAAGGTAATCTCTTATATTTTTAGTTAGGAGCTTAATAAAATTCTAAGGGAAATAAGTAGTATTTTTATAGTATTATTTAGACGATTTCTAGTTAACCTTAATTATAAAAGCCTTATTTATAAAGTATATTAAACTCTAAAAGCTCTATCCTTAAGAACTTATACTAGCTAATTAAAAAGATAGATCGTACTTAGCTTAATAAAATTAAAACTAACTAGACTATTAGATAAAAACTAGAGATAGATATAGATAGCTAAGTATTATAGACTATATATTAGTATTCTAGCGACTTCTAGGCTTAATTATTAAGCTAAGAATAATTATTAAAGACTACTAAATAGTCTTAATATTATATATATAAGTTAATATTAATCTAAGCTAGAAGTAAAAAGATAAATTATTCTTAGCTTAATAGTTAGTTACTCTAAAATAGTTTAAGATATAGATTTAATACTAAGTATCTAAATAAATTATAAGCTTTATATAAATACTAAATACTAGATTAAACTAAGCGACTTATAGGTATTATATATTATTAACTATTAAGCTAAGGATAATTATTAAGAAGAAAGTAGGATTAAATAGTAAATATTTATTAACTATAAGTAGGATCTTAAAGAAATAGTAGGATAAACTAAGGTAAAGATAGTATATATATAACTATTAGTTAGACTATCTTAGACTAGAACCTAATATATTAAGTATATTAGTAAAATACTAAACTATAATCTATACTAAGTATAGCTACTTTTAAGCGATCTTTTTATACTTTATAGATCTTACTTTTCTTTAAAAACTTAGTTATATCTTTATATAGATAGAAAGAAGATATAAATAGACTTCTAGTAATATTTAGAGTCTTAGAACTAAGTTAGATAAGTAACTCTTCTTATATAAATAACTCGCTTACTTAGAGCTACTAGTCTTTATAATATATCTTTATAGTAGATAAGATTAGATATTAATTAGAATACTTATATACTAGATACCTATTTAAATTATACTAAGTAGAGAGCTAATAACTTCTATCCTCTTTTACTAAGTATACTAATAGATTTATACTACTATCTACTAGCTTAGCTAATACTATCTAGTTCTATCTTTTATATCTAAATCTATTACTACTCTTATTTATAAGAAGGCCCTATCTTTAGCTCTAGTTATTAGCTCTAATCTATATAATCCTAGAATAGGTAAGTATATAGAAAGAGCTAGTAGTAGGACTAACTAGATTAGAATATTCTACTAGCTATAGGTAGAAGTAGGTAGATCTTATATATATAGTAGTCAAATATAGATAGTAGTATATAGATATTAGATATATAGGATCTCTTAGAAAATATAACTAAATTCTATTACTACGAATCGTATTACTATTCTATCTATATTATCGCTTATATACTACTAGAATCTAATCTTATATATAAAAGTATTACTATAAAAACTCTAATTAGCTACTAGCTAATAGTAGATAAGATAATTAAGGATCTCTATACTAAATTCTACTTTATATAAAAGGACTTTATAACTAGCTAGTATAGCGAATAGTACTTAAACTAGCTATTCTTTATATATCTTAATATAATCTAAGTATATAAGAATTATCTAGATATTATTATAATAGACTATATCTATAAGACTAATAAATATAATATACTCTTACTTATTATTACTATACTTAATTAATTTAACTAGATCTTTCTTTTAGCCTTTATATTTATATCTAGATAAAATATTAAGTAGTATAGAATAGCTATTAAATATATATAAGAGATACTTACTAAGTATTCTTATAGAGAGCCTAGGCTTCTTATCTATAATAAGGACCTAGCTCTTATAAAGATACTAGTAGCTAAGTAGCTAGTAATACTAACTTAGCTATACTACTAGTATATTAAATATATAGTCGAAGCTAATACTAAGGCTTAATTAGATACTAGAGAGCCTAATCTAGTAACTTAAAGATATTTATTAAGTATATCTATATAAAACTTTATAGATCTATTTAATAAGGTAATTAATTTAGCTATATATAAGTCCTTTCTATACTACTACTAGATACTAAAGAATAGTAATATTATAGATAATCTAGATAAACTAGGCTATAACTATTTATATAACTATAGCTAGTAGGCTCTTATTAAATATATATCTAGTACTTAGTAGAGCTATTAAGATAAGTATATTAAATACTTAGTTAATAGAACTTAGTACTATAGTAATATAATAATATCCTCTATTAAAGAGTACTATACTAGTATTAAGATATAGTTTATAATCTATAAAAATAATATCTATAGCTTTATTAACTAGATACTATCCTACTTCTAGTATTAGACTAATAGGTACTATAAGAAGGTTAGATAGAAGATAATAATACTAGTAATAGTATTTCTAGATAATCTATTCTATACTAATATTACTAGCTATATTAGTATCTTTATATTATAGAAGATATAAGAATAAAAAGCTCTTATAAAAGTAGAGATTAAGAAGTAGAAATCTAAGAGTTATCTATCTACTAAGTATATACTTTACTTCTATAGAGTCTTTAGTATTAAATATTCTTATTACTTACTATCTCTAGTTAAGTTACTAATTAGTATTCTATAAGTTACTATATTTAATAAATACTAGTATATACTATATAGCGACTATAATAATAAAGAGATAAGTACTTACTATATTCTAGAGCTATATAAATATATTAATAAATAGCTTATATATATAACTTAGTATAAGATATTTAGATCTGAGCTTATTAAATAAGCTATTAATTAGTAAGAAGTAATAAGATAGACTAAGCTAGATAGGCCTATTCTACTACTATTAGTACTATAAAAATATTTATATAAAGATAATATATATAAAATAGTCTATAGAAGATACTACTATATTAGAGATAATATAGATTATTACTTAGACTATTATAAGTATAGATAGTAATAATAGAAATCTAGTATCTACTTATTTATTTATCTAGAGGGGATCTCTAGTATTTCTAAGAACTCTATAGATATCTAGAGCTAATAAGTATACTAGTCTATACTAGTTTTATATAATAGAAGCTATATATTAATATAAGAATTATAGAATCTTATTTACTAGATAGATAGTATATCTAGAATAGTTAAGATTAGCTATAGTATCTAATTCTATATCTATATTTACTTTATTCCTATTTTCTATATAATAATTCTATTTTATAGCTAGTAAAAGTATTAGAGATCTTTACTATAATATTCTATAATATAGATTACTAATATTAGAGTCTTACTAAGACTAGACTAGCTCTCGGTCTATTAATCTATAAATAGTAGATTATAATCTATAAATAGTTATATCTAATATAGATAATCTTAGCGAAGAAGTTTAGTAAGTATAAAAAAAAGCCTTCTTTTTATTTTAATAAGATTATTAAAGATAGTAAAAAAGGATTAAGATTAAGCTAGGCTTATATATTAATTATATTAGACTAAACGAGAATTCTTATAATAATAAGGGTTTTAAAAATAATAATAAAAAGATTATAGTATATATTTACTTCCTAGCTAATATTAGTAATAAGTCTAAGACTAAAAGAGCTATAATTAAAGTTATCTAGTATCGACTACTATCTATCTTTTAATACTTAAACGATAATAATATTAGCTATCTAATATAGCTCTAGTAGTAGAATAGTCTATAAAGCCTAGATTAAGAGTCTCTATATAATATTATAGAGATTCTATAAGATACTAAAGTTAATAAGGTTATTAAGCTCTTTACTAGAAGATACTCTTCGCCTATAGCGATTTAATTAGTTTAGAAGTAGTTTAAGATAAAGCTATAATAGCTTAAATAGAAGATATTATTCTAAGAATATATAGTAGAGAAAGCTAATAAGAATATTTTATCTATAAAATAAGATTCTAATAATACTATAAATACTAGAGAGTATACTAAGAATCGTCTAGTAGAGAATACTAAGTAAATACTAAAGACTAAAGAAAGGGTACTACTATCTCTATATCGAAGTCTAGATAATAAAGCCTTTAAAGCCTCTTTTAATAAGACTTAGATACTCTCTTTAACTAATAGACTATCTAAAATATTAGCTATATCTATTCTATCTAGCCTATTTAGTTTAAAGCCTATAATTATAGATTATATCTAGTATATAAAAGAGTAACGATTTATATATATCCTCTTTTTACTTAATATATCTAAAGCCCTAATCTATAATATTTCTAAGAAAGAGATAATACTTATATATTAGATAGCCTTTAATAAGCGAGTAAAATTATACTTAGTCTAGTATCTTAGTAACTAGATATAGTATATCTACTTTAAAAAGGATAATAATAGTAGTTAGAAACTATAATTAGTTACCTCTATTATCTTTATTTATAGTATATAGATTATTATAAATTATCTACTAGCTCTACTATATTAATTATTTATTACTAATATACTAAAATCGACCTCGCTATTCCTTAGAACTATCTTAGTAGCTCTTATACTAGAGCTATATATTTGCTAATATAGGAGTTTAACTTTACTATATTAGATATTCCTAGAATATAGTTAGTTTATTATATACTTTATAGAGTATCCTAATCTATTCTACTTTTATATTCTTATATAAGGAGATAGAGAGTAACTTATATTTAGACTAATAAACGAAAAGGCGCTTTACTAGTATAAGACGTATTATAATAGTAAGTAATACTTAGTAGAAAGGAAGTATTATTATTAGTATAGGTAAAGAGGACTTAGAATCTAGATCTAGAGCGGATCTAACGTCTTTCCTCTTCTAATATTCTTTTACGCTATCTACTCTATACTCTATACTCCCTATCTCTCTTCGTTTTTTAGGCTCGTACTATCTTACCCTTAAAAGCTCCTATATCTCTAGGTAGCTCGTTATTAATAGTTTCCCTACGAATCGATCTACGCTACCTTAACCTTTATACTTATACGTTCTCCTCGAATACCTAGTAGCGTGCAGTCCTACTCCGCTTGAATGCTGCTAGCATTCAGCTCCCAGCTCATTTCTCAGTCCCCTACTACTCCGACTTCCCCTTCTTCTTATGCAGATACTTGATGATATCGACCCCAGAGTCCTTGACCTTAGGACGAACCTTCGGAAGACGAGCGAGATGCGCCTTGCGAACAGCAATCACCTCCTTGATCTCAACAGCCTCCCGCTTCGTAGCTTGACAACCAACTGCAATCGACATCACAGCAGCTTGCAGCTTTCCGAGAGTCTCTGGGATCAAATCACCAGTACTCGACGCCTCACCCGACTGCTTCTCAATCTGCTGAAGAAGTACAGAGTACACCGTATCGAGCGCAGCGTCCGTAGTATGAGCCTCGACCTGGACGTGCGAGCGGAAGGTCTCCACATACCACGTCTCCTCGTGGCCAGCCTTCCGAAAGATGACGACCACAGATCCGTACCGGTAGTTCGTGATGTCAGTCTGGTCCTGAATGAGGAACGGAATCGCAACCTCGAGTCTGCGTGAGAACTTGTACTGCCACTCCGGAACCTGGGAGCGAGCGAACACAGCCATGGTGTTGCCGTTGTGTGCATAGATGTTGGAAGCGTGTGGAGAGTGGCGAAGGTCGACGATGAGGTGAACCTTGGACAGAGGCTTACTCAGCTGAGCGCTCGTGCCGGTGTGTGTTTCGCTAGCGGCGTTGGTGAAGAACTTGAGAGCAGCGTCGTTGTTGAAGTTCTTGAAGGGCTCAGTGTCGGTGGCAGACTGAACAATGGCGGTGGCGGCACTGTGGGAGCCGTGGAAGATGGCGATGTACAGGTGGAGAGGAGTTGGGATGGTGTAGATGTGCTCCTCTGGAGCTGTGGAAAGGAGCTGGATGCCAGCAGGAAGTCCAGTGTTGATGTCTTTTTCGACACGCTTGGCGGTGATGGCAGAGTCGGTCATGGTACTCGAGGCCATGGTGGCGTCGGCGGGGACAAGTTTGGGTGGTGTAAAGGAGTTCGTTGAACGGAGGGATATGTCTCAGTGGGCACAAAGAGTGTCGTTCGAGTCGGTGTTATGCGGCAAACTTCTCCCACAGGCGCTTTGTGTTGCTGTACAGCAAGTCGAATTCGAAGCCGGGTCAAAAAAAAGATGCTCTGTTTGAAACACGCCCGGATCGGGCCGAAATAGCACTCGCTTCACTCAAGTGGAGCTGGCTAAGAATGCGACATTCTCATCGGTGTCTCCACCGCTATATCCTTACCTTAGATGAATGACACATATTGGACAGGCCAGAACCTACACTCGTACATTAGCCACCTCCCCAAGTTCTAGGAATCTGGAGCCAAAGTCATGCCGCGCGCTTCCCTAGCGCAATGAAACCACTCGAGCATTGCCACCGAGTCGCAACTGCTTATCCGTCGAAGTTGCCCATCGATACATACAGAGGCCATGCTGCCACGCTTACCTTGCCATCGAAGGACGCCTCAACCCGAAACTTTCCGGCAGATCTTGCTACTTGCTCACAACCTGCCGAGAGTACGACGAGATTCAATAGGGGTTGGGAGATATTCACAGTTTGGTCAACGCTCAGTGGTAAACGAGTATGATTCTTTAGAGCATGAATACTTTGGCGAAAGCAGACAAGATCAGCCCTTTCTCAAGCCACGATCACATAGACCAGAAGAGATGAGCTCGATGACTATGGCGCACTTTGGACGAAGAATTGTACTCTGTTCACCGGAAGAAGCTCGCTCAGGTATCCGACAGCCTGTGAGCTCAGGTGTCGCCTTAGCATAGCTGATTGTTCCCGCCAAAAGGAAGCAGTTCGGAACGTTACCATTAAGCTTCGAGGGGAATTCGAGCACTCATTAGCACCTTCAGATCTGGAAATCAGTCACTCTTTTCAGAACGCCGCATCTTTGCGTTGGGGTTGGAGTCGAAGCAGAGAATCTCGGCGGCATAACAAGCAGTGCATGATCAGGCAGATTGGGTCGTGGACTATTCAAGATCTGCACATAGGCTGCTGGGATTTTGACACCTTTCGGGGGATTCTCGGCAATCGTCTCCATCGAGGTTGCCGGATGACTTGGGTTCAGGTCAGTCACTCTTGTCTCCATTGAAAGCTGCGCCGCCGAAAATCTTCATCTCTTGTCTTCCGCGTCGCTCAGTGCGAGGATTGTCATGTGAAGTGTATCCGACATGGCAGCAAGAGAGACCACTCCTAGCTCCATTCGGTGCTTCCATTCGGCACTTTCACGTTCTGGCGCTGAGAACCTTTCGGCTGCTGGCTTTGTCTGGGCAAGCTCTCGAGAACCTTGGCCATCGAACGCGAACAGCCGCGCCATTCTTTTCCAATCAAAGCGAGCGCAAGTTTGACAAACAGCCGTGCTCGCCGCTCGAAAGGCCTAGAAAGATACGGAGCCTGTGAGTGATGATAGTCGAATTGATTTAAGTCCTCAAGCCCGTCTTTCATATTGCCCGTCTCAAGCTGTAAGGAATATTACTCGTTCCTCGTTTTGAATCTGTCAGAATGGGTAATCGCAAGCCGACGCTCGGCGAAGTGCAGTGGACTAAGGAACATCGTGCAGTTCTGCACCTCCTGTACACTCTTTGGACATTTTGGGAGGATGGCAACCAAGATGACTTGCAAAATATCTTCTACCGCATGTATCCAATATTCCAAAGACGTCGATATACATCGCATATTCGGGATGACTGGACACAACGCTGGTCGGAGCGCAAGGAACCAATGCATGTCAGGGAAATCGATCGGCCAAACAAATTCAACACTGATCCATATACCTCTGACGAGTTGGCCTACTTCGCCAACCTGCGTGTCTTGATCGAAGCGTGGGCTAGAAGCTTGAACATCACGTTGAATCGACGCACTCCCGCAAATGACTGGACTGACGAGCGTCGAGAGCAACATCGTCTTCTTCTGAACGCCACACCGAACCAGGATGCCGTGACTGCAATGCGGCCAGGCGATACTCATTCTAGTGAGCTGATGCAGCAGCTTCGAACAATTACAAAGGCAAAGCCAGGCATGCCTGTAGATGGACTCTCATTGCCCAATACAATTGGTGAGAACAACGTGAAGTCACCTCCGAGACCGCCGAAGAAGCAACGTGATGGAAGTAAAAAGGGCAAGAAGGCAGTCTACAAAGATTCAACTCAGCAAGATACCCCGGGAGCTACAAGTGTGAACGATGGAGAGGCTTCGAGCGGCCGCAGGAGACGTCGCAATACTTCTTCTCCAAGATCCAACTCTTCGCCAACACAACGGCCAAAGAAGACAGCCCGCCGGTCGACCACAAGACGCGGATGCCGGGCTTCGGACAATTCAAGCGAAGACGATTCTGAATTCCTCAATTCTCCCCATCCGCAGAACTTCACAGCCACAGTAAGCGATGAAGTGGAAGAATCAGACTACTTCAAGTTGGAGATGCTACACCGCTCAGATGTTCGATTTCTAGACCATGGCATTGAAGTCTCGGACTCCGCTTTACGCAATGCTGCATTTGTTAATCATGACACAGCAGTGTACCAAAGCGGCGGCTGGGTTTTCAATCTTCACTTGAACGAGGAGACGAACGACATCGTTGCAGATCCCATTATTCAGCCCGTCATGGTGTGCAACGACGTGATCTGCGCACATTGTAGCCGTAGCGCAGCGGTGAATGGATCTCTAGGACTCTACATGGTCCGACGCTTCCCAGAGCGTCGAAGACTTCCTTTGGTGCATCGAAGAGATCTCACAACTTCAGATGGAGGTACGATGTTCGATAAGCAAAAGCAAGCTCGATATCAGAATGGCAGATACCCCGATGGCAATGTCCAGGATGTTATGTTTGACATTACTATGGAGGGCGGAAATGTTATGGAGAAGGTCTGCAATGTACGGATTTGCATTCGCGGCGAGTGTGATGAATGCGATGGCGCTGATGGTCTCGGGGCATTTGCATCTGCTTCAAAGTCGGGTGGGGATGAAGATGGTGGCTATGATCTTACCGCTGCTCGCGCACGAGCATCGGCTGGAGGAAAGGAGGAGGACTTGTATGGATGAATGACTTGAAGAATCGGCTGCTAGCATGCACAAACTGAGCCTTACCGAGCCTCAGAAGTCTCAGACTGGCAAATTCCACCTTTGCTATTTCGAACTTGGCGGTGTACATTATGCGCCCTGCCCTATTTGGACCATTGGCAAAGGGAACGAAGCTATTAGCTTCTTCTGATTCTCATGACATCTCTCCAGTTCTAGCTGGCTAGACAAGGCCTTCACCGATGTGTGCAACGCTCACTGCACTTCTGTTGTACATTGAAGTGCGCCCAGCAACCGTGATCGCTTGTTCCTGTTTCCCCAGGGGATTGAGTAAGTGATGATGGAAGCCTTGAAAGCCTAAGCATGATGTAGAGCTATTCGGCCCAAAGTTCCCCTGCGCCTTGGTGTATCCAAATCACCAATGAAGTTGCGCATTACATTGACCAAAGCCACAAATCAAGTGATCGTTGAAAGTGAATGGTATTGCTCGTGAAAGCTTGGCGCTGCAGGCTTCAAAGCTGCGCATGGACCAACCTCGTTGGTGACTTACTTTCTCTTGCCTCTTCAATATCGCCTCAACCTGAGACGCGCTTCAAGACTTCACATCGACTCCCTCAAATCACGACTCGACCTCCCACGAATCCGTACAGCCGACCTCTCCGAGCATCTTCGCCTGCAAATACATACAAAGACGCTCTGAAACCACAACGAGGAGTCGACATCATGCCGCCCAAGACTGCAAAGTCGAAGGCAAAGACGCCTGCTAAAGCCCGCACCAATCGACCAAAAGGCCACTTCCGAGTCGACTGGTCTACTGAGATGGAGGCACTCTGCTTCTTGCTTTGTGTCTTCTACAACCTCTATCGAGACGATAAGGACCTTCTCGAGCAGATTGTCTTTCGCTCGTTCCCCATCTTCAAGAGGGCGCACAAGGTCGCAGCCTCTTTCTATGACCGTATCGACTTCCGGTGGAGCCCAGGCCGCGAGAGAGAGAGCTGGCACAAGCTTGATAGGCTGGACGAGCGCAGCCGATTCCATGGCCTTGCTTTCACCCAGCATCAGCTCAATGACTTGGTCACCCTGGACGGCGTCATCCATGCCTGGGCAGCTCAACTCAACAAGACACTCACGCCAGTCGCAGGCGTTATGTCCGACTTCAGCAACGGCATCGCAGATCCAGCCGGCATCTTGCACGACCTCACCGACTCACCTGGCATCAAGCGAACTGCACTCGCTCCTGGAGAGCAGCTTTCAGTGGACTTGCAATACAAGCTGGAGAGCTACTGGGGTGATCCTATTCATGGGTTCACCTTGTCAAACATTCTTAGGCCGGGAGAGGCTCCACCAGAGCCCAACTGGACGAGAGAACCAAAGACAAAGTCGCGAAACAAAAGGATGACAAACAAGAAGGCAAACAAGAAGAATCGCTCGCGAGGTGAAGAAGAAGACCATTCCAACGGCAAAACTGACACAGAAGACATGGCTCCTACACCAAAGCTAATACTTCGTGTCGCTCCACCGAAGTCCAGGGAGGAGTCGCCAAGGGATCGAAGTACTGGTAATGCTGCGGAAGACGGGAAAGAGGCTGAGATGGGTACTGTGGGTAATGGTGAAGCTCACCCTCAGGACAGACCGGCAGCTCGTACAGTCAAGCAGCGTCGCACTGCTCCATCGTCAGGCCCCGACAAGTCTACTGCCACGTCCGCCGCAGCAGGTAGGACATATGTGGAGATGAAAGAAGAGGCTATTGCGGCTTCAGCAGTTCCGCAGCAGATGTGCATGGCGCACTATAACAGTCTGACTTTCAACGAGAACGAGGTTCGGTTCAAGCCTAGAAGTGAAATTCTAGACAGCTTCGCCTTTCTAGACGAGGACGTCTACGAGTCTGGTAGTTACGTTTACAATATCACTCTTGATAATAACTCACCTCCGGGGCTCGCTATAGGGCCCGACCGCGACCGTCAGACTGTAGTTATAGCAGTCTGTAACACTAATGTCTACGATAAGTATTACGGTCCGGTAAAGGAAGATGGTAGGAAGACGCTCTTCGATCCTAAGCATAGTTAGGATATTCTGTACCGCGACTACCTCTTTAAGACCGCTAACGGCACGAACGTCTTCGTTAGTAATTAGGGCAAGAGACTGCTAAATTATACTATAAAGCTACTATCGACTTTCGTTATCGAAGAGGTAGTAATATAGTTTACGATAAGTAGAGAGCCGGATAAAAGCACTATATTTAAGGTCTTGGTTTGTAATAAGAAGGAGGCGATAGAGGACGAGGGTAAGGATAACTAGTAGGAGTACTAGGAGGTACCGTATATAGAGATAAAAGAAGAGGCTATTACGGCTTTAGTAGTTCCGTAGCAGATATGCATAGCGCACTATAATAGTCTGACTTTCAACGAGAACGAGGTTCGGTTCAAGCCTAGAAGTAAAATTCTAGACAGCTTCGCCTTTCTAGACGAGGACGTCTACGAGTCTAGTAGTTACGTTTACAATATTACTCTTAACAATAACTTACCTCCGGAGCTCGCTATAGGGCCCGACCGCGACCGTCAGACTGCAGTCATAGCAGTCTGCAATACTAATATCTGCGATAAGTATTACGGTCCGGTAAAGGAAGATAGTAGGAAGACGCTCTTCGACCCTAAGCATAGTTAGGACATTCTGTACCGCGACCACCTCTTCAAGACCGCTAACGGCACGAACGTCTTCGTTAGCAATTAGGGCAAGAGACTGCCAAATTATACTACAAAGCTACCATCGACTTTCGTTATCGAAGAGGTAGCAATACAGTTCACGATGAGTAGAGAGCCGGATGAAAGCACTATGTTCAAGGTCTTGGTTTGTGATGAGAAGGAGGCGATGGAGGACGAGGGTGAGGATAACTAGCAGGAGTACCAGGAGGTACCGGGGAAGGAATAGGAGTTTCCCGCGCTGCGGATGCATGTTCGCTCCTCATTTCTAAGTACTAAGCAGACATGGAATGACATATGTGTGCAGACGACGATTTAGCTTTGAGTGAGCAAGGATTCATGATGGTGAGCGTTCTCACTGCTTAGCCGAATGACTGTGACAAGGAGAGGCTCACGTATGTCTTACAACGATAGGCTTCCGAAAACAGACAGACGTGAACAAAGCAGCGTTGTCTTCTTTGTCCTTTCATTCGTTCCATGAGCTCAATGTCCTCTTGTTTCGATACCCTGTTGTTGCTGATGTGGTTCGTCGTAGTGTTTCTCCTTCGTTCTGACAGCAAGACCGTTACAACTCGGTAGCGCAAGTGGTGTTGATGTGCATCGCAGCCCCGACGCGTCATTCCTCCGCGGTTTCAATTGGCCTTTTCCGAACCTTAGTCGCTTTTTATGCTGGCATCTCTTTCTTGTTCACTTGTCGACTCGTGATGCTTATCGAAATAGACCTTGCGTTGAGCTATGGTAATCCAAAAGTCGCCAACGCGAGTATGCTTGGCACTCTTACGTCGTCTCAATCCTGTCGCCTTTCGCACTCATCCAGTTGCAAAAAGTCGTTACTCGAGGATGAGCTCAGACATCTTTTAACGTCTCCTTTCGCCAATTTTCAGGTACGGTATGGTTTGTACATCGCGAAACTGTTATCGCCGATCGACCGTAACGATCAATGAGCTTGGTACGGGGACTAGTCGAGAGGATACGAAAGGCCCGCCAGGTGAGCATCCTCCAATTGGACCTGAGACACGAATGACGAATGCTACTGTTTGTCGATTCGTCTGCAAGGCTGAGTGGTGGCAAGTTGAAGATGCTGCCAAGACACGCGATTAGCCAGCGCAGTATCGATGCACGAAGGTGGCACTGAGCTGGGGCTGACGTATGTGAAGATAGCTGCGGAGGTCCTAAGTCACTGTCGTGCGCAGTTTTCCCACCATGCTGCTCGGTCAAGCTGAATCTATCTCTAACTCCCTGGTGTCTGGCTTCTCAATCACCAACTCTATCGGTGAGCATTCCTTGAGCGCCTCAAACCTGTAACGTGCCACCAAAGCGTTCGAGTGTGGTCCTGCCAGTCATCTCGACGGTGTAGTGTCGCTGTTTCGCAAAGGGTTGGTGACAGCGGAAAAGATAGGGTTGTGTGTTCAACAGTGTTGTTGTCGCCCGCTAGGAAAGGAGTCGAAGATGATGAGTAGCGATATGGCTTGCTGGTCGATGGCAATTTCGTGGATGTCTGTTTCGTTGCTGCTTGGTGATGCCGATCACAATACGAAGGTGGCGACGGTTGCTATGGTGGCCACTGCGAAGCTGCTCAGGGGTCGACGTTGTGCTCGTTGGCGCGGCTGGCGAGAGCTCGCCGTCAGATCTATGCTTGTTGCGCAAGCCTTGTTGCGCGAGCGTTGATCTGCGCTCTCAGTATGAGCTGCGGCAGGATGTGGTGAAAGAATTGGTGATGCGCTCTTGAGCGAGTATCAACTCCGCCTTGGCAGCCAGGACGAAGCCAACACCAGGTGCAGCACGACAACAGCTTACCTCAAATATCTCAGCAACCAACCATTGCAATGCTTCCAAACTTGCTGCTCTTCTTTGAAGCATACTGCTCCAAAGTTTGGAAGTGTTTTGATACACTACGTTGCCTTGATGTCCCCATAGTATGTTGCCTGGCCTGACTGAATTAGTTCAGTATTATATTTCTAAGAAATTTCCATACGTTCGCCTTCGGGCAAATGGTATGTATCTCCCCTACACAATCACACACACAATCCAAAGGCATGGCATGGCTTGGCTCAGGGGTTTGGCTCGAGCACCTCTGGATTACTGGATCTGGATCTGGACAAATGTAATGGATTGCCACCATTCGTAAGCTTCTTCGGAAGCTGAGCTTGCTACCTTTTTGCTTTTTGATTGTATGTAAATGATGATCAGCAGTGAGGTGATAATGTTTTGCATCAACAATTGTGGTTGCATCCGCTTTCACATGCGTGAATTGAACGCTCCAACTACTTTTGCTGCGCTGAATCACAACTCCGCTTTCGTTAGCCGTTTCTATCATTTCCAACCTTGTCAGCTTTCTGTGTGCTTCCAGCTTCACTCAAGCTCGATATCAACCTTTTGCGTACGCTATTGACGAAAAGTCCAGTATCATTTGTAGCACTTTTGTAGAATGAAAGAGGCCTGTGTGAATCAGTGGGACATATCACTTGTTTGACGATGTGACGCCTGTTAGAGGCTTGGATCGAATGCTTCAATCTTTTGACTAATCAATGTTGACTGGCGCTTGACAGCGTTAGGATTCAGGTCCACCTTGGCAAGCCTTGCCAACCATCGAGCAAGTCCCAGCTCGACTTCGAGGTCTTACAAACGTGATCCGCCAGGAAAGCACTGTCATCAGTAGCACTACTGCGCATGAGAATACTGTACGTGAATGATCGTGCGCTGAGTATTGTTGCTGGACAATCTCGTCTTGCTCGGAGTGAGGATCGAGTTTCGTAGCGGTAGCTCCTGTATGATCATCAACCCGGCCGACCAATGCCAATTCTTGATGCACTCGATGGTCGTATGCTCTATTTGTCAGTGCCGCTTTCTATGCAGGTGATACACTACTCAACCCGCGCGGCGAAAAAAATGATGCTGCGAAACAAGAGCCGTTCGCACGTCGAGGAAGTCTTGGCGGACTTCGAAGATCAGTGGAGCGGAGCATTACTTGCCATGTCTTCAACTTTGGGACTGTGGCAACACATCGTAAATCACTCTAGCGTCCAACACGCTCCACTATGACGCCCTCACTATCCGTCCGTGGTGTGGCTCGGCAAATGCAACGAGAAGCTCGAGAACAACTTTGATTAGGCGGTACCCTGACACGTCGACGTCATCCATCATCTGGCGCAAATGACGACCTCACCGTCAGCCGCAATTGGACCTGGATATGTGTCACCCGAATCCATTTTCAACGTTGTCCAGCTCGACACAGCTTTCATCCGCAGATGCGGCATTCCATGGATGAATCAGCGACAACGACACCTTTTACGCATGTAATAGCGAATGCGAAACAACCGCGTCGATCTCGAATCCATTCAATGCACTATCAAAGCCATCATCTGCTTCAGGACCGCCACCTCCTCGCGAACGTCCAGATTTCAGCCCCTGAGAATAACCAGGGCTTATCCACATTACCGCTGTGAATCTTTCAATCAGCCTTCAATAGCATCTTCGCCCAAACATCAGCAGAGCGAAGCAATTGGAGTCAAAGAGCTTGGACACCTATGAGATGGACAAAGAATCAGAGTTGCTGATTGAGATCATGGATATGTTGGGCAAGTATGACATACGTCAATCGTAAACCAAACAAGATCTGACGCCGAGGCCTGTCCGGAAGAGCCAGAAATCAACAACCACACAAGTGAGATTGATACGAAATGCGCACGCAAGTCCAATTCATCAAGACCTGGCCAGGGCATATCTGGAATGAAAGCTTCGGAGCCAGGAGTGGGTAGAAAGGATCAAACAGCGTCGCTTCATGTCATGGGCTGGGTATCAGCATACATAGTTCGGGCGATGAGGTTGCAATAAGGCAAGCAGCTGGCCGTCCGATTTCCGGGGTGTCTTCAATGAAGCAATTTGGGAGCACTTAGTGAGAGTCAAGACTGATATTGTTCCTAGCAGAAACGTCTCCAAGTACTTCCGGCAGACTATGCTTGCCTTGCTTCATGATGGAACACTACGAGGATTCAACTGCCACGGTGACTTCGTAGGAACCAGAAATGCACCGAGAGTCCCAAGAGCTGCGAGACTATGATATATGAGGCTGATCGGGAGGGCTTTGGCCCATCACGAGCTCTCTCAGACGTCCGTTACATGTACACTGGCGACTCGCAGCGTTTCCCGTAGCCTTGTCAATAGTGCGGACTCAGCTCCGAAGGCCTTGGCAGTATCTCACCGACATCGGCTGAGCTGGAAAGCACGCTATCCAGAAAGCTTGTTTGGACATCCATTGCACCGAGCCTCTTTCGTCATCGATAACACCTACGTTCCATCGAGACACTTAACAAGAATCACATCAAGCAAATCAGCTGAAGGACTTATGTCCTGCACACTTCCAAACAAGTCTTATGTGACGACCACTTCAGCATATAAGGCCCCCGCGGCTTTCAGTCTCGGTTCGCAGCCACCATGCCTGCTCTCTTGGACCTCTCGGACGAGCTTTTGGCATACATCTGTGGCTATGCCATGGTATGCGAGTATTTGTCCAGACCCGCAAGCAGCTCAGCATTCACATATCCAAACGGCGTAGTGGCAGATCATCTCTCGAGGAAGCTTCGGGCTCTGCTCCGACCAATGCGAAGCTGTCCAAAGCTGTACCGAATTGCTCGACATGAATTCCTAGAATCAAATATTGTGGTTCTCAATCTGAGCGATCTACGCATGAGTGCCTGTCGTCTGGAGCATCAGCCTCAAAACAGCCAGCTTCTGTATACTGGCAATCCTGACCCGCTTCTTGCCCAGCTGGTTCACATTGAGCTTGTGGTTTCCGTATCAGACATGCGAGCTCCGTTCTCGCAGCCTTTCGCGAACCGATCGGAGTCGGGAGTGCTGTGGAAGAGTCATGAAGATGTGCTTTCTCTGCACAAGGAGGCTACAAATCTTCGCGAAATGTCAAGGCTTTGCCGAAGCCTGCGGAGTCTGCACATCTTTCTCAAGATCGATGAATGGTCCCTTTATGGCAAGAGTGGAATGGACCTGACCAGCACTTCAGGTCGGGAGATGACTGATGTTGAGACACGATATCGCAGACATGCTGAGGCGATTATCGAAATGGCGAGCAAAGTCCCAGTCAAAGCTGCGACTGTTTCTTTCTATCACTGGAAAGGAGATGTCGTCGATCTGGATCTGCGAGAAAAGAAACCTGGTGAGGTCATTGACGTTCTGCTTGGGACCGCTTCAACTCTTCCCAAAGCTGGTTATCATTGGCACGACAGGATCGCGCGGATCAAGACCGCAGGCATCGCGGCCAGAGTAGAGGAGCCGAAGGTGAAAATGTCGTGGGGAGCTTCCGATGACTTGCAATAGCTCTGCAGAGAACATCGTAACGTTCATGGTCAAGATATCCTGGTCTTTGCATGGCCAAGGATGTGTCAATGAGCGAGTTCAGACCATGGCTGTGAGCAATAGCGTCAAAGGCGTGGGGTATCACAGTATGATCTTCATCAGTCTCGAAGGCGCTGACCTAACCACGAGAGCACATCTACGAAATCAATGCCTACTACCTTCGCACAATGTCGAGGCCAAAAGGATCCAGGGTGAGCATACTGAGAATCACCGTTGGTGACTCTCCTCGCTACAATGTACTGTGGAGTTAACAACGCTACCTCGAAGACCATTTCTGCAACGAAGGCGAAGAACTGTGAGGTACTCAGCCTCACAGTAACGTTTTCAGACACCACAAATACTGGCAACAATAGGTTTGGCCAGATCCTGGCTTGCTACTGATGGTGAAGCAGAGCTTTTGGCTGAAAAGAGTCTGCTTGCTCACTACGGTCTCAGCTGTCTCTCAGCAGGATCCTCTGAGCCGTCCATGCTTGGTTTGATACCTTGTCGCATAGCGCAGACAAGAGCAAGGAAGGCGAATGGCGACCATCGTGTGTGGTTGGACCCCGTGTTCATTACTCGCTGGTGTCTTCATTCGAATGTCCCACTTGATCTGGCGCGTTCGGCAGGCTGCGGCCATTCAAGCTCATCTCCAACAGAGTCACAGAGTCATGGACAACACAAGCGAGCCGCCGGATGAAAAGCCGTCCCTTTACTACAGGTCGTTCTACGATTTCATCACAGTCAGGAGAGCCACAAAAGGAATCTGGATGCAGGAGAAATACTGTGTTCCGGAAACGGAATTTCAATTTATGCTGGAAAGTACACCCAAATCCGAGAAGCAAGCGCCAGCAATCCCACGCAATCAATTCTCCCAAACTCCAACCGCAGTCTTCAACGTATGCAATACAAAGCCAAAGCCATCCCAAGCTTCGGCTCCTTCGTAGCATATTTAGTGCCGGTTGGAGGATCGCTCTTGTCGCTGCACTCATATTCTTTGCGGTGAGCTGCTACATCGCCATCACGACTCTACTAGGTGGACGACCAGGTCCACGCTTCTTCTCACTCGCCGGACCACTGCCGCCACCTCCACCGCCGCGCTTGTTATTTGGCGTCTTGGGCTTGATGGGAGTGACTGGGCCTGCCTCAATGCACTCGTCGGCAGACAATCGAGCAGCTCGGCAACGCAGGCATGGTCGGCCCTCACTCCAGTCGCAGCGCTTCTTCATCTTGCGGCAACGTGTGCACGGGCCCTGCAGTGGAGCTCCGCCCTGGGATGGAGGGAGCGCTTTGCCTCTGGGTCTTGGTGCTGGTCCTGGTGTGGGTGCAGATGGTTGCGCAGCTGCAAAAGCAGCAGCAGCAGCCCAAGTCGGGCGAGCTGGTGTGGTCGGGGCGGCGCTTGGTGCTGGTTGCTGAAACCCCTCGATGTCATCGTACTCATCCTCCTCGTGATCACTGTGTAGATCGTCGAGGTCGCCTGCGTCGCCGCGATTGACTTCATCACCAGTCGCCGCTGGCAAGTCTGGGCCGTAGAACGTGACGGCTACGATTCTTGGATCCATTGGGTTATAAATTTCGCGCCCGACGGTGATTGTGCGCAGGTTGCCGCTTGAGCTGCGGACGATGAGGATAGAGCCGGGAGTGATACGGCGGCTGCGGTCCATGGTCAGCTCCTCCATGGCAGATTGCGGTGAGCTGCTGGCAGAAGAGCTATCGGAATCCATTTCTGCAAAGGTTTGGTCAGTCTCGGTAGACTCGGAGCATTCTTGAGAGCTTACTGCAATAGTGTGTAAGAGTACGATGATAGAATAGTGCTGGGCGCTGCTTAAAGGGTAGTACTGGTGAAGAGAGCAGTTGGTTGTAGCGAGAGTCTGCGCTGATGAAGAGCTTGGAAGGTTGGTGTCTTGGTGTAAGGGACAATTGGATTGTCAAAATCTATAAGGAACGGGAAAGTGAAGTTGAACATCCCGACGAACTTCGGCGCGCTTGTGTAGCCGAAACGAGTCCGTGCGGGAATCTTGTTCACATGCCTCACAGAACCTGGAACCGATTCTCACATGAATTTAGTCAAGTGAAAAAGTGGTCAAGGCGTACCATTCTTGGGAGAAATGCATATATGGGCAGAAAAGCTGGTATACTGCAGGCATGAACAGCGAGATGAAGGTGACGAAGATAGCCGCCAGTTCTCAATTGAGAGAATCCATTGAAGGGCAATTAATGCACCAAGGACTCCTCGAATGGGCTTGCACGCCTTGCAAGCTGGCTGTCAAGCAATCTTAGCCACTACTTGTCCATTGTCTTGACTTCCGTTGGTTCTTTGTTCATACGACAATGAAGTGAACAAAGCACGTCCCGGCTAGACAAAGAAGATACCCTTGACTGTCCCTGAGCAATGGATAAACCAAGCATGCTACGCCTTCGCATCGATACGCTTCGCGCTTACGCTCTGTTGAAAGCTTTTTGGGAATCCAAGGCGACCAAGGTGATCGTTGCGGTGTAGTACAGGCTCTCACATCGGCCTCTTTCTTGCAGCCGTCGACGATTAACGTACCTCAAGTTCTAAGCGATGAGCAGAATTCTGTTATTGTATCAAGAGTTAGCCGCCGGCAGTTTCAGCCATGAGCGAGGACATCGTTCCTTCACAGCGACTTTACTCCACCCTTTGGACTAAGCTTCGATGGGCAGACTTGGAATTCAACACTCTGATATCGCGCAGCGCTCATGAGATGCTGTTCTTCTGGCTCCGAATCAAGTGTCACGAGAAGTACAAATGCCATGTTCACTGCTTCTCACTGCGCTTAACGCTCGACGCTGGTATTCTCGCTGTGATCGATCAAATCAAACTCCAATATGGTCCAAGACCTCTATGCCAGGGGCCTCAGACAACTCATCCACGCCTTGCTCACTAAGTTCAGACGCTCAACGCTCCATGCTGATATTCATGCCACAATCTATGCAAAGAAATTCCCTCCCTCGCAGTCCAAGCGTTTCCAGGAATCAAACCCCATATCACTCTTCATCTCTTATACGCTGCACCTTCACCGGAACACGAATACCACGACCAGCGACAGCGCTCACTCCATCAGCAGCGCTATAGACTGGAGCAGCGCCGACGTGGTTGGCCTGAACGTTGGTGTCACCTTGAGTCTCAGCCTGCTGATTCTGGTTCTTGCGTGGCCGACCACGACCTCTCTTGGCAGGCGGAGGACCATCGCCACCGTTGTCATCCTCATCATCATCCTTGCGAGCACGCTTCTTGTTCTTGGCTGGCGTAGCTGTCTTCTTGCCGCCAGAGTTGACGCATTGTGCTGCAGAAAATCCAAGACCCTTGCAGCGGGTGCACGGGCGCTGCTGACTGCCGTCACAACCCTTCTTCTTGGAACGGCAGTAGTCGCAGGTGCCATTGACTGGACCGAGACCGTTGAACGGGCCCTGAGATTGACCGGGTCGTGGCGCAGGAGGAGCCTGGGTTGGTAGGGCAGCAGGGTCAGATGATGGTGGACCCTTACGAGGTGCGCGTCGAGGCTGCTGTGGCAATGCATTCGAAGCCGTGGCTGCAGGTCCCTTGCGAGGGGTTGGGCGACGGCGCTGTGGTATTGCGGCTGGGCTGGATGGGAAGGGACCCTTACGAGCAGCCGGTGTGCGTCGAGCTGGAGCTGGAGATGTGGTCAAGAGCTGAGCTGGAGGCACAATAACATCTGGCTCATCGGCGTCTCCGTCGCCTTCTTCATTTTCCGCAACCACGTCCGCTCCGTCTTCCTCGCCCTGTTCCTCCTCGGCGTACCCGTAAGGAGCCTGTGTCGCGAGTGTACCCTCCTCTTCACCATCTATATCCTCGTCATCTTGCTCCGCTGGCCCGTAACGAAGTACTTCAGCGATTCCTGCTGCTTGAGGGTCGGGGATGTCGCGGGCCAAGGTGACTTGAACACGATATCCGCCACGGAGCACGACAACGTGCGAGCCAGCAGTGACGGGGCGGGAGTAATCCATTGTGCCTGGCAGTTCCGAGTTATGGAGATTGTATGGGTGGGGAGTGTGGGAAGGTTGACGCTGTAACTGTGTCAGATGTGCTAGGATCTCTCGAGTGTGGGCACGAATACTGCTTACAGTCTCTTAAGCAGGGCTCCGCTGTATGTTGTAGAAGCTCAGGACTGGACGATACTTGAGACTAGAGAGCGAAAGTGGGCGGTCGAGTCGGAAAGGGTTATTCTGGCGTCGAGAGTGGGCGGGCCCGTCAAGCTTTATACCTTCGGGCATGTGCGGTGTTGACGCCTTGACCACTACGCGTCTGTCTCGGCAACCGCTTTCACATGGCAGATTCTCGCACAGGGTCTCACGGTTCTACTATGTGAGACATGAAGACTGAGACTTGCTGACCTTTGATGGATCCAAGAAATAGTGGCTGGCATTGTGAGTTTCAAGATAGCGATCGTGGCTTTGCATTGAGCGACCTTGGTGTGATCGTAGAAGACCAGTCGCCATGGACAACAACATCAATGGTGCACGCACCGGACAGTTGCGCGGCATAAAGTGTTCGAAGACACGGTGCCTTTTGGACTTCGATATCAGTCAGCTTCTCCTGAGTGTGGGTCTGGCTTGTGAAAGCTTGGCGGGATGGGCTGCGCCGAAGTATCCCTGCAGATATCATGCGACTATGCGTCGCGTCTCGACACTCAACCTCACGACAGCACCGGGAAGGGACTCTGGAGCACTCTCTTCCCTTAACGATGCCACGCCTCCTGCTGTTTCGCTGCTCTCTCCACTGCAGCTCTTTTGAGTCAAGCATGAGCTACATTCCGCAACACCACATTTCATCACCTACTCGCCATCCGATGCGAACTGCTCACGGAACGCCGCAGTGGCACAGCTCTGCTTTGTGAGTCATTCATCTTCATTCTGGAGTCTGACTGTTGCTAAAAATTGTCCTTAGTAGCGAAGTACACTCCGTCGTTGAGCGCAGCTTTGATGCCAAACGGTCTCCGACGAGCTCGGACTATTGCTCCGTGCAGCAATATGGACCTCAATGTACGGGAAGCCTCCCGTCTTCCGGGACAAAGAGCAATGCCAGTGACGAAAACGATGGTCGTGCAATTGCAAACACTACAAGAGCTCGTCAAGATACGATATGTATCCACAAGGGTACAGTATGAATTTGGTCTGGGCTTGTCGAACACTTCAAATCGTTCTCTCTCACGATTCACGGCATGTCCATGGAGTGACAGACTCCCGAGGCCATCTTTTTTCGCGACAGGTCTCCCAGCTCAGACTTCTTGGCCTTGTTCTGGTAATGCGCAATGTTACATGCCATGGACATTTGCTCAAGGGTCTGCCACATCTCAGCGACGTCCTTGGTCTCTTGCCAAGCCTTTCAGACATCGGAAAATCACCCGCTTACGACCTCTCATCATGCAATAGAACTACATCGGAAGTATGTCCACTCCAGCGTTCATACATGGTCTCCTGGGCTTTGTTTGCAATACGCGATGCTCGAAAGTCTCGAACCAGTAATGAATCGCTGTCCTAATGGTGACCTGGCAGAGATACGTTCCAGATCCAAACTCCTTTCATTCAAACGGCCTCTACAGATCTCCAAAATGCAATACTGCCCTTCGACTCAAAGTCGTGTGCTGGTCCGATTTCAGAGCAATACCAAACCCCACGTCGATCATGTCGTCAAACAGACCAGCACTGGAACGGAGGTTGGCCGAACACCCTCCGCTGTCATGACAGATGAGGGTGCTTTCCGACCCTGTCGACCACGTCCGCCATCTCTAAGTCGCCAGGTGGACATTTGCTTGATGGACAGCTGCGGGAACAGATAATGCACCTGTTCTGTTGGAAGCAACCTTGGCTCCAAAGTCGCCCCAGCCAGGCAGCTATGTCCACGATCGAGAGCGACCCCATAAATGTTGTCCAATGCTGTAGACTGCATCGAAAGTCGTCGGCAAAGCATCAGAAGAGGATACCGTGGATAAGTCTTTAGGCTGGAGACACTTCACGGTCACGCAGATGGTTTCGCTCAAGGTGGCAACTGCAGAAGTGCTCGGAATGTCCTTTTGAAAAAGTGTGCTCGAAGGTGCGCAGCCAGCGATCAGGAAGAGCAGACTACTTGCGGAGCTCCGTCAAAGTTTTCAAGAATCAGTTCTGGAATAGAACGCATCCAAGCTGTTGGAAGCTTCAGCCAAGCAACTCAAATCCGGACATGATATCCCAGCCAATACGACATGCCGCGCCTTCCGCTTGGCATGAACAAGGCTGTGATCCCAGATCAAGGTTTCGAATCGGCCAATCGAGTCGGGAATGGCGTGCTCGCACAGATCGTATACATTCAAGCTTTCGTACCCGCGCGGCTCTGCTCGTGACTGACATCACTGCTTCTAAAACGAACGTGACGGGCAGAAAGCGGACGCGGAGAACACGGAATATCGATGCTGGCATTGCAAGGAACCGCTCGCTCGACGACCAAACATCGCATTGAAGGCTTGCAGTAGACTTGCGAGCGCAAGCGAAGATTACAGCAGAGATGTATGCAGAAGTTGGCGAGAAGACGAGCGCCCCAGTCTTTGCACCCATGGAAATCAACCCGATACTGGCATGGCTGTCGTTCAACACCGTTTGGACACCGTCACAGCAGAAGCGGCACACTCGCAAAAAGTCGAAATGCTGAGCTCCCGAAGGCCTCTCTCATCAGTCTGGGCCGCGGTTCCACGCATAAGCAATTGGCCAAGAGTGCACAGGGCAATGCTGACAGGAATTGCACGTGGCTTCGACTCGGAAAGGCAGTCTGTCTAACCAGAATAGAACGGCCGCATGCACAAGCCCAAAGTGGGCTCTGACAGTCGCGTTGCTGTAAGCAAGATGCTTGTGTTTCCTCAATCAATGACTGATCTCAACCACTTTCGGAAGCTCGCTGCAAGGTACACACGCCAATTGTTGAGCTTAATCTGTGTATAGTGCTTTTGAACTGGGATAGACCTCTACTGCTCCACGTTGTCGACGAACTCAATGCCATTTTCGGCTTCTGGATGCACAGATCTGTCGACCTCGGAGCAAGAACAGTCTTGAACCAGACTTCAAAGAACCAAATCTAATGCAGCTGACGGTGTTATAAGAAGCCTCAAGTCTTTCCTCCAAACGACCATCATCCAACTCATCAACACCGCAACAGCAACAATATCCAATCTTCCCAACACTTCCGACTCACCAAAGATCTTCAATACAATCGCATAACTCTGAATCCTTCCGACATCAGATCATCAAGCAAAATGCAGTTCAAGTACATCGTCGCAGCAATTGCTACCTCTGCCGTCTCCGGCACTTTCGCTTCACCTGCACCAAATGTGAGCTTTTCTTGATCCCAATGTCCTTCGCCGATCAATACTGACATAGAGAGTAGGATGTCGAGGAGATGCGAGCACTCGTAGCACGAGCAGACATGAAGGCATACGAAGAAGCAGTCACGCTCGGAGAGCAGACCAAGGCAGTAACACAACAGCTCTTCGACAAGTATGGCCACGCTCTCAACGAAGCATACGAGACCAACTTCAAGAAGAATTCGAACGCCAAGATTCCAACGGAACAAGAAATGCTCGAGATGAAGCAGAAGATCGACGACTTGAAGAAGAACGGCAACCAGAACACGAAGCGCGATCCTCTCGACATTGGTCTTGGTCTTGGCGTGGGAATCGGTATTGGTGGTGGCGGAATCGGTCTTGGTGTCGGCATTGGTGCCCAAATCGGCTGGAACTACCCGAACGGAGTGCAATGCAACTATCCATTCTTGAACTACCCACATATCTACGACTACAACATCGCCAACTACTACACTTGCAATGGACTTTACACTGGCTGCAGCTATGGCTACTGCTAGACAGTACACGGACTGGTATTGTGAAAGAGGGTCACAGCTTCGAGCAAGCAAGAATCATGAGGCGTTTGGGATGATGGGCATTTAGGGATGGGAAAAGGACGATAGACGCATGGCATTGCATACACGCTCTTTACGATTGATGATGAATAGAGATGTATCATAGAAGGATCAATGACGAATGGAATGACTCAAATAAGCTGCATCACATCTCACATCGCCGATCATCTCTACACTATTGATCGCTTCTGATTCCTCGAGACGAGAGGATAGAAGCACGGTGGCTACTATCTAGATGGAGGGAGAAGATCCATGGTGCAATGCTGTAAAGTCTGATTGTAGGGTCTTGCTCACTCGTGTTCTTGACTCTGCAGGGAGACTAAATGTTATCAAGGTCCTCAAAGGCAATATTGCAAGACGAGACTCCATTTAGCATGCAGGACTACTAGCTTAAAAGAGATGCAGACATCCGTGTACGGTACCATTGAGATCGTGAGCTTGAAATGGATAGCTCCAAGTTGCGTGGTCCTTGCGAGAGTGTGTAGCGACGTGAGAGACATCACGGAATTGGATCAGCAGACTTTCCCCAAGTCCTTGCATTTTTGGTTCCGTCATGTCCGCGAAGGTATCTCAACGCCTCGATCCTGGCGAAAACAATATCGCTGTGGGGATCATTCCATCCCGTCCAGCACTCTCTGGCCTAGTTCATCTGCACCAGTCCGATCCTGCAGAGTGGTCAGGTCTCGCCAACGACCGTGCACAAGTCTGACTGGGCGCATCTCACGGCCATTACAATCAGATCTGTACAGCATCGACACAATTTCCTGCTCAGCGGAGTGATCGACTTACATAGCTTCGACTGACAGTACGGTGCAAGGCTCTCCACTTGATCGCGCCGTCTGAGTGATAAAGCGACATTGCTTTGGTTGTTCTCCGGGCATCTTTCATGTACCACATTTGACATGGTGATCATCATGCATTCGATGAAGGTGCTGCCCAAGTTCCACGAAGCACCAGCTGCAAAGCCCTCTCTCAAAACTGGAGGCTAGACTTCTAAGCAAAGAAGTGAACAGCCCGTCATTGACCACTTACTGAATCGCACAACCCCTGAAGCCTTTGACGCCCCGTCTTTCGAAATATATGATTGCGAGCATGGTCTCAGCATGACTGGTCGAGTTGAGTGACAGCGCAGGGAATGATGACGGCCGCAGACGTCAGATCTGGTGATGTTTGTCGGTTGCTCTTGGATGGATAGATCCATTGATTCCGTCAGTTGCTCTCGGATGGGAAGTTTCAGCCAATAAACTGGGGTCGATATCGTTGTTTCACAGATGCAATTGATCTCTCCGAATTGATCCTGGCATTACTTTCAAGATTTCCATTGGGATTGTGTTGTCAATCCCAAGTATTCCATACTCATATCAGATATGGCTTCAATAAGACTAAGTGCTAGGGGCCAGAAGTGATGTGGATCTTGGCTTGGCATCAAGCAGGTGCAGCTCTTGGCGTCATTGGACTTCACCCTAGGGCAAGCCTACTCACAGTCCTGCTTTCAGAGCATCATGTCCTTGTACTTCAGCTTCAACTTCACCCCACCGTACACCACCACTCCATCATTCGTGAACTTCAAACCACAACCCAAAGAGATCTTGATGCCGGCGAAGAAGAGGACATACGCAACAATTGAGATCGCTGAGACCGCAAAGAACGCAAATCGGCGTGCGGAGGTCATGATTGACAGGCTTGAGCGATGTCAGTCTTAGAAAAGGAATGGGAGAAGAGTCAAATGGCTGCAGACCTGCTCGGCAACAACATACAATGCGACAGTCAGATTTCGTATGTATCATGCGGCAATCAGCGGAGGGCAGCAAAGCGATTTGCCACCTGTTCTGCTCACCAGGGAATGGTGTAGCTATCATGTGCCAGCCGAACGAGTACATGGGCACAGATCAACGTCATGCACCGCCCACCTCCACCGTCAGATCTATCACAGCAGGCAACACCAATGGCCATGGCTCTATGTGATGTCGCCGAGCGCAGAGCACGAGAACTGCCAGCGATACTGACGATAATACGGCGAAATCGAAATCATACAGTCTATCGTCGCGCGCTGAGACTGCCTGAGCCACGTCACACTCACGACCGAATGACTCTGCGGCTACATTGCACAATGACAGCAGATTTCGAGCATCCATTCGGCGAAAATACAATGTCATGCTGCATCCTCGCGACACCAGCAGGCACGGGGTATGAGTGCAGTAGACCTTCTTACGTCAAAGCTCAACCTGGAGTTCAAAACAAACAACAGACGTGAAGAGAGGTCTATGAGGGTCGAAAGCAACACAATACCAGGAAAAGAGGAGATCGCAAAATTCAGGCAAACAATCAGCTGACTTGGGAGTGTTAGGACCGCAAAATCGACTCTTGGAGGACACGAACACCTGACATGTGATTATGGCATTTACTGACCAACGGACTGACTGCGTAATAGCTTTCGATCAGCAGATGTGTTCCCAAAGTGCGAAAAGATCCTCCTGCTGCCACAGCAAACACCTGGGAATGGTTCGGTAGGATAGCACGTGAGGTACGAGCGAGAAATTCAGCACAAACATCACCTGGATCCCGGTGGGAATGCCCAGATTAGGGCCTCTGAGCGTGGAGAATGGGCAAAGCACGTGTTTTGGGCATGTGAGCTTGATCTTGTGCCATCGAGCTCATCCAAACTATAAGACTGTCGTGTTCTTGCGCTTGCCACGCTCCACTGCAGAGCACTCTCCATCGACTCTCGACATCACTCGTACCACCGGCAGCCATCACCAACTCGCAGCACAACTTGTACCGCTCCACAGCCATCACACGCCGACCGTATCGATCCCCATCACCTGATCGCAATGACATCCCTCATGCACGTACCACTCGAACCTCAGTCTTTGCTCCTGCAGCCAGCCCATGACGAGGTCCTGACCTGGACGCACTTCTTCATGGGCCATTGCGAAACCCGTCAGGTGGTAAGGCAGTCCCCGTTCTGGTTACCTGATACTTCTCACATTTGCTAGGTCTCCACATCCGAATGTGCAGTATGCTGCGACAGCGATGACCGACCGAGCGATGACCTCCTGGTATCGAACGACATCTGCCCCCATGCCTTCCACGCCACATGCCTTCACAGTGTCATTGACAAAGACACTGGCGCACATCACTGCCCGATATGCGTAAAGAGGTGGTTTGCTGCACAATGGACACCAGAGGCGGAAGTTGTAAGGAGCGAGGTCACGTCAAGAGTGCCGAGCCAAGCCGATAGCACGAGGATTAGGCCGCTCCATCGCGAACGCATCGGTCTTGCCAAGAAGGTCGTTCTGAGTATGCTCGCAGCAGCATATGACATTCGGAGACAACACGCGGTATCACCTGATGGCGATTATTTGAGGATCTCTCGCTACTATGGTGGAGTCACAGTACGCTCCAATGTTTGCATCCACTGAGCGCACGCTGATTATTACAGAGTCATGACGATAGCCACACCATTCTCGAGACGATTGTCGGAGCTACCATCGATGCCCTCACCGAACGTGATCCGCTGTCACTTCACGATCTCAGGGCAAGACTTCCGTCAAAGGTTCACTTGATCACACTACGAGACAAGAGTCTTCTGGATAGTCTGGCCTGCCAAACATTTGGGGTAAGAGTTGTGACACTTGGCATGAAGCAATTTATATGAGGGAAGGCCATGTGATCCATGGATAAAGGATTACCGATTATCTTGCGAGATGTGAGCTCTCTGATCGGCTGTCTTGACGCAGCGATGGTAGCAAGATCTGTACGACTCGGCATTGAGCATCTTCTAGAGACCGAGTCAATACTAAGTTACCCGAGGAAGCATTCCACGTCACTTGACGAGCTCTTAAAGGAGGCTCGGGAAGGCACTTTTGCCAATAATTTGGGGTGAAAGTCATGGATTCTGGCATCGGGCAAGTGATCGGAGCAAGGATATGATGGCATATTGCGCAGCTCCTTACCCCCCTTGAGTCGATTCTGCCTGCCAACGATTAGAGAACCTCTACATTGGAAGCTGCTCGACCTAGCACTGATCATTGTTTTAGAAGAGGCGTTGTGTCCTGCAGACAAAGAAGCATCCCCGAACAAGAGAATCGATCGGCTGCTCTATTTCTGGAGTAGGCTTCTTTGTCTCACAATGGGCATTGTGTGAAAAGTGTGCTATCTGTGAAGTATACTGAAGTCCCTCATACCATGCAATTGATATCATATCATCATCTTTCCCTGCTCCTTTGCTATTACATTCATCTCAGACATACTTCACAATGCTATCACAAATTGAAGCAACGCTTGTCGGCTGGTCCGATGAGCATCAAAAAACAGTATCAATGTGTCTCGCTGCCGCGACAATCGCGTTGAAAATCTGGCTCGCAGCATCTGCAGTAGCTGCATTCCGTCACCCAGTTCGAGGTGCTCCATGGAAGACCATGATAATCGCCGCAAGACTCTGTCGACCTTCGATCTGGCTGTTCCTCCCTTACTTTGTTCGATTGATTCAAGTGTCACCATACGACTACATCGACACCACCGCTGACAAGCTGGCCTTTGCAAAAGCGGAACTCTCCACCGTCCGAGAGTTAAGAGATTCAATCAAACAAGATCTCGAGATCTGGGAAGAAGCTATCGAAGAGGTGGACCTTGATGTGTGGTGGCCTGAGCGGCATTGGGCCATCATCTCAGACTGTGAAGTGCTCAAAATGCAATTGCAGCAGGCTGACTTCAAGGTCGCGAATGCAGAGCGCTTGGTCGGTTATGCGATCACAATGCACAACGCTGCCCTGGAGAGAGATGCACAGGCCCTTTCATGGACGACTATCATTCTTGGGTCCATCTGGGAGCAGGTCGTCTGGATGGTTGTCTCTCCTCCTGCACAGTACCCTTGGATACAGGACATCGTCAATCAACGCGGACTATGCATTGTTGTGGCCACCTTCGCCTTTGTCTATCACAAAGCATTGTTGGCTCGGCTTCTTTGTTACCTAGAGAGTCTGTAAAGTATATATGCCTACTGAATTGCTTGATTCTCCATTCCCCTTTCTCACTGCTCCCTTGAATACTGATCTCAGCTAGAGATCTTACATTCAAGCTGCAGCCACTCACAAACACTGGCAACGCCGATCCTACGCGACAAACCCCTACATCTCACTGACAGCATCAATCATGACGGAACACCAATCTCCTCCTGCTCCTCAAGAGGATCAGAAGATCTTTCCATTTCTCAACTTGCCGGCCGAGTTGAGGAACCAGATCTACGACAACGTCGTCGCCGACAGGAACAACGGCCCCAGAGGAAATGTGCTTAACGCCAAGAGAATAGCACTACTCGCAACCAACCAGCAAGTCCGAAAGGAGTTCGGCAGCATGCTGTGGCCAGAGACCAACCTGTCCATCCAAGGGTTTGTTGCTCCAGGACAGCTGCCGTCGAAAGCTCGCAAGATGCCCGGCCACGTCGCTCGACAAGCCAATTCCGTAACGCTGATTCTCAAAACCAACGAGACTACTCTTGGAACTTGCCGTGATGCGACTACTCTTGGAACTGGCCGCGACGCGATTCGTGTCTACCTCAAGATCGAACCCAAGAAAGGCACCTTCAGACTTTGGGCACATATCCACACCACACGCCGACCGAGCTGGCTTCGGGACGAGATCGAGAAATATCATGCTTGGAAATCGATGCGTACGCTTCATGCATGGATGACTGACAGAACTTCAGGCTTGACTATGCATCCGGAGCCACTCGAACCAGGAGCGATGCCATATCCCGGGGTGTACCCTCAAAGTATGATGACCCATAAGCGTCACGGGAGAAAGAAAATTTACCAGTACTTTGGTCCATCTAACCTTACTCTACGACAGAGACTCACTGTCTTTTTCCACGCCGAGAGTCACATTCTGCTTCTCAAAGAGCAGGCCGTCTGGAAGTCAATTCGAGCAAAGATCGGAGACCAGAAGACCGACACTCTCCAAGACGTGGCCATCGTCCTCGGCGTCTTCATTCTTCTCTGGATCTCCAGCTTCATTCTAGGGATTACGTCCTTGCCATTCGTCCCTCTTGTTGCAATTCCAGCGATAGCACGAGTCGCTCTTGAAGACTTACCATGGGCTACCAGAACCTGGATCCTTCTGAAGCTGCGCTGGGTCTGGCCGACGCTTTTCGTGGTCTTTACTGCTACTTTGGCGTTCTCTGCTAAGGCTTGGAGCTGGTGGTACATCCCAGAGCTTCTGGTCAGCTTCATCTTGGCTCTTTCATGAGCGCGGACGTTGCAGACGCTTGCTCTACGTCTACCTTGTGCGACTTTTGCTTTTGGATCGGGCGTCTTGGCACATGTACTGCGATTGTGAGTTTTGAACTTGGGCCACTTTAGGTAAGATACGCATTTGTACACTAATACAGGACTGAGTGGTGAACAACCATCCTATCACTCCAGCCTTTCTCTTCTCATATCTTCTGTTTCAAAACGACCATTACAATTTCACGCCAATTTCGCATACTCTGAAAGTTCCGAATGACCGAAATAGTCCTCCGTCGTCTTACAACGTCCTTCCATGATCTATTCTGATGCTTCATCAGCGCCATATTGACTTATCTGAGATACTCAGCACCGAATGATCTGCAACCACGACTATCGTGAAGGCATGTAGAATGGAATTCTGAGCTACAAGTCATGTCCTGCAACAAGTTGACGTTTCTTGGCTCAGTATCCAGACTCGACCTGGTAGAGTATGGTAGTATCAATTGCTGGCGATACATGGTCCAGGCCGTGTGGTTGAAAGGGATATATGTTGGAGCAGCATTCATTTCGCAAGCGGGACTCTGACGCCTAACAGGCAGGCAAGGTCCACTTGCTCCCACAGCCACCTTATTTGCACGAGTAGACTCCAAACTGCATCTTCGAACGTTGGAAGAACGCTCACTTTACCTAGTAGTTCTCGAACCAAGCATTGTCTTTTCAATGCACTTGATTTCAGGCACCCAGCAGCCTCACTAATCCATTGTGCCAGACTCGATAATGAATTGTTCACCTCGTCAGCTGTGAGTTTCCGTAAATACTTATACTTGGTGGTTTTCAGTCATTCAACCTCTTCTTCTTCCTCACCTCACACCTAACCCCAAACTCCAAGCATCATGGAGAACTCGACGATGCCACCACCAACCAATAATCAATCCGGCTTCCTCGCCTTACCCGCCGAGATTCGAAACCAGATCTCCGAGGCCTACTTCGCTGCCGATCGCAACGGCAGAGCAGCAATACCAGCACTAACTCAAGTCAATCGTCAAACCCGCTCCGAGACCACAGCAATGGCTTATCATGACTATCGTTTCGTCAAGACTACCGTTGCACTGACACCAAGTCTGCCGCCCGTACTGTCCAAATTGCCTTCACATACAGCGCATCTCCTTCGCTCCGGCGTCATAGACGTCGTAAGCCCCAGCCTCACAGGAGGTACTCACCGACCGGATTTGCGCATGGGCATAGAATGGGATGAAAAGGGCCACCTCGGCTTGGCGTGCTCAGTCCTCGTCTGGAATGCGAATCCCATCGCTACAGCCATCTTGAAGTATCGAGCATTCAAGCGGATCAGATTCTATCAGGCTTGCCTGAGACAAGTTTCCTGGCAGAAGCGGACCAGTACCGGGAATGGACTCATTCATCCTGATTACAGAGCTACGTCCGCTTCGTCAAGCCGTACCTGGTGCTGTGTCTGTGGTCATGGATGGATCCCGTTGGGTTCCCACACGGATCATTCGTGCCACTCCTTCGCAGGACGAGGATTGGGAGCGAGTCGTTGGCTATGTGCTTGGAGAAGCTGTCGATGCGATGCTCTATGTGAAGCCATACGTACTGCCGGTCTACAGACGCATCGCTGGCTTCCGCGATCGCGTGGAGCAATTCCAAGACGATCTGATAGGAGCAGCGGCACGCAGAATCGGCATCCCAGAGCTTCCCATCCGGGTACTGTTGCATGTCGGTGTCATCCTCTTCGTTATATGCGACCTCATCGGCTTCAAGAGAGTCTATGCTGGTCTCGTCGCGGCGATGAATTGGATCTTGTGGCTGCGAGCATTCTTGTAGAGATAATGGTCAAACAGCAGCATAACGGACGCTTTGAGTGCACTCGAGACCGCGGCGGCCAATTCATAACCCATGTAGATCTTCGTATCAGTCTTTTCCAGCCATGTAAACCTCACTCCCCACTTACTTTTCACCTTTCTTCTGTGCGCCAGGTGTCTCATATTGTTGTCAAGGCTTGCGGCCGTCTCGGATCCAAGCTCTGAGCAATATCCTGGTCTCTGTCTTCCTCAGTTGCGTTCTCATACCGAGCCTACGATTGATGCCGCTGTGAGAGTGACCGCCGGAGGTGCCTGCTACCGGGAGCTTGAACTACTGATGACTGAGACGGTGTTTGCCGTCGGGTACAGTAGGCCCAGTCCGCTTGAAGCGCCTTGAATCAGGGAGAGAGCTTCTGGCCTTCAGTCACAAGCAATATCCAAACAACCTTTTGACGCCGTCTTGTAAAGAATCCACATTCAAGACCAAACAGTACCCAACCAAACCCAGCACTGGCTGCGAGGATAAGCTCTCCAGTAAGAGAGACGCTGACGCGCACGCCCGCAAAGCCCACAAAGACGATCCATTGACGCCTGTTACAGAGAGGGTGAGAGCCAAAGCAGACGAGCAGGAGACTGAGGAGAGTCAGGCGAGGAGGCAGAAGAAAGCATGATAGAAAGTGCAGCGCGCAGAGACGCCTGCATTTCGAAAGCATCCATCAGCTTTGCGCTGCCCAAGTCTCAGTAGATGCATCCCAGAGAGAATCGGATTGAGAGTTGTTCGACAGGTACACAAGTGGGCCCTTACCACTCACCGCCATCACATCCCGACGCCCTCATCTTCTCGCTTCCCAGCAAGCCCCCTCCCATCCCACGGCAAATTCTTGGCCCCATCAAAGTGAACTTTTATATACCAACTTTTTCAAGTGAGCCAGTGCCCTTCGAGGTCTTGTACTAATAGTCCATCGCTTTTTCGAAAGTATGTCTTAGCCGTAAAGAACGCATGTGAGGTTGATGGCAAGACCAAAAGCATGGCAAGAGAAGGACCATCAGTTTTCACTTCGATGGTCGTGTGTTCGATCAAGTGACTGGAGGTCCGATATATTCTTCTTCGCATTTTGATTAATCGTTCGCCTATTGGCTGGTCTCTCCTGTGGCGTTGTGTTTGAACTCTTCTTTTGATACACCTTCTCTGATCTTTGTCTTTCTGTGAGCACCATTGTCGGCTGCCGCTGTGTCGTTTCATCTTTGCATCATGAGCTGAGCCCGAGTGAGGTTTGATCTGCGACCTTGCATCGATCCCGCATTCTTCATGATAAATGCTGGCAGTCTTGAGCATTGGACGTTCAAGCTTCACTCACACCGCCCTTGATATCGATGACTTCTCGCTCACCACGTTAGCCCGCTCTGCTCAGGATTAGTAGATCTGCGAAAGCTCATAGACAGAGGGATCAGCCAGGCAAAGCCATTGCTCCATTCAGGCGCTCAGTCGCGGCCTGAGTCATCAGACCAGGTCGAAAGGCTCTTCCGCCAAGAGCTGAGCTGAGAAGGCGCAATGTATGCGAACACTGCATAACTGCGGTCAATCCAGTCTATCAGCCGCACACACGCTCACAGATTTCCGCGTTGAGACCCCTATATCCAACATACAGTGCAGCCACAGTGCTGTAGGTCTCCACTCTTTTGGCTACCGACACTGCACGTTGTCAGTCCCGAGTCTTGGCTGCTGCTCCCGCCATTGTCGAAAAAGAGTGAAGCTACGACATTCAGGCAAAGGTGGTTTGAACGGATTAAGCCAAGACCTTGGTACGGTAAATGCATGTGCACACGAGGTAGCCCTGTTGGGAGCCACTGGAACGCTGAACTACATATAAGAAAGGCAGATGAGTGAGTTCCCTAGACATCACTCACACAAGCTATCCCGACAACACCACTCTCTCGGCATGATGCAGGCAATCTATCTACTCAGTCTACTCCTCACGACGCACGTTAGTATCGCAGCTCCCGGGGAAGTATAGCTCGGACATAACCTGTCTCCTCGATAACAAGCACCATCACCTGCTGGAGGAGGCACGAGTCCCGGGAATGTAAGCAGATAAATTGGCAATCATTAGTAGTTTCCTAAAGCGCCGACTTGACAGTGTCCATACCCTGCGAGTAAACTCAACTCCTGCGGCAGAAAGTGTTGCCAGAAAAGCTGTGTGAACGATGGCGGCAAATGCAATTTTCCATGCTGCTGGAGGGAGAAGAAGCCGGGTGAGACGAATTGTCAAGCATTTTCGAGGTGTTGAATTGAAGACGATCGATGCGAGATCGATTAGAACGGGATAATGATCGGGTCGTTGAAGAATGGAGTGCCCTTGGGGGCTTCACGTCTCTACATGTATACAGCGTCGATACATTAGCTCTAGTATCGAGTTGAGATTGAGAGAGCTGGGAGATTCATGATTGTATTGAAGCCGCAACTTTCAATATCATTGTTTCGGTCGATTCGAAGGTCAGGCTTGACCCATCACCTTTCTTTTCACCATGCTGACTCCTCAGTGTGCTCCTAACATGAAGAAGGCCAATGAATGTCCAGGTAACAAGAAGTGTTGTCGCAAGGACTGTATTGATAGCGGACATGCATGTACTTTTGGATGTTGCTAGAAAGCGTACGGAGCAAACGAGCCGAATGGTCCGCCTTGTGTGACTTATGCGTGTTAGAAGAGGCGTAAGGGGAGAGGACTGAGAGTGTGATAAGCTGATTGACTTTCAATAAATGGAATCGGTTGCTACACGACATTTGACTTGAGCGGATCGCAAGATTCCTTCTTTTGAAGCAAATGAAATCGAGCCCTCCAATTCTGAAGCAATTAGGAGCTCGCAGCACTTTCAGCAGCTTTGAGACCGGGACTGAGGCTTTGACAACCTACCTCAGACAAGCATAACGGATCTAATAAAGATTCCGAAAGCTACTGAAACTTACCGCAATGCAAGATTAGAGATATTCAGAACGTTGCTCAAGGATTAAACTCAGTGCTAATAGGCGCTACCTCAAAGCAGATGATAGTGGTCAAAAGTCGAGAGTAGCGTACGATAGAGCAGATGCGAAGACTGAGCGAGCTGCTGAAAGGGGCGGTTTGAAGCATCTCCTGCCGTGTCTTGAGTACTCAGGACTCAAGACAAGGTTCGCGGATCTGGGATGAAGTTCGTTCGCTTCCCATGCATGAACTCAAGTTGAATCTCGGGTTGACGAGGCAAGTTTGCAACGAAGTCTGTGATATGTTTTGGACCAGAAGTGCGAAGACTAGCGGCAGGACAAGATGATCTCGTGAACTAAGAGGAGAAGTGGTGTGGATCCGGTGAAGTAAAGAAGTTTTAATTAAGAAGCTAATCATAATATGCTACCCTGTCCTGACCGTCCATGCATGATTCCATTCCAGCGCCTGCGCTATTCCATTACTCGTAAGATGTCATAATGATACATAACAATGAAGCTCGTCTATATCTATACTGTTGGGATATACTGTTCGATGTTTACCAGCCATTTCCATATCCGTACAGCTTGACTGGCATGCCTGTTCCAGTCGGTCTTCCAGTCCAGCTGCTTGTCGAGCTCGAGCTGGAGTGGCCGGATGGAATTGGCTTTGGGTGTGGCCAGCTGCCAGTCGGGTGTGTGTAACCTCCAGTCGGGCGAGCGCCAGTCGGATGAGGTTTGCCGGAGCTGTGATCGCTTGGCTTTGGGTATGGTGGTGGGTGTGGGTGCTTGCCAGTGTGGGAAGCAGTTGGTGCTGGGTATGTGACTGTCAAGGTCGTGGTGTAGCCATAAGCGAGCGTGATGGTGACTGTCTCAGTGTGCTGTGGCTGGCTTGGGTGTTCTGGCTGATTTGGGTGTTGGGGAGCTGGCGATGGGCCAGTAATATATTTGGTCACGGTGACTTGTGGAGGGCAGACTGGTCCAGCTGGATAGGACTGATGCGGCGGCTGCGCTGGAGAGCCTGGTTGGGAAGGCTGGCTTGGTTTGACTGGAGGTGTTGGGACGGTAACGAGAGTTGATGTTGTCAAGTACGTAGTTGTGATGTACTTGGTCGAAAGAGACGTGCTCCACCAGGTCTGATCATGCGATGTAACTTCGGTACTGCAGGGCACCAGCTTGGTGATAGTCTTTGTGACAGGTACAGTGATCGTGGTTGTGAGATGTATCGTACCAGTGTGCGTGGCCGAAGCGGACTTGGTCGTAGTCACTGGCGGGGGGGAATGATGTCCACTGCCAGTTGGATGCGGCGGCTCCGGGTGATCGCCAGTGCCATGAGGAGGATGTGGCCAGCCGTTAGTCGGGTAAGGATGTGGGTGAGGCTCTTGATGTCCGCCAGTAGGGTATGGATGAATTATGCTTTTTGAAGTAGAGCTTGTGCTGTGAGGAGCGCCTGTTCCTGATAGAGAAGTGGAGCAGCTGGTTGTGCTCGACGCAGAAGTGCTACTGCTGCTGCTCGATGGCCATGTTCCGTTCGATCCCGGATGTCCGTAGTAGCCAGGCATAGCAGATGCTGCGCCAAGAAGGGCAAGAAAAGCGAAAGTGGAATGCATTGTGCTGTGTTTCTCAAGCGATTTGGAAGACAGTAAGAAAAGCGAAAGTATTGCTGTAGCTGAGATGTTTGACGGGCGTGGGAATCGTTAGGACAAGCGAATGTGATAGCGACTCAGACACAAGGAAACAAGGAAATAAGGAAATAGGAGACTGGGTGAAGATGTTGCTGATGCTGTGTTCTGATGGAGAGAAGAAAGTCGTACTGAAGGCGGCATGATCGGCGTATGATATAGGCAGTCTGTATGACGGGTGGTGTCGTAGTCGGTGGAAAGACAAAGACTTCCGTTTCTAATCGTAGACAGCTGCTGATGCTACGCTCTCAGAGCTACCAGACGTATGCACGAGTCGGCCTTCGTATGGCGGACTGGCCGTGTGTGGCGGTCAGCGTACTACCGCTTGACGATACCGCATCCGGTCGTGGCTGAAGGCTGTGCTGACGCTCTCGCCGACCAACCCCGGCATCAGAAGTGCTGTCATCGTGGTAGTCGTCCAGGTATGGAAGCCGGTATTCGCAGCAGGATCTATTGATTCGTGATGGGCAGGGTTACGCTGAGTGGTATGGAATCTGCTGACGCTGTTGTCGTGGTGAGTCGAGGGGAGGAGGAAGAAAGTGGTAGTAGAGAGAGCCGGAAAGTGGAGGAGACGTTTTCACGACCTCGGTAACCATTTTGGGAAGCGCCAAGAGTTGCAGGGCTGATCTATTTTGATCCTGGCCAGATGCGACATCACGTACTCGACTACACTACCATCACTTTCTATTATATAAATCTTGACTAACTCGATATTGATTCCATCGTCACCTGTTTGACTGAAGCGACTTTCGCAGGACCTACGCTTACCATGTCAGTCCTCTGAAGCATCGACCATGCGCCCGACGAGAACGCCGAAACGCGGAGGAGATGAGACTGCTTTGTCGTGACAGCCATCAAACTCAGCCATCAATACCGAAAGTGCACAAGCAAAATTAGTGCGATATATGCTGTGGCCGGGAGCTCTACGAGTATGCCGAGCCTGCTTGGGACAAAACATCCTGCCATGCTGGAGGGTCAATGGCGCATCCGCTAAGGTCGAAAGAGTATGAGATATTGGAGGAGCCGCACTTTGTTGTGACTTCTAGGTCCGGCTATGCTGGATATGCGTGGACAATGGGTCGTCCGTCGTTTACCCCCTACTACTGCGATACTGAGGTCGCCTGCAGTCTTGGGGCCACGGAGCTGATAGAGTCATTCAGACCGGCCTTCTCTTACTTCGACCTTCTGCCTATGTCAGCACTGACGCTTCCCATGTCGTTGAGAGCTGAGCATTGAATCTCCAATCTAACTCTCTATGATGGCCTCTCTACGCCCTTTCTGCCGTGCAAGTGCTCTCTTCAAAGACATCCAGATGGAGCTTGGGACCGGATCTTCAAAAGACTCTTGGGCCATACCCCTGACATTGTCTTTCTACATCTCCGATGATAGCGGCTGCTGGCCATTCTTGCAGCAGCGTTCTTCTCGGTCTCGCCATTTCTTTCGCCAGTTCTTTTCCCGGTCCCAGGCCATCCCATACCCGATCAAGCAGTGGCGAAGACTCCCATTCACGGGTTGGCCCCTCAGTCACGACTCTCGGCCTGCCCAGAATCCCAATCACTCTTCTGACGCCGACTCCATTCACAATGCTTTGTATTTGACAACGGCAGAAAGTCGCGGCATGTGTGGACATAAAAAGCCCTTTGTTCGTTATGGTCTCTCACAATGCATTGTGTTTGAGCACTTGGCAGCAATGGAATGGGATTCCCCTCCGTAGGCTGTCCTCTTTCCTCTTCACTTGTTGTGCTAACTTACATTTCTCGATATCTGCCTGGCGCAAACATCTTGGTAGAAAAGGTTCAACTACGCACCTGCTGCTAAACTTCAAACTTCAGACCCGACATCTACCAAGAAACAACCCAACTATGGCCAGTGAACAACCCACCCGCCGGGAAGACCCCCATCACGGAATGCCTGGCAGAGTCAAGCGCCGGAGACTCTCCGACGCTGGCCAAGAACTGGAAGTCACTCGGACAGATCAACCAGACGGCTCCACATCTATCATTGTGCCAGATCTGCCATTAGAAGGAAACTCGTTCGGTCCCCATTGGAGTATTGAGGAAGATGCAGGCAGGTACAATCCACCTGATGCACCAAACGTGGACGTGTCCCCAAAGGTCACACAAGAAGACTGGGATCACGTCATGGCATCTCAACCACCTCATACACGTAGAGGTCTTCGCAAACAAGACTACCATTGGATCGAGCCTGGCTGGCTGATTGGCAAGCCTATGTTTCCTCACCAGCTTCACGACCGTCTAAGAGGCGATCTTAACATGATCGACGAGGAGCAAGGCGGCTTCGAGCTACTCCCTGGCCCAAGCCTTGCGCATGACAGGAAGCAGTGGACCTTGTCCGCTCAAACGCACACCTTTGATAAGGTGACCCGAACCTTTGAGCCCATTGATCGAGACGCGAAGCGCGCGCAGAAGAAGAGTTTACTCACCGAAGACGAGATGGAGAGAAACATCATGAGCTTCTTGATGGAGCCCTCCAAGCGGCCAAAGCGTACTACTGGTGCGCTGCCTGCAAAAGACAACATCTTTTCCAGGGAGGCGTAGGAAGATTCAAAGTAGGTCTGCGTCCCTGGACGCGCTGCTCACTAGTCTCATTGAGTAGGTCCTCTCTTCGTTATCGACTGTCTTATTTGCGCTTTCTTTGCTCTGGCTTCTACTGTTCAGCCGTCGTTTGCTTCTATGCTGGCAAAGGGAACGGTTTCAGGCCAGCCTTTTCATTCAAAGTTGATACACTTACTCATGGAACGTAACTTCCACAAGTGCATAGGATACAAGATTCACACGATGCCAAGTGAAGCAGAACATCCCGAACCTCACCTTTTCTTTCCTCTCCTTTATAAGCACTAACATCACCTCTAAATCACCCGCAGCCCCAGGACCTTGACAACAGCGACTTCTGCTTTTTAAGATCAACCTCGACCCAAATACACAGCTTTCGCCAACCTTCCACGAATAGCACATTTCCACAGATCCTTCAACTCTCGCCAAAATGTGCAGCACCACCAAGAAGCAGACTGAGATTCCATCCCACGTCCTGGCACTTTACGATCGCGCCATCGTCAATTGCGCATCTCTCCCGCGCCAGAAGCTAGTCGAATCTTTCGCCGAGATTCAAGCTATCTATCCACAGTATCCTGTGCCATATGTAAGTCCTCCTGCTCGATCCGCATTCTTGTTGCTGACATTTACCAGCTGCACTGGCTCGGGACTGCTGTGTCTCAGAGCAGTGGCCAGAAGGTCGCGATTCGCAGCCATGACGGCAATGGTATCGATTTGCCTGATCGCGAGGGGCAGTACGATAGGACTGGAGCTGTTCGGCCAGCTATCGGAGCTGAGAAGGAGAGCAAGACTGCTGCCAATTGAGATCTGGAGAAGAATGGCATCTGCCTTGAGAACTTGTTTTCTTGGGATTCGCGCTTGCTGATATACAGCGCTCTAACAATTGATCGCGGCCTCGGTACGGAGCGGACAACCATACCACGAGGTATACTGGAGAGCATGGGAGCTGGAGTTTTGAATCACAACTGTGATGTCAGAGAACATGATATAGCTGATACCTTCATAGTCCTGGATAAGTCTGCTCGAAAAGGTTCTCTGGTTTCTGGTACTAGGGTCCCGTTCAGCAGTAGCTTTGGATGCAGTGTTCGATGGAGGCCACATACTGTCGTTTGGCTCCTGCGCTGGCCAGCATATGACCGGCGCTGCAAATGGCCCAACTGTTCTTCTTCTGTCACTTCTATACAATCACAGGCCAAGCTGAACTCATTCACTCCTCGATTCTTGCATGTGCCCGGCGGAGAGACTTCGCTTGCTTGTGCTTTCATCGCACGGACCGGACCCGTTCCAAACCTCACCTTGGACTTTCAAGCAGCATTTAAGGCGACACTCTGTCCACATCCAGACGCATACTTTCAACCACTACATCACCTTTCAACAACGACAAACAGCTTCTTGAAACCTCTTCAATTATAGAACCAGCATCTCCCGCTATGGATCTCGACATTCGCAGTCCGCTCGACGCTACTCTTCTTCCATGTACTATCGCTGCAGTCGTCGAGACTGGAGGCATTCGACATAGCGACTTCATTACCGATTGCGTTTCTCAATGGACTGTAAGTGCCTCGTACAATCCTTAACAGGCCGATACTAATTCATCCCAGGCATACCCTGACGACTGCCCTCTCTGTTACGGCCAACTCGACTCGAACTCCGACGATGCTCGCGACTCCGTCTGGGACTACTTGGGCCGCGGCCAGTCCCAGCGTCAAGACCGCTACATCATGACCACACCCCCTTGCGGCCATCACTATCACGCCGGCTGTCTACACAAAGCCACCGACCAGGGCTCTGGCTATAATACTTGCCTCGTCTGTCGTGCAAAGTGGTTCGACACCACCGAGAACCTCCAGAAAGCGCGCAACGTCAACTATGTAATATCACGGATGCTGAGCGGACACTATCCTTCCCCATTCAACATCACTAGGACTTGCCGAACCGAAGTGCAGTCGTACGAGCTTACCGAGAGCTTGGTTGTCGCGGCATCTGCGCTCAAACACTGAACGTCGAGATACAACGTGCATGAGGTAAGCCAATAGCACCAACAAATGCAAAGATAAGCGCATCACTGACAACTCCCAGGTCATCCAGCACAGTCACGCTACTCTTACGGCCATTATCGCGCTCGCTAGAGCAAACGATGGAGCTGAAGTCGGTGTTCTCAACTTCCTCACTAGGCTTTCTGCTCGAGCGACGGGTGTCATCTTTGGCGTTTATCCCAAGAGTCCGGATCAAGATCCTTGTCCTGAAGCTGTTGTTCTTCAGCATTTCGCTACGGAAGTGCCGAATATGGGGTTCGGACATTATTTGACTGGTTGAGAAGTTTGGCTGGATGAGGAGCGAAGGCGAGGGAGCAGCATACATTGCTCACTAGCGTGGGCCATGAACTTGCGGCATTTTCTGGATTGGAGCAGTCTTTGGTGCCGCTGGCGTTTGGTCCGCAGAGGGATTTGCTTTCCACATTTTGGAGTGAGGAAAAAGAGAGCGCATGTGCTTCATTCGATGTGTTTGAGAAACACTTCATCTGCAATATAGGTCAATGCCACTAGCGTTACATCGGGGGAATGCTTTACGTCGGCGAGCCATGGACTGAAGCAGATGAGGGAGAAGAGGATATATACACGAATTGTATCTGAATTCTCTCGTGGGTGTACCAGTTACGGCGCCCTCTAGATGAGCATTCAAGCCCTCGAAGTTGGCTTTATACGATTGGTATTCAGTTCATCTTGTCAAGGTTCACACCCTATCTGATGAACTCTCTCACTGTCATTGCGTCTTTCGTGCTCTCGATGCGAGACCTACGTTATCGTAGGCTGGTAGCTGCTCTGAAGGACCCCTTTCAGTTATTCACTACATAGTGTCTCTCAAACCAATCATTTCAGTAACGACGTCCTAACAATGGGTCTGGCGCACTGTATGGAGAGATCTGGGCGTGGATCAGACGAGGAGCGGAAGTAAGGAATGAGGCTGAATGTTTACTTGTATGACGCGGTGTATCTCAACGCCAACAGCCTGCCATGCCGTCGTGCTCAATTCTGGCTGGATTTATGGAGCTTTAGAATCGCGACGCGGAGAGGCGAGCCAGTACAGCCAGAGCCGTGAGGCGTTTCCAGTAACTGACCTGCCTTTCACAGAGGTGCAAAGCCTTTCAAATGTCTTTGGAACTTCCAGCACATGTGGATTTCCTTCATTCTCAGCAAGCATGCTTTCCTTGACCCCCATCTTTATACCAGATCTTCCTCTCCAATTTTCATATGCTTTTTGCATGTATGCTCTTCTCCCATCTCACGTGCCGGGACTCAGATTTCACAGAGTGAATCAAGCCTCCGACTCCCTCTTCACGAGTAATATGCCTTCTTTCACTCCTCGCACGGACTTTCAACGGGTGCTACGGGAACGCGCTGATTGCGAACCTCACCGTCATTATATAAACAAACATTTCCGCACTTCCTATACCGACACCAGCCTCCTTCCACCACCACCCGACTCGCATACTGAAGCACCTCGAGCGCCCCACCCACATATCGCCTCAAATACAACGACTGAAAAACCATACCGCAAGCGCCTCGAGCATCGCCTCCAGACAACGCACCCTATCGATCACCAATCCCTACCCAAGACCCAAACAGATTCGCCGTGATCGACAACATGAAGTACTCCAATGTCAACGTCGGCCGAAAGTTCCTCCCAGACGAGGCTGTGGAGGCCATCGAGAAGCCCATCACCAAGTGGGGCGAGTTCTTGGTTGACAGCTGTCTCACATCGAAAGAGGTATGCTCCAGCGCTTGTTCCTGAGATCGAGTCCAGCTGACCAGATCATCTAGAGCGCCGATGGCTCCTGCAAGTTCTGCGGCGCCATGCTGGTGTACGGCAAGACGACGGAGCGTTATGTCGCCTTTGCGATTGGACGTGGCAAGCCTTGCGTGGACGACACGCGCATTTTGAGCACCGACAAGTGCGAGCACAAGTTCCATGCCGGCTGCTTGATGAACGCCTGTCTCGAGGGCAAGGGGCGGAACAAGTGCCCACATCCAGACTGCGAAGTGGAATTCTTCACCAAGATCAACAAAGTGACCAGTGCAGTTGAGATCCGGAGAGAGCTGGCTACCATGAAGTTGCTTGCCTCAGACACTACACTTGGCCAGCTGGTCGCCATCCACCGTTGCGACCCGGAGAGGATACAAACGAGCTACTTCACGTACTGCATCCTCCTTGCCGCATACGAGATTCGGAGCTACAAGTACTCCGGCTTTCGCGCCCAGGTAAGCATCCAGGGGAGTCCTTTGATCAATAGTATTACTGACCACTCTTAGATCCACGACCACTTCGTGGTTCAGGCTATACTGGACACCATGCGCCATCTGCAGGGCGACCTGATCTTGGCCTCCAACGGCCAAGCAACCGTTCCAGCCATCCAGCAGCCAGAGCTCACTACGGCTCGAGTTCTTCACGACGGCAAGGGCAACAAGGAGATCCGTCTCGCAGAGTCGCTCTTTGGAGGCAATTTCGCTCGCTTCTGGAAGAAGTTCGTGAGCATCTTGGGAGAGAAGGACAGCAGTGGCAAGGACATCATCCACCACGATTCCAGACTTGCTGCTCTCAACTTCGGCGCTCAGGTCCTCGCTCTGGCGTCGAAGTTCTACATGCTCAAGATGGGCCAGCTGGAGGTCCTGGACAAGCCGAAGCCTGGAATGTGGGACTAGACGAACGAGCTCACGCAGCAAACTGTTCTATTATTTGCTTCCAGCGTTGAGCGATCATTATGGTATTGGCGTTGGCGTTGTTGCATTGTATTTGGACCGTTTTTTTTTTGAGTTGGACCGGGGTGAGGCTGTGAGCAAGAGGGCATGTAGCACCACACAATGCAGCCATGGCTCCCTCAGCATGGTGTAAGAAGGCTACGGCGTGCACAGATACAGCATATGATGGAATGAAACCTCAATGAGATGGAAAGGTGAATCGCAGTGATGGAGGACGTGAAGTCTCATTACACATCCTGCTCGGTCGTTTGTGCTCCCACTGAGATGGGACACGCTGTCAATGACCAAACATATGGGGTCTGCGATGAAATGATATGTTGATGAGATGAATGAGGTGAAGAGAAGGCAACGTGAAGTCTGGGTGGACTCCCTGCTGCCAATCCTTTGCACGTGAGCGGCTTTCGGTCCGTCGGCAACTCCTTCCCAATCCCTGCCACCCGAGGTAAGCTTCTCCAAACCACAACTCCATCGTCTTCTCGTCATTCCTGTTTTCTGAACTTCCGTCAATCAAATCAACATACTGGACACAATGCCTCAATCAGCCTCAGGAGTAGGCGTAATGGTGCCGACCCACACAAAACGCCTGAGACCTCCCCACGTAGACGGCGTAGACGTCACCTTCCGAAACGACAACATCCTACTCATAACCTACAACAGGCCCAAGCAAATGAACTCAATCACACATACCATGAACTGGCAGCTTCAACAACTCTTCGACTGGTTCGACGCCGAGCCTACACTGCGGGTGGCCGTCATTACTGGAACTGGCACGAAAGCTTTCTGCTGTGGTTCAGATCTGAAAGAGATCGAGCAGGCCAGGAATGCGAAATTGGAATCTGATGATCTGAAGAAGTCTGAGCCGTATCTTCATGAGCATCCGAGGAGTGGGTTTGGTGGCTCGAGTAGAAGGAGAGGAAAGAAGCCGGTTTTGGTGGCGGTCAATGGGCTGGCGCTTGGTGGTGGGTTCGAGGTTGTACTGAACTCGTAAGCTGTGATATCCTCCCTTTTACTTGATTTTTGCTGACCCATGCTGGTAGTGACATCGCAATCGCGTCTCCAACAGCCAAGTTCGGTCTTCCAGAAGCTCGGGTGGGCGTCTATGCATACGGCGGCGGCCTGCCAAGACTGGTCCACGCAGTTGGCATGCAGAGAGCCACCGAGATCGCATTGACATGTCGACAAGTTCCTGCCGAGGAGGCACTCCGCCTAGGCCTCGTCGCTGGTATTTCCAAGACTCCAGAATCTGTTCTTGATGAGACTCTTGCAAAGGCCAAGGAGATTGCGAACATTTCTCCAGATGGCACGATAGTCACAAGGGCGGGCTTGCGGGAAGCCTGGGAGACTGGCAGCATCGAGCGAGCGTTTCAAGTCACACACGAGCAGCTTTACGACAAACTCATTGCCAGCGACAACTGTGCGGAAGGGTTGGAAGCTTTCAGGACAAAGAGGCAGCCGAAGTGGAAGAATTCCAAACTATGAAGCTATCATGAACAGCGCCTACTGATGATGTGCTAGTGATAATACGTACATATCCAACAACACGCCGATGCTGCGCGGCGGTGACTCAATTTCTCACAAATCACAGCTTCCGTGCAGAATCTCAGAAGAAGCCGCCAGTCGTCGGTGGACCTCCAGACCCGAATCCCCATCCACGAAGCTGCGGTGCATACCGCAGCCCGGCGTTTCTGGCCTGCCATTGTCCATACCGCTCAGCGCCAGCGGAGCCCGCCCAACCTCCATTGCGTGCCCACTCTGCCGCTCCAAAATTCGGATACCGGCCGTACGCGTTTCGTTGGTGATTACGATCCAACACACCTCGAAGACCGCCGCCGAGACTGCTGTAGTCGTCGAGGCCGTAATCTCGGAAGCCTCCGTTTCCAAGTCGATTCCACATTCCTGCCATTGTTGGAGAGTACGTGTGTCAATTTTGTTATTCCTTGGTTCTCTGGGTACTTTCGTTGCGATACTTCACAGTCTTATTGACGGGAGAGTACACACGTTAGAAAACCCGATTTATACGACTTCACCATGGCCACAGATCTCGGTGAATGACATGACCTCATCATTTCAGCATGAAGTGACGCTGTCGCCATGAATCCATGGCAATATACAACTTGCCACAAGATATCAGCAGAGCGGATCGTGACGCATGGAGTCTGTGATCGTGACTTTGCTGACGTTTTCGCCAAACGTATCTATCAACACTATCTACAGCACACCTGATACTGTGCAGCGGCAATCAAGTCCTCTCACGATTCCTTTCTAGCAGCATCATGCTTGTTCGCCCCAACGCCATCGCCAAAACCCAACTCGTTTCAGTCGCTAAACCGCAAACTCATCGCTCAATTGCATGCATTGCTCTTTCAACCCTCTAAAATCCCTTCACGTCCACGGTCTGGTATTCCTAAAAGAAGCCACCATATCGAGGCGGTCCTCCAAAGCCTGGTCCCCATCCTCGGTACTGCGGTGCGTATCGAAGGCCAGCAAATTGGTTTTGCATTCCACGATAGGCACTGCCACCAGCAGGTCCTGCCCATCCGCCCTGTCGAGCCCACTCAGCTGCAGGATATGTTGGGTAGCGTTCATAAGCATTCGCCATGTGGTTCCGGTCAAGAACACCACGAAGACCGCCGCCAAGAGCACGGGTGTCGTTGATTCCATAGTCCCGGTAGGGACGGCCTTCGTTTTGGCCGCGATATGGCCACATTGTAGCGTGCTTGATTGGGAAAGGTTCCTCTCTGTGTTATTGGTATGTACTCGCTGTTGTTGCTTGAGGTGTGTTGTTCGTGTTCGTGTTCTCGAATCTTGGGATCTTGGTGATGAGGATAGAGTACAGGTTCGCAGATTGCTCTTAACCAAAACGCAGTTGGCCACCCACGGTGGTGAATGAGGACCGATCTGTTCAGTGGAGCACCTCCAGCATTGGACGACGCAGCAGACAGCATACCTGAGCGTATGAGAACCATATCATGAGGAGCAAGTGAGGCTTGATCACGTTGTGAAGAGCAGAAGAATTGGCTAAGTTCATATTGTATAAGGTGATCTCTGATGGTCACTATCGAGACTGGCCATGTCAAAGGAGTATTGGACCACAATATGTCTTCACAATCGACGCGCTCGATGAGATTAGGAGTCCTGGAAGAGCAGCATTGTATCGTTGTATGTGCTTGCTGCCGTCGATCTCAAGTTGGATGAGATGCCGCAAAAGATCAACCCACGATCCAAATCGATTGTCAGACAAATGGAAAGATGGCAGAGGTGAAGGAGATTCTTCCTAAAGATACTGATTCGAAATCCAGCCTGCATTCATACAACAAGGACAAATGATCAATTGGAAAACAAATCGCGAGTTTGTGATCTTTCAAGTCGCCGAGATATCATAGCATCTTGAAGGGCTCTCAAGCAACGATTAAATCTTCCAAGCGGTCTTCAGTCTATCACTACCACGGTCCATTTTTTTTTGTTTTTCATCCTCTGAAAACGCAACGATTGATTTGGGACCATCTTTACGCCAACTTCATGCCTTCAAACTGGCGTATCAATATTCGAAGCAGTATTGATGTGTACGGAAGCCTTCCGCACTGAAAGCCTGGTCTAGCCCTTCTTCCAAATCTCCTCCACTCATCCGAACCCGCGACGCCACAACAAACAACACCGACCACAAACTCCATCGCCGAACCATGAATACCATCAAGTCAACCCAAGATGAACCACGGCCTGACCCTTGAAGATGCGGACAGGCTGTTGGACCCGATAGTGGACTTTCCCGAGCTTGGCGCAGCCTTCGAGCGGGTCCGACCGATAACAGACTTCCGCAAAGACGATGCAGAGGCAAGGGTACTGTACATATGCCGGCGAATACAGCCTGATGCGGCAACTGGGACTGGAGTGGCATCAGTAGATGGCAAAGATGACCTCTTCGTCCTGAAATGCAAAGTCCAGTGCGTCTTGCCAGTCTTCGCCACCTGACACAGCTACTTACTTCCTCTTGCAGAGCGCCCTCAGTGCTGGCAGGCGGCTTGACGACTCCAATTCCTGGTCCCAGTGAGCACACCAAGGACGAGCTGAAGGCTCTGCAGAAGTTCAGAGATACCAAGTCGCAAGGGCTGCCGCATCTGATTGCATGGAAGACAGTCGTGCAGGATGAACGTGGTCCGATGCCAGGAGGCTATATCGCATACATTGTCATGACCTTAATGCCGGGTCAGCATTTGATGGATCTCAAGTTCTGGAGCATGGAAGATGCACAGAAAGAGGAGATCCGCGATGCTTTCACTCCAGCGATCCGGTGCGACAACAATCCTCCTGGAGTTTTTCAAGCGCTGCAACATAGACTAACATGAAATAAGGCATGTCTGGAGTCTCGGTTTTGATCCATACGATTGCGCATTACGGAACATCCTTTGGGAGGCGGACACTCGAAGACTGTACGCAGCTCCAATAATGTCTTGGCATTGCTGCTGACAGGAACACAGATCACTTGTTGACTTCGAGCATTGGCACCCGATGACCAAAGATCCAATCAACATGGACGTACGGCTTGAGATGCAGAAATGGGGTATTGTGCAACAGCCGCCTCACAACACGCATTGGGAAGCTTTCTTCCACGCGGAAGGTTTGACGAAGAAACGATAGAGCCATGACACCACAGATGTATATGCTGACTACAAGCTTTTCTTGCCACGAATCTGACTTCGAAGTTCAACACTTAAATTTCTTCGAAGCCAGTCTTTTGCGCTACTTTCCTGCTGACCACTGCCAAGCAAAACCTTCCAAATCACAGCTTTCTGCCATTGTGAGCCAAAGCAGCATGCACGTCTTGATGAACGACAGGCCCCCCGAACAATTACATCAAAGCACAATGTTGCCCATCAATGCTCCGCGCTATCGCCAGGGCATTGTCAAACAGCTAGGAAAAGGACGACTTCCGGAGGAGCTCATTCTGACAGTCTTCAAGTACGTCGTCTGCGATCTTGTCCTGCCAGTTGTCCTCGAAGTCACCCCTCAATGCTGCTACTCCAATGCCCTTGCAGTCTCCAACTATCTTCTGGGCACTCCTGGAACGGACGCACACCGTCTTCAGAAGATCATGGAAGAGGCTCTACTTTCCGAAAGGAATCTTCTTCTGGACTATCGAATGAATGGTGCCCACGGTCAGGAACTTGCTCTTGGATCCTCCCAGCTCCGCCAAATCCGCCATGTTGAGCTTCAGGTCTCCATCGATCCCATGTGCTGCTACCAAGACTGGGCTATAGAACCTGCAACTTCAGAGCTCAGAAAGCGGATCCGTCGAACACTGAAAGAGGCACGCAGACAACTCCCATGTCTGCAAAACTTTCGGCTCACAATACATATGAAACATTTCGGCCCAGTACCTCTCGCCTGTAGTTTCAAGGAAATACGCGAGAGAGAAGAACCTGTAATATCGAAGCTGCTCTCTACACTGCAGGGCAAAGTAAACGACTGGGACTGCAGCATCAGATTGCAGCATAGCTTCCGCAGAGAAGGCGTAACGGCAGAAGAGGCGGATCTCAAATTCTACGGAAACACGGCGCTTACTCTGCGTCGAATCAAGCAGCGGACCGCAGCCTCCTACACCCAGGCATGGCTGTTCAACAGATTTCTCAGGCTGTCGGCCTTCTTTTCCGAGCCTGAGGAGATTCGAGCTGGGCTCCGACAGCTTGCCACACAGGGTGATTCTGCTCCTAGGATCTCTCATGGGCAGTGGCACACATTCTTCGCTGGGTCCGAGGTCTCCTTATACTATGATCCATTCACTACGGCCATCATTACGTCGCCGTTCTACTTGGATGGCTGCAGAACACCGAAGAGACCGCAGCCAAGACTTCGAAGGAATGATGCAGACGAAATTGAGGCACGATTCCGGGCTGCGGGTGGCTATATATCACGATCCACGCCGGAAAGAATGCTCTGTGCCAGCAATTGTTTGGCTCACTGCAGCGCTATCTCTATTGAAGAGGCAAAGGAGGCGATGATCGCTCTGACGAAAGATTTGCGTGAAGGAGAGTATCAAATCGCTTCGCACCGGTGAAGCATGAGAGCGGCGTGTGGTCTTGTGCATTTATTCCACCTTTCCAAGCCCGCAAGGTTCAAGTAACCACATCAGACTCGCTCCCGAGACTCTGCCACTCAATCACGGAAACCAAATAAGATCATGAAACGAGTCGTCACCGGGCTTGAGTCCCGCAGGCTCTGCACGACGGGCGAAGCTACGTCTGATCACACAGACAGCAAATTTGGGAAGAAGCATCTGGAACATCGTCGCAAACTGCTTCTACGCTTAGCTGAAGGCGTCTTGCCTGACGAGCTGCTACTCGAAGTCTTCTCTGCGATGGTCCGTGAAGTCCTGCCATGCTTCTCCTGTTCACAGACACCTCTGATGACCGTCTCCCACGCCGCCGAGATACTGCTTTCGCCGACAATCTCCAAGAGCAATTGCTTGCGACCAATGCTCGAACGAGCAATCCTCGAGACCACAGCCTTCAAAGACATGGTACACTTCCGACGTCAAGGAGCCACAACTGTCGTCACAATACCTTCATGGGCGCAAAGCCGTGCGCATCAGATTCGCAACCTTCAGCTCAACTTCCAATACGAGCTCAGCACACATCCTAAGGGCAGAGGCGTCTACCCATCGCAGCTTCTACAGGCGACTCGTGGTATGGCTAGCTTGGCTGAAACATTTCCAAACCTGCACCATCTGGATATCATCTTGGATTTTGAGCTTGTTTTGTGCGGAAATCGTGTCCTTGACATACTGAGTGCAACAGCCAGAAGTGGATGGCAGGAGATGAAAAGCTGGCGTGAGATTCTGCTTGATCTGATCACTGCCACCAAGACCAATGGACCTGGCAAGCGCAAGACCATTAAATTTCGAGTGACTCGGTTGGAAGGGCCTAGCAATGTCAAAGAAGCTGGCCAGGCGATGGTCGATGACCGCGATGCACTTGAGATTCTTGAGGAAGCGACCAATAATCTGGAGGAGGAATTCTTTTGAGATCGAAACAATGAACACAATGAACGTATACGAACAACATCTCGAGCTCAAGAGAATGGTCTACGGCGCTGACTTTTGAAGGCCTCGAAGAAATACCGCACCCTGCTGACTTTGCGCGCCACGCAACCATTGGGCTTGGATGCGCACTCTACATCCTGGAAGAAGTCTGGCTGACCTCCGTCCTCGACTCGCTCATATTTCTCTCTCGCTCCCTCACAATAGCAGCATGCTTGCCTTCCTTGAGCTCGATATAGCCCTGCCGCACACGAATCAGTTCCGCCACTTTTTGAAACCATCGACGATTCGCAACTCAAATACCTCTGTGTCTTGGCTCTTGCCCATGTCACTGGCGGCGATGGTGTCTGTGGCACAAGTATTGTCATTACACACTCCAACCTGTGATTGATCCTCACTGTTGCGGCGGAACGTCTGTAGATGGATACGACGATCCAGAGACGCTAGCCATGGAGACATACGGCCTGAGAGAGTTGTTGCCATGCCGGTGGTCTCGACGCCTGTGGCATCGGAGCGGTCTCCGACGATGGTTGGGGCAAAGCGACGCTGGTTTCTGTCAGTTCTGACGCGCAGCACTGCTTTGCCGGGGTTTCCACTTACGATGTAATTGCGGAGCGCAGGCATGCAGGCACAGAAGATTGAGCCTGTGACTTCAAGCTTTGACTACGCGTTGATGTCAGAACGAAAGACGATCGCCACATCTTCGCACCACCCGTCGACATACCCAAAGTCCAGGAATGACGAACACCCAAGTGAAGTTGGACATGTCGTCAAATGCGACAAGAGCTTGCAGGCGCAGGATACTGACAAGCGTGATGAACAAGCCAACGCCGAACATCATCATCACCTGCAACTTCTTGCGCATGTTGAGCTTCATGGTCCAGATCGCAGGCATGGGAAGAGCGATAACCATCAAGTCGATGAGGATGTTGGTCAGGGATCTGAATGTCAGCAGAACATCAGCTCTTTCGGAACAGTTGCAGATGTGCTCGAGCTACTTACGCCGGCCAAATGAAATGCTTAAGCGGAATACATTGGCCATGGTGCAGACCATCCCATCGTGTCCTGGAGACATCAGTGACCGAATCCTGGCACAAGATGCCTGGCAACTCACCAGCTGTACTTCACCGGAATGCATTGAAAGATCGCGACAAAAAGAAAGCTTACGGTCCAGGCGACAGTGATGCCCATGGCGATGAAGACACATTGCCGGAATTGCTTCTGAGCAAAGAAGCGAAGATATGTGAAGAGGATCGAAATCCTGACAAGACCAAGAGCCAGGACGTACAGCATCTCGCCGAAGTACGTAAGCTGTATCACAATTAGCATAATGGAGTGCAACATCGGTGGCACACCCGTACCCTCAAAATTGTGCCAAGATTACTCGGCTGAACGGTCCAGACATCGGTTCCACTGCAAGCAGCTTAGTAACATTCCGCTCTGACTGGTTCTGAACACATACTGGCCAAAGTGCGTCACTGCGAGACTCATCAGTATTCCGGCAGCTGGCAGCAAAGACTTCATATTGATACTTACTGACTGTGGTAATGGTGCAGTAAGGAATGGCAGCCATTACCGTAATGGTGATGAGCAGATCATCCCACCAGAGATCCGTGAACACCACCTTGGACTGAATGCTGAGATGAACCTTCGAGAAGATGCGTATCACATATGCGAGAAGTGCAATGGCAAGACTCCCCAGACTGGAGCCTTTGACCATTTCTTGGCGGTTCCGGATTGGCTTCCGACATATTGTGTCAGAGATGTTCTTTGTAGCTGGAATCTAGTGAGCTCATGCGGAGCCAAGGATTTCTTCTCCACGAACAAAGCGACTCCACCACTGTGCAAGATGAGAGCACACATCCTCCAACTTCTGCTGCAATGGTCTTGTTGTTGCAGGAGCATGTGTGGTCGGTCATCGAGCAAGGCGAAGCTTGGATGGCTGTCGCAAGACATGAGAGCTATTCCACGATCAGCATTACTCTCGCGCTGGAGCTGGCCTTCCACTTACACCACACTTTGGCAACTGTGAAATGAGCTTCAGCTCCTCTGCTTGCTCCAACTTCGCTTCCTCGGCGGGTGCTCGCATGTCGCCATCATGGCTTCCACTCTGTGCGACGGCCAATGACGCTGCCAGTGCAGCTGCGAGTATCGAGAGGTGCATTCGCATCTTGATTCCGGGTCACAGGATAGTCGATGGGTGTGATACGAAGGGAGAGAAAAGTCTCAACGAGGACTTGATGGCATTGACATGTCCTCGACGAGAAAGTAGGAGGCCATTGCGTTTGTCCAACTTTGAGCCTGTTCCTGGGACGTCCCAACGATACGGATGACAGCGGGGAATGAGCTTCATCTTCAGCTCTTCTCTGCAGGTACCAACCTCTTGTGCCTGCCTTCGGAATGTGCTTCCGGTTGGGACTGTGGATGAGCATGGTTCTCTCAAGCTGGAAGTCGACTTACAGCAACCCACCGCACTACTACTCAGTCCTCTTGGATGAGTGCCACAATGAGTGACCACCTCTACAACGATCTTGAACAACCCATACACTTCCACGATCTCGTCTCTGGGTCGGCAGCCACGCCAGATCTGCATGCGCTGAGAGCGACGTTGCATGAACGCTGGATCCCAGAGGAAGCGATGTCGTTCATACATCCCAGCAAAGCTTAAATTTACTTCAGCATTGGCTCTCACAAGCAACCGTTTCAAAGCTGCTCACCCTTGCACATTTTGGGGAATGCACAACTCTGGAAGCAAGAGGGAAACATCACCGACGAACGAAGCAGCGAATGCCATAGTTCCAGATCTTCCAAAGCTTGTACAGCGCAGGATCGCGCAGATTTGAGGCCACATTCACACTAACAGCCGACTTCACGCCAAGCCCAACATCAGCTCCACAGCCGCGGATGTTCTTTCTTTGATCAAGCAGTTGAAGCCTCTCAGCACTAGCAATATAAGCAATCTCTGACGCTCTAAAAACATTCGTCGCACGAGATACAGGAGAAATGGCAGCACTTGACATTCCGCGGACTGGTTCCGAAATCCCTGCAACGTCGCTTAGAGCACAACCAGTCGCCACGAAGTTACCAATGGTGGCCAGTCTTCGTTCGATTAGAGACTCAACGCTGTCATTGAGCATCGCAAAAGCTCTGCTCATTCGTCCAGAGCCTCCTTGCCAGACCAATGCAATGCAGGATGTCGTCGGAAGCTCGGGCCAGCAACCCTATATCTCAACTGTTCCTGCAGTCGTCAATCCTAGTCGGAGCTCTTAACAACCACGAAGTCATCTCTCTGCCCAGCCCGAGACTTTGTCGAACTCATCAGCCTATATTATTGCATAGGCAAGCATACCAGGATCTCCTTCTCGCACCTCGGTCTGCCCAACCAAAGAGTTTGTAGCCCTGTCCCGACCACTTTTCTTCAAACGAGCATCTGACTTCTCCCGACGAACATGATCTTGACCTTCTACATCCCGGCGTAGGCGCCTTCAACCAACCACATGTCGCTCGTTATTCAGTCACTCGTTTCGGTCGTTCTCTTCTTCTGCTGTACAGTCTTTGCTTTTCCAGATCTTGAGTCTTTCGCATTGCATGAACATCGGCATGGTAGCCTACATGAGAAGCTACACAGCCACCCACTCGTGAAGAGAAAGGATGAGGAGGAAAGGAAGTTGGTGACAAGACAGCTTGATGGCTTGATGAGCGGTCTACTGGGACAACTTACGAATACTGGTGGCACTCAAGGTATGACAACTCATCAACGTCGACGAGCAAGGAGAAGGTGCTGGCAATGTCATCAAGATGGCCAAGGAGCCGGCGCAGGAGGAATCGAGACCATCATCGGTTCTGCGATCAACATCTTGGGCTTTGGGTACGGCGACGTACCAGTCGATGTTTGGAACAAGTATCCCTTCTACCCACCAGGTCCTTCAGATCAAAGAGGACCATGTAAATGATCACCACTGCATACGATCAAAAGACATTGGCTAATCATACCGCAGGTCCTGGACTAAACGCCATGGCAAACCACGGCATCATCTCCCGTACCGGCGTCACAAACCTCGTCGAAGCAACTGCAGCACTAATGGGCGTCTTTGGTCTGACAATCGAACACGCCCTCCTCGTCGTCCTCTTCGGTCTAATCCCAGCCGGCGACCTAACAACAATGACCTTCTCAATAGGTGGTCCAACACCACAAGTCCACGCGCCCCTCGGCGGAGCAGGAGGTCTCTTCGGTCTTCCTCAAGGTCTAGATTACTCCCACAACGCAGCCGAAGTCGATGGCTCCCTAACCCGCGATGGTCTCGACGTGACGGGAAATGCCTGGACACTAAGCATGCCGAGATTCATGGAGTATTACAATAGTGTTCCAGAAGGATATCCGATCACACAGAAGGATGTCGCAAGGATTTGTGCTTTGAGGTTTCATCAATGTGTTGCGACAAATCCTTGGTGTTATATTGGTCCGCTCACGGGGTTTGTGTTTCGGACGGGTGCGTTCTTGTTTTCTGCGACATTGATGGCGAATTACTCGAGTGAGAATGGACCGGAAGGTGAGTGAGATGAGGTGCAGTGAGAGGCATGGTGAGATTCTGACCGGGCTGTGCAGGTGTCCTGACGCATGAGACTCTGAAGAGCTTCTATGGTATCTCAGACTGGCCGCAACCGTTTACGTATAACGAAGGCTGGGAGCGAATACCACCCAATTTCTATCCTCGCGGCACGACACACAGTTTCAGTGCTCTGGAGTTCTTTGAAGGTGTCTTTGAGTGGGTTGAATGGTATCCCGAGTTGCTCAACATTGGTGGGAACATGGGTGCTGTCAACACCTTTACAGGTGAGTGATGATAGTTGTGCGTGTGGTAGAGTGTCGACACTGACGTCTTCCAGGCCTCGAAGTCGACGGCGGCGGTCTCGCGCTGCCGTTCGTCTCTGACCCTACGACCTACCTTTGCTTCGTGCTCGAGGCGCTGAAGGTTCTCTTCCCTTCGTTCACCAACAACATCTTCGCGACGGTCTTCGGCACTTTGTCAGGAGCTCTGTCGACGGTTACTTGTCCTGAGGTAGGATCGTATACGCATGGCGGTGTCCCGATCTTCGACTACGCGAAGCAGACCTTCCCGGGAGCACAGCGGGCTGGTCGTGGATTTTGATCAAGACAGCTTGGTGCATGCGACATCTCAGGCAGCATTCTCAACGGTGGCTGTGGACTTGTGGTAGGTGTGTGTAGCTACGATACCCGATTGTAATGCTATTGTTTCCACATCACGGCCCGACGGCCACGGTCGACGACACGATTTCCATTGCTTTTCTTGAGGTAGAGGGTATGGTATTGCTGCCTGTTCGACAGAGTCAATGGACATTCTCCGCACAGCAAGGCGAGTCCGCCACAGGCACGTGTCATGCTCCTCCCTCACTGACACTGATTCTCGTATAGCGCTTACCCTTGCCTCACCTCCATGGACCTCGTCAGGCAGACATTAAAATGTCAAAAGCCACGAAACGCACTTCGACAAAAGAAGCCACATCTCCGAAGAGGCTTTAAAGGCTGAAATTGGTGTGCTGCCATGTCGATCATCCGTGGGAGGTTCCGCCGCCTCGACCACATGACCCCGACTTGAAAGGGCATTGCGACGCCACTAGTCTCGTGGCATGAGCGAGGCGTAGAGCTAGCAATAATGATGCAGGAGGCCTGAGATGGTAGAAAGGTAAGATGGAAGAAGGTACAGACGAAGTGCAGTGGAGGTGAAATGACATGCATTAGACGTGATGGTGGCTTGAGAGGACGATGCGTAAACGACCTCATTGAAACTCGCAAAGATGCTTGAGGACACAAAGAGACAATAGTAGAAGAGGCGCGACTTGAGAGAATTGGAAAACGAGACCATGTCATGCCTGGCCGCAGAGTTTGAAGATGCGCTCACATGAAGAGGAATGCGAGAGATACTGTTGGAGACGAAGCTCATCTGGCCCAATGTTGGCAAGCAAATGAGCGATGCGTGCTGCGCGATGAACCTTGTCTTTTCTCATCATTGTCCAGGACGTCCGCCACATCGCCAACAATGACCATTGGACCACGAGGCCAGATCCTCCGCCTGGCCTTGACGCTTCGGAATCCGATGCTGGCGGAGGACCTACTCCAGTTCCTCCCTTTCCCGTGCTTCTCGCCTGCGCGAGCTCACACCACTATGCAAGCCCTCGCCTCTTTCTGTCCGTCAATGAGATTCTCGATCGATGATGATCAAGCCTTAGTAAACAGGCGATAATGCTTGTCTCGCGAATATTCGGATTGAAGGTCGAATGCAGGCCACTGACACCGAGGCATCGTTCGCGAGATGGGTAGAACGATCGCACGTTGTACGGAGTTTGCTTGTGTGTCGGCATGAATAGCGTTGAAAGCTTGTCTACGCTGATGAAGCGTCATCATGATCGGGAGCATTCTCGTCAGTGCATTGTAAGAACGCAGCAGGACTGCTCACCGAGGCTCCGCTCTGCCGTCCTGGGCGTGATGCAGTGTCCAAGGCGGACGGTGGTCCGGTGGAGTGCTGACTGCAGATTCGTCGGAACAGTAGGCACAGGTAGGCAACTGTTCTCTCCACGATCCTGACCACTCCGAATCTGGAAATTTAGCATTGCACACCATGCTCAGACGCAGCTAATGCATTCCTTGGCCTTTATGCACGAATGGTAAGTCCCTCAATTGGACTTACTTGACTTGTCCCAGGCCAACTTTCTTCCCAAGACCAAGAACCGCACTTCTCATCTTTTGACTTCGAATCTTCGATCGAGCGATGACATAGCGAGTGAATCAGACTTCCATTGGTCACTGGGCTGTCTCAGCATCGCTTCTTCTGCCATACCGAGGAGATTTCCAAGAGCCTTAGGAACACCCTGCTCAGCATGTTTTCGTCCCTACAAGCTCCGAACTCTTTCTGTAGATTGAGACGACGATCATTCTTGTATTACTCCATGACCTACGCATCTACAGCGCACGGAATGCATTTTCGAGTAAAGATCTTGGTGGGGAGGGGGAAGAGTGTGGTTCAAAATAAACTTCTGCATCAAGTGCCGAGGCTACCTCGGTCGTGAATAAGCCACCCGTCATTGGCTGAGCGGACCTCACTTGTGCCTTCTGGACCCTTTCTCCATCCTGTTTTGATTCGTCATTCTTTCAAGCCTCTGCCGTCGTCTAGATGAAGCTGGTGTGTACCTGGCGTACACTTCTGCAAAGCCGGACTAAAGCACGGTCAGCGGAGAAGAAAGCCACAAAGATGGGGAAGGAAACGCGGCATCAGGTACTGCAGACCTTCATGTTGACGGCAGAGACTGAAAGACGGGAGTGAGAGGAGACGAGAAGGCCCAGGTGAGCATGCAGAAGCCCAGAAAACTGATATCCCAGACCGTTAATCCACATGGGCATTGCGCCACGACCAGTTCAACACACGTGGTTGCAAATCTGCAGTCTGGACCCCAGAGGACTATGAAATAAGCTTGAAAATCTCCCGCCAGTATTTGCAGCTAGCCTCTCCAAGTGCTTCCAAGGCCCCAGGTGGACGATCGCACCAAAGGCTTTCGCCCGGCTCAACTCTTGACAACGCAGGATGTTGATTTTGCTGCGGAATGAAAGCACTTCAGATTCCTGCGTACGAAGACGAGCATACAGTACATTGGAGAGCTCGATGTGGAAACCTTTCAGGATTGCGGGTGTTCCTGCCTTTGACACAACTCATGCTTCGCCTTCGACGTAACTGGCGTATCCCATTTCCCGCTCTTGATCAGCTGGCCAGCAAGACCAATGCAGGAGATTAAACACTATAGGGCAACGCAAGGCCAATGACAGCACAGATGTGACCGCTTATGTCTACTTCCAGAAGGTCGCAGCCACAAGCAGTAGAAGCTATCGAAGCTGTAGCCTACTACAGCCCAGCGAGACGCACCCCAGAAGCCAATCGGCCCTCATCTGGAGATCAGAAAACACATCGGTCACAGCCTGGCCTTCAAAACTCTCCGCATAGCGAGCCGCATCCGCCACAAGCGCATTCAAGCTCCATGCAAAGTTGCATCAAGCTTCACGCGAGCTTGCCTCTGGAGCTAAGCCGCTGGAGCCGCTTTGGGTCTGGAAGAGGTACCAAAGCAAGCGGGAATACCCTCAGGTGGTATTTGAGGGGACGGATCACTGCTCTCAGATCGTCTTGTTCCTCCACCAAACATTTCCTCACATCTTGCGACCATCATGCTTAACGCTGTTGTTGTCGCTGCCTTGGCCGGCCAGGCCGCTGCCTTCCCATGGGTTGCCCACTCTGTTGGCATGTCCAAGAGGGACTTCGAGGGCGAGACCTTGACCCGCGGTATTGAGGCTCGAGATGACCAGCAGACCTGCGGTTTCAACCCAAACCACGTTCCAGCTCAGGGAATCACCGCCAAGTACCCATACTGCGGTGCCAAGTACCCAGCTCCAGGTCTCCAGGTCTGCGTCAACAACTTGGTGCCAGCAAAGGTAAGCTCCTCTTAGCCTCTGATCATCCTGCCAGGTTACTGACTTGAATTCCAGGGTGACACTGCTCACGCCTACATGAAACCAAAGAGCACGGACATCCGTGGACCATGCCCAGGCTTGAACGTAAGTCACATCATGGTTCGTCTCAAGATTTAAGGGTACTGACAGCCGACAGACCGCTGCCAACCACAACTTTCTGGCCCGCGATGGTATCGTCACCTTCGGTGAGCTCGTCGACGCTCAGCAGAACGTTTACGGTGTGGGCTACGATCTTGCCGTCCTCCTCGCCACTCTCGGTGTAGGACTTGACGGTGACCCAATCACTATGAAGCTCTCTCTCGGATGCGATGCCACCACCCGAACTGCCAGCCCAGGTCTTGGCCCAGAGCCAGGTCTTGTCGGCCACAACAAGTTCGAGGGCGACACTTCGCTCACCCGTAACGACTACTTCCTCAACAACGGTGACAACTACAAGTTTAACACCACTCTCTACAACCAGATGATCCAACAGTGCTCCGTTGGAGGCGTCAACACCGCTGGCTGCAACTTTGCCAACATCGCCCGCTACCGCAAGCAGCGTTACGATGACTCCGTTCAGCACAACGGAAACTTTTACTTCGGACCAAAGTCCCTTCTCTTGTACGGAGCTGCTTCCTTCTTGTACACACTCTTCCCATCCAAGGGCGAGCTCGGTGTTCCAGACAAGACCACCATGGACTACTTCTTCAAGAACGAGCAGCTCCCACCAAACTGGTTCTCTCGTATCGACCCATACTCCATCCCACTCGTTGCTGGCGAGATCTTCAAGCAGTACGAGGCATACCCAGTCGCTTTCGGTGGTAACACCGGCAAGCCAAACACTTTCGTTGGTATTGGCCAGAATGGTCCATCTTTCTCCAACAACATGTTCAACGGTACTGCTGCTGGTGTTGCTTGCTTGCTATACCAAATCGCTACTGAGAACGTTCCATCTGCTCTTGGCGGAGGTGGAAACACTGCTTTCACTACCGTTCCACAGGCCAACCTTGACTGGATGAGGAAGATGATCAACCCAATCTTCCAGAGCTCGAACATGACTGCCTTCGCTGCTTGCCCAATTGTTGCCCCATCTGGCACTGGCGGAAACGGCAAGTAAATCAGACGTCAATGGAGGAATGAAGAAGGGGGAGAAGGAAGGAGAGAAGTGTCATGATGATGAGAATGCTGTCAAGTCTCGACAAGCAACTTGTATGTAAAGATGATGTATGACTGAACGAAGTCTCGAAAAATTGATCAACCACCTTACATTCTCCATTTCCCTTCCTCAAATCTCAAAAATCTTTATCGAGGCTATTGTACAAGTGTAGATCTCAGCACAGTAAGAGATGTGCCTGTAAAGTCGTCAAGTGCCATCCACCAAATGATATGTATTCTCCATTCATTCTCTCATCTTTTTGGTTTCTTGTACTGCTATCTCTCATCCCGTCCCTCGAATCTTGTGCTTTAATCTGTCCCATACTCTACGGCTTCTTAATCAAAATATTCCAAGTCTGACACCCATTCCTCCCATACTTAGCGCTCGCCCCACCTCTTTCACCTCCAGTCGCACACATCTGGTAAAACTGTTTCTGGCAAACTTCCTGCGGCACCCACTGTGCAGGACTACAAGTGCCATCAATCCAGACATATACCTTATTCGGAGATGATGGAGGAGCAGGTTTGAGGTATACTCCTGTATGAGCGAAGAGTGAAGGCACGGTGGCTTTTGTGCCGCTGCGTTGGCAGAAGAGGTCGATTGCTTTGACGACGCGGGGATTCTTCTTTTGGCAGACGCCTTTGGGGTTGGCGACGATGTCGAGGACGGAGGCTGGGTCTGGATTTGCGATGACGAGGGCGCTGAGGGAGGCGATGAGGAAGGAGAGGGTGGTTGCGAACTTCATGGTGTTGGGTCTCTTTGGTACGTGATGTTTGAATTGAGGTGAACTTCTGCTTTGGATATAATTGACCTTTCAAATGGCAAGTGTAAGCTGACAACAAAGAAACTATGCCTTCAATAGCAGATGCCGCGTGAGATCTCACTTCTCCTTTGTGTCATTTTTGACGCTTGGTAGACGAATGTGAGGAGCAGAAGTCAGCAACAGTCGGGATGCCATCAAATTCATTGCACTAGAGAGACCGACCCATATCCTCGATTCACAACCGCACGTATAGTCTGCTTTGCGCGGTTCAGGCGCGTGGAATCATGGGATGAAGACGCAAGAGGTAATATCAAAGAGAGAGATACAATGCGGACGATTACGAGAAGCTACGCACTGCTCGGTACTATTCACAGCGACGACTCCATCACGAGATGCTCGTTATAGCATTGCGTCGATGCCAGATCTCTGGTGCGTTCGTCTCGAGCCATCAGTAGACGTTTGAAGAGGGACGAACAAAGAGCAGTCATATCCAAATGCGTCGACTATTAACGAGTCGGGCTCTGGGCTTGTGCCATTGTTGTCCTTTGTCCCAGTTCAGCTTTGCAGTACCTCGAGCAACATTTCGAGATCTAGTAAAATGATGGAACGCTCTAAACGTAACACGATCTACTGTGGTAGCACAGCATGGTATCGTCCTTGGCAGACTCAGGTCTCGGCCTCTACGCGCTTGCAATTCGAGCTTATCATCACCCACAATTCTGGTTCTGGACGGTATTCGTATTCCGCTACCTACGCACTGTCGTCCATTTGATCTCATTCTGGTGCTACCGGCCTGCTCCAGTGCTCAATAAACCGCGATACAAGCCCGAAGACTGCAGTGTCATTCTGCCCACCGTCGATCCTGAGAATCCAGAGTTCACAGAATGCATTGAAAGCTGCCTACGAAACAAACCATTGGAGATCATCATCGTCACAGTCGGTGATAAGAACGAGAAGACATGCAGGGCAGTCGTTGACAAGTACTTTTCCAAATATCCTACGGTCATCACCGTCCATATATGCCCGATTGCCAACAAGCGTCATCAAGTGGCGACCGCCATACCCAAAGCCATAGGAGAGATCACAATCCTTCTTGATGACCATGTTATATGGCCCGCAAACTTCCTCAAGACTGCGATCGCCCCCTTCGAAGATGGAAGAGTAGGAGCAGTTGGTACGAACAAACGAGTGCGTCGAACCGACACAGGCTTCAACATCCGATCATATTGGAATATGCTTGGTGCCATCTACCTCGAACGTCACAACTTTGAGATCCGAGCAACGAACACGATCGATGGCGGAGTCTTCGTCATATCAGGTCGTACGTCTTTGCATCGAACACAGATCCTTCAAGAACAGGAATTTCTAGACGGCTTCACTGACGAGCGATTCTTCTTTGGTCTATGTGGTCCGCTCAATCCTGATGACGACAACTACATTACTCGGTACGAAGTCAAGAAATGTTGGGACATCAAGATACAATACTGCGAGGATGCTTGCATTGAGACAACCCTTGGCACTTATCCCAAATTCGTAAGCCAATGTTTGAGGTGGGTACGGACGACATGGCGAAGCAACAGCTGTTCTCTGTTCACGGACCGGACTGTCTGGTATCGTCAGCCGTGGTGTGTCTATGCAGTGTACATATCCAGCTTCTTCAATTTCGCGCTTTTCAACGACTTTGGTCTGGCCTACCTTCTCCATCGATCTGGCTATGGCACCACCGCAACGTACTGGAGTTTTGGACTGTGGATCTTTACAACCAAGATGGTCAAGCTTACGCCATACTTCTTTCGCCATCCGGAAGATCTGAGGATGTTGCCTGGCTACTTCGCCTTCGCATACTTTCATAGTCTGGTCAAGCTTTACGCTCTATTCACCTTCTGGAACTGTCATTGGGGCGGAAGAAACCTTGCTGCAATCAACAAGTCGGCCAACGGTGTAGAGACCGAAGATATCGATGAGATTGATCCTGCCGATCTACCGCCGTATACAGATCACAATGGAAGAACGATCTGCAAGCATTGCGGCGGATCATATGTCTCAGTGTTTCGAGGAATGCTACAGGAGATTTTGGAGCTCTTCTACGATGTTGACACTGGCTATCTGACGTGGTTTGGTCTTACAGTAGCAGGATTGCTGATCTATCTTGGGCTGGAAACAGTGATTGAGGATTACGGGTTCGCTCGCCATGCATATTACCCTTTCGTTGCTCCCACTCTAATCTGTAGACGGTTCGGAGGCTGTTGATATATCGAACTTGTAGATAGTCACCAATATTCACGCAAGATTATCGAACTACTTCTTCACTGTCGGCGATCACTGTATCTCCCAAATCTTTGTGCTTCTCTTTGCTGACAATGGCATTGAAATCTACGGTCTGGAGCAAACATGTCAAGGATATAAGCACACCATCGACGTTGTCTCGCATCACCCTCTCTCATCACTCTTCATCTATATACGTATCTGTGATGTGTGTATATGCGTTTGTCTGGGCACGTGAATTGTGGAGTCAAAGATGGCGAATCAGAACCCCTGCTCGTCGGGGAGCAGGGATGTTTTCGCGTCACAGTCGCGATGCTGCAGACTATGCATTGATTCGAGCTCACAATACATTCTCGACGTTCTCGCGCTTCGTAGTGCTTGGAGCGCTTTTATTCAAGCACACTACCAGGCATCTCAATACACCGCGAGTCGGATTGCAGCGTCTGCATCTGACCTATACGATCCCTCCTACTTCTGCGACCTTCTCAGTAACAAGAATCCCGATATTCCTACACCATGCCTCCCAAGAACCACTTCAAGTCTCGGGGCCTGAAGTATCTCTACCAGGAGCGGCATGCGCACCAGATCCTCATGGTGGAACTTGGTCTGGACAACACACACGGCATGAACGTAGCACACAATCTCCTCGGTCGAACGTATAACCATTACTATAGCGAGAAGCAACGCCAGGCTTATGGCGTCAGCACAGTCCGCGACGAATGGCGAAGCCGGGACAAGGCTTCCAAGCCAGTCGAGCTATGGAAGTATATCACTGCCGGCAACTACACGCAAGCGGAGCTCAACATGCACGACAAGCTTCGCAAGATCATCTTCTACTACGCTGCTCAGAACAACTGCAAAAACTATCTTGTCACCGGCCCCATGACACCACTCCAGGTGACGCCTGTCACTGGATCACTCGCTGAGACGCTACTTCAAACGGAAGGCCTTGCTTCCATTCTGGCAGAGGCGAAACAGCTCCTTGTGTCAAAATCACTACCAGGTGCCGCTGGCGATGGCCTGGAAGATGATGAGAGAGGCAAGAGTGAAGGCTCGGCAAGCTCACGCAAGACGAGCCGACGAGCGACTGTGGCCTCACCAATCGCTCTCACCCAAGGTGACGCAGCTTTGGCCATAGACCTCATCCAAGATGACGTTGCTTCTCAACTCGAAGCCGGTCAAGATGACGCAGAAGTTCAACTTGGATTCAATCCATACGATGCGCCTCCACTCAACGACCCTCAAGACCATGCACAGCAACAGCAGGCCAATGCTAAAGGATGGGGCGGTCTTTACAATGGCGATGAAGGTGAGCTCCTTCCTGGCTTCACACTTGTGACTGATGCTGACTTGTCTCCAGACCATCTCAACTACGTCCCTTCTGACCTTGACGAAGAAAATGAAGACGGTGAAGAAATTGAGGAAGACGAAGAGGGCGAAGAAGATGTGGACCAAGACGAGTTGGCTCCACCACTGCATTACGGAAGCTACTTCTTTGGTAAGCACGACTTCTTCGAGCTGCGCAAATTCCGTGAGCAGCATGCGGCAGACTTTCCAAACTTTGCCGGAGGCTTGGCAGATGAGTGGTAGGGCATATTGATTGGATAAATCATCGGAGCATAGAAACCAGCAACAGGTGACGTTGAAGATAGATCACTCACTGTGGACACTAAGGATAGTTCTCCTGATCGACGGACAGCTCTGCTAGTATAGATGACAAGGCAGGCGTAGATACAAGAGCTGGAGGCATGAGGCGAAGCTTGTGACGATAGAGCTAGACAGCGGTAGATATTCAACAGCACGGCAATAACATGAAGAAGAGTTCCAGACTTGCTCGGCGTTGTTTCGATCGAATGCTCAAACTGCAATGTCGTCCTCAAAGGTTCAATAGTCCGTGTAGAAGGACTTTGAGGCCGAACACGCCTGATGAGCCAAGACCATTGGTATGGGAGACAGGTCTCTGGCGGCGACTCAAGGCTTGGCACTTCATATGCACAACAGATCCTTTGATACAATCGGTCTGACAGCGACAGAGATCAATTCTACCCCTGGATTGATGCGCGACGATGACAACAGATCGAGAAAGAGACGCAGCTGCCATTGACTTCCAAAGCACCTAGCTAGCCGTGAGATGGGCGTGGCCAGGCCGTCAGGGCAACCGTGTTGCGTTGCTGCAAGATCCCTGAACCTCACAACGACCGAACATCACCCGCAATCACAACAGTAAACGTCAGTCTGATTGTAGCCCTCGTCATACTGTTGTGATTAGAAGCTGACGCACACTGCCCCTCGCCATATATAAGGCCTTTTCCCTGATCCTTCCTGACCTTCTTTTCTTCTTCATACTTACCTGGTTCGGGATGGGGTGCTCATGAATTCCTTACGATCCTCCAAGGTTAGCCTGCATTGCACAGCGTGGTGCCGACCTTGGGTGTTGTGACTACGGTTGCAACTGGGGCGCAATTTTTGCTGGCTACCGTCGCTTGCGACACACTTCTTTTCATCTTGTTGTCGCCTCTGGGCGTCGCGAGGAGAAGAGACTCCGCCATCATCACCAGCCACCATGTCTGCTCATCCTCTGTATCTTGTCACTACTCTGTGTCCTTCTCATAGTGTTGTGCATATGATCATCTCGTCTTTGTCATTCGTTAAGCTTGTTGTGCCGAACAGCGCGACGGCACTTCCGTCAAGTTTTCAGATCACCATCAGGTGCGGCACCGGGATTGCGAAGCTATTGCGACGCCTGTGAGTAGCAACGTCTTCTCGGGAATGGCTGCGGTTATCGTGTAAGTGGTCCATTATCTTGCCGTCCTTTCGATGGTCATGGCCCTCTTTGCGTCTTTTGACACGGGTCACGGGATAGACACCAGCGAGCAACGCATTCAAAGCTTCCAAAGGCAGAGGCATCGATTGGAGTCAGCTATCAGTTGATATTGAACACAACTGCCGGTCGCCGCGCAAGGCTTCGAGTACCGCGAATGGAGAAGGGGGAGAGACTCAAGAGACAAGATAGAAGAGCGTTCGCCCCTTTCACGCCGTCGACAGCTGCCATTTGGTCGATTCATGCTGATCATCTTGCAGAAAGCTACATCTCATACACGACGACAACCAACATCATCCAAGTACCCCAAAAATGCGTCGACTTCAGGTTTGCATGCTCCCCGTTCTTAGCCTCTTCCGTCGCCTCGTACACCTTCTGGATACTTTTGCCACCGGCTTTGCGAGTCCTACGATGACAACTCGTTCACCGTCCAGCACGACCTCAAGAACACTTGCACCATCGTCCGAAGCAGACTTCACTGCCGTTGGAGGTCCTGATGAACATATCATTGGTTGTTGAACCAGGAAGAGGGCAGGGAAGGTGGGAAAGAGAAAGCAATCTGAGAACGATCACGACGGTGATTTGCACGCGAGTCTGGCACGCCTTGGTTTGACGATAAAGCTCGATGTGTTGATGATCTAAGATGAACTATGGATCTTGAAGGACGCCTCGCCGCTCGAGCCATATCAATGCCCACCATTGAAGCACCTCTCCCAGACATGACGTCCATGTCTGCGCCTGAATCACTTCCGCAAAGTGCAGCGCCACCCACGATTCCATTTCTGCAGTCTAGAGAGCTCTATCAACAAGACGATCAAGCTTTTCCCTTTCCCTTCGCTGCTCGCCCTGCGTTACGACGGCCTGTCACCTTCGACTCCCTATCACCTGCTGCCTCCTCTTCAGCCGCCACCAGACGCTCATGCGCAGCGACTCTCTGACAGATCGGGCATCGATTGACCACGCATCCCTGTACTCGCACTTTAATCTCCTCGCCATCCACGATAAACATCACGTCGATGTCTTCAACCTGCGGTGGTAAAGAAGACCAGCTGGAGTTTGGAATGTCCAAAACGCCTTCGAAATAGGTGGCGCCGTCACGGACTACGCAATCCCGCTTGGTATGGACAAATGGCATCCCGTTGAATGGCATTGGTGTATGGTCAGGCTTGACTGGATCCCTCTTGCCGGGCGGGGTGTAGCAACGCTCGTTCTTACAAATGTCCTTGCTGCAGACCATCAAGTCGGTGATCGTGCCGCTGAGCTCACCGATGGTGCGCACAACAGCGCCTCCGTACTTGTAGACATTGTCGTCCCCGTTGATGCGCGGAAATGAGGCGGGAGCACTGGTGATGTATTGAGGATCACGCGAGGACCGTGGACCGAAGACGATGTAGTCTTGATGGACCATAGGCAATTGCTGATGGGCCTGGAGCGCCACACGTCCGACGGGTGTGGTTTCGAAGAGAACCTCATCATCATCCACCTCATCGTCTTCGAGCATATCCTGAAGCCGATCTTGAAACGATTTGCCTCCAGCACGGCTGGCTGTCCGGGTGTTCTGAGTCGATTGGACCTTGACCTGGACGTCCTCTTCTTGGTCTGGGTCGTGCCGTGCCTCACCTTGGACTGTTTGCTCACCCTCGCCAACGACATTGCGTCCATGATCACTCAGTCGTGACGCGGACGGCGTTGTGACTGTATTCGTGGCGGAAGCAGTCGACGTCGATGTTGATGCGTTCGCCATCGGATTGTACGCTGACGCTGACATCGCTTGACCGGAAGTACCCGAAGAGATGCTTGAGAGAGCTGGTGGAGCAGGTATACCAGGACCAGTACCATTGATGGCCGTCTGCACGTTTGCTGGTGCTCGCGCAATGGCAGCTGCCGCAAGGGATCCAGCTACAGGAGACAAAGAGATCGGATTGATCGGCCGAGACAGGTTGCCGTTGACGTCCTCAAGCAACCAGTTTCGACCGCCGACGCGTGCTGCTGCTGAGATGATCTCGTCCCGGATCTCCTCGCGCATGTCAAGTTCTTCTTGGGTGTATGGGCCGTCTTGGTTCAATGCTGACTGACAGATGTGGCCCCAGATCTTCCAAGCCTTGCTTGGGTTCTCGCGCTGGTTGAACTCATCGTTGATTTGCTGCTGCGAGTAGTGTGGTCGAGCAGCAGCTTCGAACTCTGGCCCACAGATTCGGCCTAGAAGATCATGCGTGTCGCGGGAGTTGCATAGGAACTCCTGTCGCAGGATCTCGATCGTGTGACGCTGCCGGTCACTCCACTTCTTTGCTCCGCCGTTGGACTTTGAGATGGTGGCCATCTTGGCTCAAGGCGCGATGGCCAACAGGACTGAAAAGAGCTTGGACTGGTAGGCAATAGTAGATTTTACAATACCGGAACGATGTATGCTCGATTAAGTCGCGGTAAGGGAGACCTTTACGATAAGTCGCGAAAGAGCAGGCTGGCTGTGACGCGCGCAGTAAAAGAGTTGTCATGGCAGCGGAGCGCATCGCGAACAAAACATTGTTGACTATTCACTTTCCAGCTGCGCGTGAACTTGAATCTCCACCAACCACGTGATAGGCTGCTTGAAGTATAGGAGTTGCGGAGTGTATACAAAACGTGGTCCGTGACTTTCTTTACAGCAGAGGAATTGAAGTTTGTGATTGAAGAGAAGCCATCAGCTAAAAGTATTTACTCGCTCTGGAGAGGGCTTGTTGTGAACAATGACGATTGTCTCAAATGCTACAAAAGGCACGAGCAGAGTCTGACACTTATATCGATCTGAATGAGACTTAGCTTGGCTTGTTATTCGCATGGAGTCATGGTACACAAGGATAGCTAGACCTCTGAGCTACTGGCCATTGAAACAAGAAGATGATGATCGGAAACTTCATAAAGCCCATGGACACGGACACTACGCGTTGAAAGAGCTGGGAACAAAGGTCGGGGAGAACGAGAGGTAGCATCGATCTCGAAAATGCGCATCAAGCGCTGTTGGATGAATCTTCTTTCACCCTTTCGTAGTATCCCCATTGCAATTCCAGCCATCTCATCCTCCCTGTCCAGGAGACCTTGCTGCAAGTCACCATTTATGATTCATGGCTCCTTTCTATATCATAGTTGCTCATTCAATCTCATGTCTGTGACCCCGGTGCTTTCATTGCTAACTATCCGCAGAGCTGAGATTGTTCTTCAAATGTGATACAGACAGACTGTGAGCCTTCTCCAAACTCAAAGTCAGTTGTGCATGCTCAATCGAGCTTTCTCGAAATGGTGCTCAATTAGCAGCAAGCTGACTGCAGTATGAACAGCTCGTGGTGTCGCAGACCATGAACGGGCCCCGTTGCTGGCCCGATGGCGCGAGCATCATCACTTGACCGCCATGTTGGTACACTGGCATGTCTTCCTTCACCAAGGTGAATTGATCTCGGAGAGAGAACTTGTCCTCTTCGACCAGCAGATCTCGATGATGGACCATGCGAAGGGGTCTCTGGGCGAATTCGATGTCCGCCAGGTTGATAGCTGGCTCATCCACCTCCATCTCATTTGCTTGACTGTCTCGAACGGTTTCTTTGCCCTTATTACCTCGCTGAGAGCCCTGAGCTGATTGACCTTGAGTAGTGTTCGGAGCAGAAACGCCGGTACGAGAAGTGCTAGGCTGCTGTGGGGCCTGTCCAGCACGAGTTGAGAATGCATGGGCGGTCAACGACATTGGCCCTACTCCAGAATCACCGAATGGCTTGTCAGCTTTGGATTGCCCAGCAGGGGCAGGAGCCTGCTCATTTGGACGCGCTGACATCTCCTTCATGTGGACAGTCGATTGTCTCTCACCAGCTGCGCTTGCAGAAGGCTTTCCGAATGGCTGTGACTTGCTGGCAAGAGGTGCCTGCATGAAAGGTGCAGCGACTGCAGCATTTGGACGAGCGGCCATTGGTGTACGGTCGTCATCTCCACCTTCGTCATCATGGTCAAGCTCCATAGCGTCAGCATCGTCGCCATGCAGCATCTCCTCCATCAGCTCCTCAGCATCATCTCCCTCGCCATCGCTTTCAGGTTCAGCATAGGAAGGTCGCTTCATGTCACGACGCGGGCGCTGGTGTGCAAATTCATCCGCTGGATCATCAACGTCATGAGCATCATCTTCCTTGTCGACTCGATGCTTGCTGCGAGCAGAGACTTTGCTAATCTTCTTGCTGACTCCTCTACCACTGCCACTCTTTGCGCTGATGCCGCGAGCTTTTCCCTTCTTGTCTTTTGCGGCGTCATTGTGGGTAGCTGGATTGCTACGCGTCTGAACTACTCCCTGACAGGCATTGCAGTCACACATGACTCCTGAGTCGACTCGAGCGGTGGGAACCTGTAGAGCGATTGGTGGAGTGCAACTGTTGGCAGCCGCCTGCAGCTCCTGACGAAGTGCTTGGATTTTGGCCTGCTCTTGTGCCGAGTGCGGTGTCTGGTCGTCGCCTCCGGGTCTCCGATTCGGGCGGGCAATTGTCTTCCACTTCACGGACTTGCCTGTGTAGTGACGAAACTGCCAGGTTTCCTTGAGCTTGCTGGCGTTGTATTCGCGGCCCTGCTTCATGTGTTCTGGAAATCGCTTATGCCATAGACGCGTCTTATCTGACCCGTTGAGGTATGGATGCTCCACTTCAATGATGTTGAGCGTAGAGTACTCGTCGTCGGTCCAGTTGTATTTGGTGGTCTTTGACAGCGGCTCACCGCGACCAGCGACAGGCATGTTGAAGGAGACTGTACTCAAATCCGGCAGTCCGCAGGTACTGAGCTCGAGGCCTTGGAGAATTGGGCAGAGGATACGTGCTCGCGATCGAGTTCTGATGCGTCGGTGACTGTCGAGGTGATGTAGGAGGGGCGATTGGGAAGAGGTTTGCTAAGTGACGTGGGAAGGAATTAGAATGGGTGTTGCTGGGTAGTAAGTCGAGCATCACGTTGAGCGTCGCGCTTGGACCCGAAACACTAGCGTGACAAATGCCCTGCCCCAGACAACTGCAGCCCCACAAATCCCGTGACTCTCTCTGGGAATATTATACTGTTTCAAATGCTACCATATATATCGGACGGCTGCATCAACAAAACGATGAGTCTCATATTCAGACGATACGAAGATATCTAGTAAGAATCGGCGCTTGCTACCAGACAATGATTCTTTTGTCACGCAGCACAAACCACCGCAAAGTTCCAACTACGAGACTTCTACATTCTCTGGCTAGTCCGCTGGGGACAGTACGTCGAATATACAATAAGCAAGGCAAGTATAATATCATGGCTCGTCGGAGAAGTCCATCGTAGCGCTTTGCATTCTTTGCTGCTCAGGCACGCTCAGGGCCGGAGCTATGGTCGCAAGAATCGGAACAAAGAGCGTATATTCCAGGACAAGGCATTGTGCACGCATAGACCCTTGTCCTGTCTGGCTGATGATGAGCGAGATGAATGTGTTCTTCGTGAACTATGAAGCAAGTGAATGTTTTGCCAGGCATCACTCGGGGACGCATAAGGCGCAACAACTTCCTCACCTCAACCTTGAACCTTTCAGTAACATAGGCAGCCTTCCACTCCATTCCTGCGACATACCCGAAAATCATCGCAGCATCAGTTCTACGGCTACCCATTACACATACAGGCCTCTTCAACGATATCAGACGACGTTCGCTGAAGCTGACCAGCTATTTGTCATCTTCCCTGCTCTCTGTTCCCAGGCCGCAGGACACAGCACCAGCAGCCATGGCCAACGGCAAGCGTAACAAGATCACCAGCGCCGGAAAAGCGACACGAGAGAACCGCATGGTCCTCTTTATGCTTTTCCAGATTTTCAACTTCAGCGACAGCGAGGATGAGGCCGTCCGTCAGCAGCTGGCAGCCATCTTCATTGCACTCTACGACGACTTCAAAGAATACAACTACTACAATCTTGCCGACCGTAATGTACAGCGCTTGAAGGCTGGTCATCAGAACGCTGATTGGAAAGCCATCGATCGTCCGAATGAATGGAATAACACCACTTGGGACGCGGGTGAGCTTGCTCATTTCGCAACACTGAGGAATGACATTTTGCGCGAGGCTGCGCGACTTGGTATTCCCATTTCGTACAAGACGAATCCAGAGAAGAAGCATCGACCGCTCATCCCAGGTCTTGTCGCGGCTCCTACATCCGTTGCACCAGTTTCCTCTACGCAAGCGCCTACGGTCCCTCCCCAGCACTTCTCTATGCCATCAGGACAGACATCTGGTTCTTCAGTGGTCCCCGCATCACACCCGCAGCCGCTTCCCACAGCAAACCGCAGCACAGTCAAAGCTTCGTCTTCCGCCACAGTCCAGCATGACATCGAGGGAAGCGATGGAGAAGAGGGGAGCGAGGACTCCGATCTTGAAGACTTCGACAGGGACCACGACCAAGGTACCGACCATATTCAAGACGAGAACGACATTGACGAGGCTACCGAAAATGACAGCGAATCTGACGATGAAGAAAATATCACCTGGTCAGACGACGTCCACCCTCGCGAAGCTGACTCTGGTATTGATCAGTCAGCGAAGGCACGCCGATCCCACTTCATGGACGCACTCGACGACTTCGAAGATGAGGAGGAAGAAGGGTTCATGAGCGAAGAAGACAGTGAGGATGAAGATATCACCTGGACCAACAAGAACATCAGCCATGGTAGGTTCTCGTCTGAAGAGCTTCAGCAGCATGCCATTGCTCTCATGAACGCTGCACGCGAGGCTGAGAATCCAGAAGAGACGGTCTACGGCCGTGAGGCTGGCGGCTACCTCACGCCTTCATGGGTCGTCACGGAAGAGGTGGTACAGGAGGAACTCGCGAAGCAGCAAAAGATTGAGAAGCTGCAAGACCTTGAGAAGCGGGAGAATGAGAAGCTCAGTGATGGTAAACGCTCTCAGGGCTCCCTTTTCTCTGATGAGCTAGCGACACTGATAGCGGAGGTTGGCGAGACGGATGTTGGGAAGATGCTGGCTCACTTTGCCGAGACTGGAAAGGCATGAGCTTTTTTTGGTGAATTGGCGACTTAGACAAGCCTTTCTGCTGAAATAGCAGGGGTTGTGGTGGTTATGCTTGCATGCAGGGTACTTGTTTGAACAGCGGGATGGCAGAAGTCCTGCTTTGGGTGAGTTTTGAGGCATTTTTCAGAAAAGAGATGGTACAATGTAAGATAGACTCCAAGAACCACACTTGATGAACTTGCATAAGCAACAATGGTACATTTTCATGCTCGCTAGAAGAAGATCTGGGTCCTGAGCCAGGACGACATTCGCCCATGCTGTGACTTTTGAAAGCGCTAACATGAACACCATAACCCCATAATCTGTGACAGTCAGCTATCACAGTCTCGGTAACAGTCTCGTCGTAGCCCAGAACGCCATCGCTAATTTCAAAGCTCTTCACCCATCGATAAAGCCACCACCCTCTCGAGCATCCTCCCTCCATCTCAATACCAGTTTCTTGCGGCCCGTCTCGTCTCTAGTCCCGCTCATCCTCGCTCAAAGCCTTGTCGTCCTCGCCTACTGTGTAGTCGCTCACACCAGCCGTCTCATCGCCGCCTCGAATTCCATTCAGTGCGGGTCCAGCGTTGACGGACTGAGCTGGTCCTCCAGCGTTGAGCACGCTTCCAGTCAAACCACCTGGGTGAGTGTATTCTTGAATGCCACCTCCAACGTTTCCATAACCATCTGCAACACTTCGTACTCCGACACTGACCGGGATGCCTTGCTGTTGCATCCAAGCTTCGACTTCCGCAATGAATATGAGGGAGGATGCCGTGAGGCCACTTGCACTGTCCCCGACCAGATGTCGACGTAAAGTACGGATGCTGTCGGTGTTGTTGGCTACGGCCTGCGGATGCTCTGGAGAAAGGGCCGGAGCAGCAGTTTGACTGAGAGTGACGTGAGCACTGGGTGCTGCAGTGGATTCCACGAGAGAAGGAGCTTGCTTATGCTGATCCGAACTGGTTGATTGAGAACCCGTCGAGCCAGTGAGCATGACCAGAGGTGAATTCGAAGCTCCAGATATACCTTCGCTTGCACCGACTTGCGTAGCCGCTTGCGAGCCCTGAGAGTTGGCGCCGAAGATGAAGCCAATGCGCGCATTCGGAGCACCAGCGATCGTGTGAGGCTGCTGTGCTGGCCTCACTGACGACAGTGCTCGCCCCGTGTGCATACGCTCAGCAGTTGCTGGCTTTTTGGTTGGGGGCTCGCTTGTGTTCTGATCTTCTGAAGGATCTGGATGGCCAGCAAGAACGAACTTCGGGCCAAGACGACCAGAAGTCGAAGAGCCGGGAGCAGAGCGCTTGAATGATATCGATGGGCGTGAAGAGATTCCGTGACTTGGGACTGTGGCATACGTGCTGGCCGGATTGACAGCAGGCACTGTCGTAGTCGACAAGGCTGAAGGAGCTTGAAGATAGGTGGGCACAATCTGAGCAGCCTGAACAGTGGTCGAGGTGCCTTGGGTGTTCGAGCTCGGTGCTGGCTGAACAGCAGGAGCTGCAGTATGAGTTGGAGGAGCAGTACTCGGCGCATTTGTGTTCGGAATGTTGATTCTCAGGGTGTTCGCGGCGTTGATGATTTGCGCTCGCACTGCGACACGGTCTTGTTGCTCCTGTGCAGTGTAGTTTTGCTTGACGATGTGGTTCGTCCACATTTGAGACCGCCCGTTCTTGTCGCGATTGTTGTAATCGTCGCGGATCAACTTGACCGTCGCTTCGGCATTCCATAGATGGCGGAAGATCCGCACAATCTCAGGCCAATCGAGCCGCATCTCGGACCGCATGATATGCGAGCCATGGCGCTCCTTCTGCGACCAGAGATGTACCATGATGGGCCTGTTTGTGCGGTACTCGATGCTTTGCAGATGTCTTGAGCTGTCTTGCTTCTTGAGCTAGAATGGGATACGATTCTCGATTGTCGAATAGTATCCGTAACTCTGCCAGTGATATGATCGCAGTAGTGTGTGAAAAGAGTGATTCGCTCTTGCGATGAAGATTGACAGTATGCTGTCGTTTGTAAGTTTTGCGACTCGAGATGTGTATACAGCTTTAAGGCGCAGAGGCATGGGAAGTGGTCAGTGCGGGTAGCAGGGATCCCGCGAAAAGAACGCGCTAGTGAAGTCAAATGAAGTGAAGTCTCACGATGCATTTCTCGAGTCGACGACTAACGAAGCGAAACACAATATGATGATGCTGGATGTACGGAGCAATGATGATACGTGGGTGATTGAAGATGCCACTGTCATTCTATTTGGCATGAATGATCAGGGACCAATGTTTGCTGCAGTGAAAGGCAGCCCCATGCCTCATTGACATCTCGGCAAAAGAGTTCGCCTCGAGCACTCCACCACAGCCTACAGTAAAAAGTCTCTGTGCTCTTCTCGTCAAAGTCCCCATGCATTTATTTCCCAAACATCACCTTCCCAGACAGGTGTGGCAATCGACTTTCTGGTCCAATCCGTACACAGCTTGCATACCCGTCTGATAAAGCTTGCATGCCATGCTCCGCCATGAATAGACTGTTTAACCGCAGTGCAAGAATGCCCAGTCCTCCTTCTCCCGCTCTTCCTTCGTCATCGTTCGGCAGCATAGTCGCGCGTGCCAGCATGCTGTCCCTGCTGCAGATGAGTTCTATGCCTACTGTAAGAGAAGGCAGAAGTACTCTCACTCACCTGCATTTCAACTGACTCCTGCTTCTTGTCGCCGCCGCCAACCACCGCAAGCTTCTCTGACTTGTTTCGATCTGGCTTTACGCTGGAGGCCTCGCGGCCGACCTGCGCGACATCCCTGTTCGACTTGGGTGTAGTAGACATCTCGACGTAGAAGCCAAGCTCTTGAAATGTACAAGCTTGGCTATACGATCTCTTGAGTAGCGCTGTTAAGTAGGCGCGGTTTAGCAAAAGTCTTTTTTGATGTGCGTGATTCGGAAGCTGAAAATTGTCGATTGATGGGTCTGTTGAGGACACGAGTGAGCCGTGGAGCCAATGCACGTGCGGAAGGGGAAGTTTTCGAGCTGGAGTGAATGGAAACGGCCACCAAAAGCGTGTGGTCGCAGACACTTGAGGCACTGCTACTTCTTGTTGCTTCTGATTCTCGTCGTCACCACGTCTGCATAGGATACCTTGCTTAATCGTTAGCGACAGTAGGTATGAGGATGGCGTTCAAACATCTCTTCCGTTCCCCTGAAGTATGCCCTGATCACACTTTTGCAACCTCCGATCGAGTGAAGGGCCATCACACTACAAGATGACCACGTTTCTCCCGTCCTCTGATCCCAAATGCATCACGTGATTGTCTCTACCTCAATGTTGGCGCCCTTTCATCAGAGCGCGGATTTGACCAAAACAAGGCTTATTTCATAAGCTGACGAAATAGGGCCTATTTGATCAAAACACCGGACAGGCATAGAGTAAACCTCGTCTTCTTAATCTCGGACAGAGCGGAAAAGCTGTCTCTAGTCGCTGCTAGCCTAGATCTCGTAATCTTGTATGTAAGGCAGCGACTAAAGAGGCTTGCTCTTCGTTACTCTTCGAAAAGTCGTAGTCTCGTACTCCTCGGAAGCGTCTCTGTTTGGATCTTAGCAGAAGCAGGGTTCGCCTCTCTAATAAAAAGGGCCTTATTTTACAATCGATGAAAAAGAGCCTTATTTAATCAAATCGCGCCAAGATTCTGATAAAATAAGCCCTGTTTGATCAACTACTAACGGGCGTCAACATCAATGCGTACTTAATACGAGAGACTTTAGCAAAGGAGATCGCAGAGCTGTCGGAATGAACGCAGGCTGGAACGGCAATGCTTGTGCTTGTGCTTGTCCTTGCGAAGATGTTGCTGGCTGCAGGAAGTCTTGAATGGTCTAAAGGTTTGGAGACGCCTTGAACGCAGTGTATGGCAAGGAGCCGCTATTGTTCTGGTGGCAAATAGATGGATCAAGGTCGAGCGAAAGGTCCGAGGTAGGGCCTGTTGAAGAGTAAGACGTTTTGTAACTGCAGGCACATCACCAGCCAACCAGGACGGGATCTCTCAGACACAGAGAATCTCTCGGTTCTCTGAAGATGGCTGATCCACGGCTGTAGATACAGGAACGGCCGTGCTTCAGCGGCGAGTCCCGCAGCAAGTCCACAAAGCTCTTCGAAATTGACCCTGACTCTTTCTCTCCATCACAATACTACATACGGACTGCCAAGCAGCTTGCTACTCCTTCCATGAGCAACAGGTCAAGAGCTTGGTCCAAGATTGATGCACCGGGGTTGCAAGGCTGACTGTTCGTGCCGTTAAGGCCTTCGCTTCTCCCAGCCGCGTCTACTGTCTGCAGGTTGTCTTATGGCGAGTGCAGCGGACTTGAGGCTTACATACCTTTCGATGGCCATCGAGGCAGAAGCGGCTTTGATGGCCAGATAAGCATCAGGTAAGTCACCTCCTTTCCACCAGTCCAACGCATTCGGGCCACAAAAGGCTTCCTGCTTTTTATGACCGCGAAGTCGGCATTGCCGCCCGAGATTGATGTAACTAGAGTGGCAGGGCGTTCGTTTAGTGTAGAGCCCTCCGCTTCTCTCAGCCACGTCTACTGTCTGCGGGTTGTCTTATGGCGAGCGCAGCGGACTTCAGGCTTACATCCTCCTTCAACGTCGTCAAGGCACAACTGCTAACGATGTCACAGGTAACACCTTGACACGAACACGGTAAGTTCAACTTCATCTTCATCTTCTTCAACGCTTCGGGCTTTGAAGGGCTTCCAGTCACCTCAATGGCGGTGGAGTCAGAAATGCAGCCCAAGAGTAACGCACCAGGAGTGGGAAGCCCGCCTTTGCCAGTTGCTTCGCTGCTCCTAGCCCTGTCCACTGTTTACAGATTGTCCTATGGCAAATCGCGTCTGGGACTTTGGCTTACATATTTGGAAGTGTACTGTTAGATTTGTTCTAAAACGCATGATCATCTGATAACTTTCCAACCTCTCCAGCCATGACCCGTTACATTTCAGCTTTTCAACATCAGCACCAGAGCAGACGGAATCTAGTCCCCGCGGGTGACCAAGAATGTAAGCCATCATTTTCCTGAGCAGCATATCACCTCACCAAAACGACCTCACGACCCTGCGAGCGCCATCCTCCCGCGCCAATGGATACAACGTAAGCAGGTGTTCTTCTCCGACGATGAATTGAGTATGCATTCCGAAGCCGACGAGAAGACTGACAAGAGAAGGAGAAGGTTCACGGCCGGTGTTCGCAACGAATCGCGGATGGCACAATAAGGGCACGCAAAGCAGACAGTAGCCTCGACTGCATGGTGAGCAGGTAGCAATAGCGCATCCACTGGGGTCATGAGACGGAGACATTGCACTGACAAAGGGGGACAATCACGTTCTTTGACGGCGTAACCATTCCTCGAGGCATTCCTTTGTGCTCTGAGTGAGAAGTGTATCACAATGTCATTGTCGGTCACCGCATTTTCCTCCTCCTAAGGAGTAATGGCATTGTTCACCTCCCATGCCTTGCTACCCCAAGAACATAAAAGCTAACGGCTACAGGCCTCCTTAGTTTTCCTCTTCTTTCCCGCTTTCCACCAAAGCTGCAATCGTCCCGACTCTGTTGACCAGAGTCCTGCCACATACCAGCTTTCGAGACCTCTCACGATCACTCGGCGCTCCTCGCTCTCACCACCACCACAAACCACCGCTACCATGTCTTCAGAAGAGACCCGCCCACACGTCTCCTACCTCACCATCCCCGACTTCCACGAACAGCTCATCGAAATGATCAACGAAGTCGAACACAAAGAACTCAAAATCGAAACATGGATGTTCAAAATCCCCGAAGACAGAATCGACGCTCTCCAAGCCGCACGCAAAGACCTGCAATCCGCAATCACAATCCGCGTCGAGCTCACAGAAGCAGCCGTAGCCTACGATACCCGTAACATCGGTCTCGAACAAGAGCACGTTCTCAACAACGCCGCATGGGCAATCAAACTCGCTTCCATAAACTGGATTGCCCCCCGTCGAAGCAAGCCTGAAGAGTACTACACATTCGGCTCTCTACTCGAAGTGGATCCTGAGTGGAGTTTTCAGAGCTTCACATCTGATCGGATTGAGAAAGAGAAACGGGATACGGAGCATTTGTATGATGGGAGTGGTTGGGGTTTCAATCATGCGCCACCACCGCAGGAGAAGGAAGATGTAGGTCCTAAAGATGAAGAATTGGAGGAGCCGCATGAGTTTGTTATGGTTCCGAAGATCGAGCTGACGCCTGCTTCAGAGACGGATATTAATGATCAGATCCTGGTTGGGTTGGGTCATTTGCCGTGTTTGACTCTTTAGAGTCTGATTCCTGCTGAGCTTTGGGAAGGTAGGTGGCACGTTCTATTCCGAACTTTGGTGGGTTGGGAGGACATCGTGAAGCGATGAAATTCAAGGTACTGTAAGCTGAGAGATTGTGACGACCTGCTTGTGAGTAGGTCGTTAGGTAAGTACATCTGACATTTTGCAACTTCAAACTTTTCGTTTCCATTTCAGGATCCTTGTCAGTCTCAGCATAGCATAAGAGCATACGCAGGAGCTTCGAAGCTCACCGGGCCTGGTGGTATGGCAACAGGTGAAGTGAGAAAGAGCCGCGATTGCCGGAAATGCACTACGAGCGCTCTAGTGAAAAGCTGCGGACCTACGCTAGCATAAGTCTTACGGCCGAGTTGAAAGTCAGCGTCAATCACGATGTTTCGCCTGAGAGGAAGAGAAGATGTATTATCAAATGCATGTCGTTTCCTGACTGCTATGGGTATCGCTAAGTACAAAATAGAATTTTCATTTCCTCCCAAATTTTCCCACTTCCTGTGTCAATCCATCTATGTCGTCTTGTAACCCGGGAAAAGGCTGAACAGCTGGCTATTGTAGTTGCTCAGCTGTGGGCAAGACAATGCCGACAGCGCAGTGTTAAGCTGATCCGTAAGAGGGCTGATAAGGTTGCCAATCGTGTTAAGCACACCATTAAGCTCATCAATGCTACCAGCCTGCGCAGCACGGAAAGCGAAGCAAGCAAGGTTGTTGTCCTGGAAGAGAGAAGCGCCGTTGAAGACACCACCAGTAAGGTTTCCAACATCAACACCAGTAAAAGAGTTCGTAGTACCAGTGTTGCCACCAATGCGGAGAGTATCTGGGTATTGCTGAGCACCGGCAAGCAAGTCCAGGAAGACATCGGCCAAGCTGTACTGGGCGGACGAAGGACGGCGGTACCAGTTCTCTGGGATGCGCTCCATGCCGATGTTGTGGACGTAGTCGCCTGGATTGTCACCAGAGGCACCAGCACCAGTTCCTGAGATGGCGAAGAAGGATTGGAGAACTTCTTTGCTGAGGTACCCACCTGGTTGCTCGGCGGAGTGGTTGGACATGAAGTTTGCGACGAAGTTGTGCGCTGCTGGCGCAACCAAGCCGGAGAAAGGTCCGGAGAAGTAGTATGGGTTGTTGTTAACGGAGTATTGGGTGACGAAGTTGGACTGAGCAGTGGCTTCGTCGAGTGTGAGGCCGCCGTCTGCGAGCTTCATGAGGTTGTTCCATGAGTGCCATTGAACGACACCGACGTTGCCGTTGTTGAGGTAGGCGTCTCCTCGAACGATTGAAGAGTCGCCCTCGTACTTGTTGTGCGTGCCGACGATACCCTTTGGGTTGCTGAGTACGAGGGGGAGTGTTGATGCGAAGCCTGATCCAATGGACCAGGTTGCGCTTGGAATGTCTCCTGAGATGAGGATTGCGATGGCTGCGAGGCCAATGGCAAGCTCTGGTGACATGTTGTATGCTTTGCCGAGACCATCGACTGTCTGCTGAATGGTAGCCTTTCCGGAGCGTGGCAAGAAGCCGTGATTTGCGGCGGCATTGAGACCTGGGCATTCGCCTCGAAGGTCGCCAGATCCTGGTGCTTTGAATGGGTTGGGTCCGCTGTCAGTCACATCGACGTACTGATCTTTCGCATCGAAGGTTGGGTTCGGGTGTCCGGCACCTGTGTTCAGTCGACCACCAGCTGCTCGCTTCAGAAGCATGTCTTGTTGCATGACAGTTGGCCATGCTGCTGTGGAGGCAGCCAAAGCTGCGATGACTGCTGTGGTCTTGACCATTGTGGCGGCGGTGATGTGCTGCTATAGGGTAATGCTGTGGCCGTCGTGATCTGATGATGGACGACTTCTTCGTTGGCCTTCATAGCTTCCTTATATCTTCAGCCCAGGCCTCGTGTACCCTTGCCAACAGCGCGAACTTTGCCGAAAGATCGTCCATTGTCAGTTACTAGTAGTTGGATTTCAATCACGCTCGTACTCGCAGGCGAATCAAGCAGCATGCATTTGCAACTTTGTGCCATGTGGCGTCCCCGAACATCTCCATGCCCCACAAAGTATGGAGTGTAGTATGCGGGGAGTGGTATCGAAGGACGATCATGTGGCGAGTGTGGATACTCTTGTCTGTCGGAAAGTAGATAAGGCTATCCACAAGCTTAATAGTATGCAGTAGTTCAGCCTCAAAAATCCATATCCACGGTTGATATCATCGATCACCTTCTGCTTCTGCGCGGCAAACACGGCACTGAGAGGAAAAATGCCAAGCGTGTCCCTGAAGTTGAGGTTTTAGCACAGCAATCTGAAGGCGTCATCTTCATCTTCTGCAAGTTTGCCGCAGTCTTACTTGACGAGATTGTGCTCTATACCGTGTGAAGAACATGCCGGTGAGTTGGGTACGAGCTGACCATTCTTTATTGAAAGCGAAGATGTAGGCTTGGCTTTACGCTGCATCTCCAACTTCAGATGAATCCTCGAGAAACCCGCTGCCACGAAGCTGAGCTTTGCCAGACACAAGCTCCCTTCTTCGCAAAAGCTTCCGGAGGCTTCGGCAGAGACTTGATTGTGCACACGGGGTGGATTGCTGGACATGTCGACTTGGGACCGGCTCTTCGTTCTAAAGTCGAGACTCAGGACTATGTGGGCAACTTCCAGTGCCGCTTGAGGCTTCCATCATTCAGAACCAGTCTCAGCACCAGGCAGTTCCTCCCACGGACCGGTCTCAATCTCGTCTGAAGAGTCTCCGAAATTTGCTGGCAGTCCTTCCAGCACCATGAATCGTCGCTTGGTCCCTGTTCACAGCTTCAGCTTTCGGGGTTTGCGTACATTGGCACAGCTGCGCAACAACACCTTGACTCTTCCGACCCGACTCACGCACAATTCGTTGACACTTGCAGGTTCGTATAGCAGAAGTTCCAAGCGAAGGGGAGAGCACTAAGCATACCCCGCGGACACACTAAGGCTAGGGTACCGGACGCCACTAAGCCCGGATCTTGCTATAGTTCGTTGATCACCATTCGAAGCAGCATGATTCGTAGAGACGAATGTGGACTTACCATTCTTAGGCATAACTTGGAAGCAATCCATCACACGTGCTCGGACCGGTTCTGGTCATCTGGCAGTTTCTTCGCCACCAGCTGCACATCTGAACGGCTATGGCGGGCAACAGCATGGCAGAACAAGATGCATATGCACGAACAGCAGGAAATGGAGGGCTTGTGGAATATTGCCGCTGGGCAATCAAGACCTCTTTCATTCGTCTCGGTGGCAGGTCAACTCCCCCGTGTCAGCGTGCCTGTGTGGTATTGGCCGCGATTGCCTGTAACAGCCGGAGCTCGAGAGACGAAGGAGATGCTTCAGTCCTCTCTGACTTCGCCTGCCGTCGGAGGACCATCAGCCTCCCAATCCCCAGATCTCCAGCGCCGTCATGAGGGAGAGCCGCAGAGTAATACATGCTCGACGGCGAAGTCTCAACCACGCTCCAAATAGTCGACATTGAGCGGCAGCCAGGCCGTCCTCATATTCCCAGGCCCGAAAATCGTTCGCAATCCTCACGTTGTTATGTGCGAAGAATCCATACGCGGGAAGGCAATTCTCGCGCGAGAGGAACAGGGCCATGTGGAAAATCCGGTAGAAGCGCAAATGTCACGGGCTCGACCTGCGTTGCTGCGCGGCTTTTGCGTGGATACTTCAACGTGCATCGAGTCAAGGATGACTACAGGAGCATCCATACGTATGAAGATGTGGTATGGACTGTCGAGAGGTGAAGGAAGCCGCGTCGCCTTCGTCTCCCTCGATGTTTTGGGCCAGCACGGGGTTTGTGTCTGGGAATACTGGCTCTGGCCTCGACATTCTTCGAAGATCATTGTTCAGAGCTGATGTTTTGCCAGGCTTCTTTGCCCTTCGACGATTCTTTGACCCTCTGCTGAGATGTCGATGCGGTCGACATAACTCGACGATATGTTGCGGTGCGGGCGCCGGCTGTCGATGGCATTCAAGCCGGGCCTATTCACCAGCACTTGCACCGCCTAGAGACATCTTGTTCGGCAGCGCCATGAGCTAGTTGCTTCTTCGTCAGGGGACAGATTACAGCACTGAGCTGATGGCCAAGGCGGAGTTTCGCAGAAAGATTGTTCGCACTCAGCGGAATTGAGCATCATTTCGAACATGAAAGACGTTGCTCCTCCGAGTTGCGCGCTCAAAAGATGTCGCTCCGCAAAGACCTTCGATATGTTATCAAGCTGCCACAGAAGAAGTTGTCCTTATTGCCTGCTCCTAGTTGCGCGACACCAACGTGCACTTGCTTCGCAACATATCCCCATAACAGAATCTCGTAAGGCATGTCTGCTAGAGCAGGCTGCGACGCTGCTCAGAGCCGTATGAAGGCTGGCATCCATGAACATCGCTTGTCTGATTTCGTGAACCTATCGCTCACCTTGATCTGGATGGAAGGATCTGATGTGCCTTCACAGGGACCTCTAGATGGCACCGGAGAAAAAGAAGACGTCGGCATTCGTGAGTTGCTGAATGTGTCGTCGGATGCAGACGTCTACCTAGGTGAGGTTGCTGTCGGGCCCCTGCTCGTTGATAACGGCGATGCATTTGGTAAGTTTATGACACGAGGTGAAGTTCACGGGGCGTTCCAACTCATCAGACTTGCTGTACACTGATCTTTGACAAGCACAACAACTACCATGTCGGCAACCTTTCGCACGCTGAATATTGAGGAGCTCCTAGAGCACATCTTCACCTTCGCTGATGCTTTGGATTTGCTTCGCCACCGGCGTGTCTGCCGTGCCTGGCGTCTCACCATTGAGACGTCAATTCGCATTGCATACCAAGAGCGGGCCTTCCTCCGCCCCCTCGAGTTCGAATCGCTCGCTTGGATCTCTGGCTTTACCAGCAGACTGACTTCAAGAGTTTCCGCAACTCTGCCCGCCGGTGGGATCGACAGCCAGATCAACGGAAACCCGGGAACAAGACCGGTCATGCTCAACGAACTCCTGTTTTGCAAGTCTTTCGAAGTTCGTCGCCTCTCTTCTGGCACGCCAATGGACTGCAAGCGATCTCTGAAGCTACCAGCCAAACAACGCCTTAGAGCAACTATCCAAGCTTGTATTCGAAAGATTCGGTCTTGGCCTCTACCCGATTGCATTATGACACGGTCCAACGGCGAGCAGTACTTTCAATTCAAAATTTCTCCTTCAACTATAAAACCATGTCATACCGCGTGGGACATGTTCGTCACCAAACCACCAGTACAGAGCATTCTGCTTGTCGAAAGCTTGGAATATCGGGTTGGCCACGCCATGGGATGGATCAGCGCAAGAAATCCTGGAGGTGTCAGGGTCGGCGATCTCGTCCGAGCAATGCATCGACGCTTAGAAGGAGCTAGCATTCGATGCCATGCAAGGATTGGTCCTCTCGAGAAGGCTTCGGACAGCAGCTTCTGGCTTGGCATCAGTGCTCCAACTGGTGTCGTTGTGCTTACGCAGGAGGAGCTGGACATGCTATTGACATAAAGGCATTGTGTGAAAGACAAAGGCTTTTTCCTACGCTGATTGTTCCCTTGCATTCTCATAATCAGCTTTGTCCTTACTCTCCTTTGTCGTAATTCCAGTACATCTACATTACCAGGAGAGGCCCACTCCTTCAATGGTCGCATTACAGGAGTACTACTACAGCTTTTGACATTGACCGATCTGCAGGCCAGATCTACACAATCAAGTCATCAAGCTTCATACACTTACTCCACTCATTTCCGACACCTGTTACCAACCATGTCATCAAGATCAGAGAGCGACTTTTCAGAAAGATCGGGTACAAGCGAGGACATACAATTCCTAATGTCAAACATGTCGTCGGATTCGGACAGCTCATTCGGTGATGGGGCGCGATTGCGAAGACAGCCTCCAATGTCAACTAGGTCATCACAATTCGGGAACGACGTTCGCGAGAGCGAGTCTGTTTTAATGGGCCGCGAACTGCGCAGAGAACAGATCACAGCAATGTTCGATGCAGAGACCATTGCCGACGAGCGACATCACCTTTTCCAATTTATTCGCCAGTGGAACATCAACGTCCCAGAGTGGCAGGGCGAAGAGCCCTGGCCACTCGGATCCGATCCAAATGAGAACGCGACTGAGGCTCTCGCTCGTCAGAGACGAGAGTTTGCAGACCAGGACAACGACATTCGAATGACCTCTTCTGAAGTCATCGAAATGCATGAGCCTACCGTGGAAGCACCGGAACCTGATCCTGATGCGGACTCGTCAATTCATAGCGAAGCCCCGGAGATTGGAGACGAGATGCTGCACTTTTCCGACACCAGTTCAGAAGCCGAAATCACTTACCCAAGACCGTCACCCTTAACCATCGATCCCAACACTGGCGCTATCGATGAAAACCATTTCGCGAACGAGACTGCCCCTTACGCAATACTACTTGATCGCATCCAAGACTTTGCAGCTGGCAGACCCGAGCGAGACCAAAGCATCATCCAGGACTTCGCTTACAACGTCTCATCGCAGATATGGGGTGACCGCGGTCCAGGAATTGCTCGCAACGTCACGGGTAGATGGACGCCGTGCATCGAGCAACCCAACCCGAGAAACGAAAAATTGCTTGATGCACAATGGGACGAGATCTTGTTCCATGAAGCAGAAACTGCGAAGTGGAAGCTCCACCGAAACGCCGCTGGCATACTTTTCCACCAAGCATATCTGGAGTGGAAACGCGACTCCAAGACTGACGCTGATGCTTTCACTGAGCACTGGACAAATGCGATGAAGGTAACCTCCAACGACGCCTGCATAGCATCAATACTGACTTGGTTTCCAGATCTCCCAGACACTGTCAAATCGCCACTCGCGAGATTGTCAAGATGCCACCACAAGCTCGCTGCACTGAATCACAGCATTGAGACGCTACGCTACACAGCCATGGAACCAAACTGCAATACTGAGGCCGCCATCGCAAGATGGAAACAGTATCGAAAGTCAGAGGCATTCCTTCTGGGCCGACAACTTCACGGACACAAAGGACGATTCGGATATGAGTCGAGCTCGGCCTTCCGTAGCGACTACACATGCTATTGCGCCGCCTGCACACCTCTCTCAGCTCGCCTGGACAACAAAGAAAACCTGGGTGAGTATGTTGCCTTAGAAACCGGCTTGAAGATCCGTGAAGTTCGTATATTGCTGGCCGAGAAGGAATGTGCAGCAAAAGTAGCGAGCCACGCCACCCTCGATTCCCATCGATTTGCTGTCGAATGCGCCTCTCGCTGGGCTGAAACCGCCGGAATTATCTTCAGAGCAAGCATAGAACACATCAGTAGGCTGCCTGAAGGTAGTTTTCCACAAGAGGTCACCAGAGGCCTCTGGGATCTCGAACGAAAGGTCCAGGATTTCCGACGTCGTTGCGAAATGCTTCGGCAGGGCTTGGACGATGTTAGAGAGCCCCAGACCGAGAATCTCAGTCCATGGGCACAACCTCGCCGTCTGGAGCAGCTCAGGAGAAGCCTTGCTGATCAAGCAGCTTGATCAATACCATCAAGCGACTTGATCCGCGAGTAATGGGCTCCAGTCGCCAAGAGCTAAGCAAAATCTTTCAGGCATTTCTGAGCTATGTCAAGAAAATGTCTCGACATCTGCACAAGGACTATGCACCTGCAGCGAAGCAGGATTCGAAGCCTGTCCAGAGGGCAATGTCAAATACCACAACCACAGATCTGCTGGTCAGACGCTGTGTCGATGCACATACTATCGCGAAACCTCGGCGATGGTTGTAAATACTGCTTGAACATATTAGCGCCTTTATGAAACCATACCACCGGAAATTTTCTCGTCCAAACATCTTCGTTTCTTCTTCTCCGTTTCCTGTTTGACGATCTCAATACTGACTGAAGACCCCCAGGAAACACTCTCCGCAATAATATGTCTTGGCTTGAAAACGCGAACAACACGGTACTTGCGAGGTACACTCTACACTCGACAACTCGCTACATCGTTATGAGGATGGAATGTTTCTTCAGCATTGTTGATCCCGGGAGAGAGACTCACAGCAAGGGCCAGCAACAATCTACACCTTTTGCTTGGCCGTCTTGGGCGAGACGGGACGCTGCACTAGACAAGCATTGATTGAATCGTCAACGCCCTTCGCCATCTCCGGTGCTTTCCAAACTCCCCTGCTCGCCCGTCTCCTGACTGGCTGCACTCAACCGCCGCCATCTCGCATGCACAATACAGACATCCTTGTCCATACCGCGGGAAGCGCCGGAAGCATGCCAAGTGAGTGAAGCACTTCACACACTCATGCTGAGTAACATGCATGCAGAATTTTTCAATGCAGCATATCGATCTGGTGATGGATGATGCGGTGAAATCTGGTTGATTGAGCAGGTAATGGCATGCTTTGCGGGCAATCTCCCTTTATCATTGGCCTTTCGCTACTGCGATCCTTTCAATCTCGGATCCCCAAATCCCGGCTTTGCCCAATGAGCCATCGATCTTGGCGGCCCGCGTATCCGTAAATCCATTCCCGAACTTTTATGTCTATTAATCCTCCAACGTTCCATGGATTCTGCAAAACATCTTGACGACTGACTTCACCTCCCCACGGCGTTCTGCCATCTGCTTTATATCTTTCGTGGTACGAACCCGCCTTCTTGCTCGTTCGTCCGGTCGCCGTGTGGTTGCACCCAGCCAAGGCATTTCACGCTTCCCCGAAACCTTATCAATGCGCCATGAGATGTTTTCTCCAAATCCGGAAGTCCTGCAATGTACCAGAGAAGCTTGTTTCCGGAAACGATAGCACTTTGTGCCTTTGTGGCTGCCACATGCGAACCTACTAGCCGGTACCCACCGTCATCGTTCGCAGACGCCGTGGGCTATCTCTCGACCCCTTCCCATACAACGTTAGCTGCCTCGACTTCCCGTCCACCATCAACTGTCACTACTCGTTGCTTTGACACCCACCGTTGTGAAAAAGGTCCGAGGAAGCGACCTTAGTTGATCTCCCAAGCCCGGCTACGACGATATCCGGACAGTATCCAGCTGACACGAAAGTTACGCCTGCAAGAAAGAATTGTTTTACCAGCTACTCACATCACTGCCAAGAGAGAGATCAGCCCCCAGAATGTCGCCATGGCGTCAGCTTCCCTTGTCTGACTCTATTCTTTGCGCTCGTGCGTGCTTTTCAAGACACTTGATGCGCTCTAGCCACCACGCCGCATGCCGCCGAGCCTTCTCATCTGGTTCCTATGGCTGGCAGGAAACGGCGCCTACCAGATGATCGCTTCAACCCACCACCAATTATGCGACTCAGAGCAGGCATGGCGCTATCTGGACCTTTAGCCTTTGCTATTTAGTCTTTTCATCAGGCGATTGTCTTGGCCTGTGGTTGGGCAGTTGAGTATACATACCGCTCCTAGAGCCAACCCTACTGCGAGGTACTGTTTGCCGTCCTGCTTCCTCTCGTCATTCACAGCTCATCAAGAGCTTCCATCTTGTGTTTTCTTTGCCAGTGTCGCACGACATTCACCACCTCCATCTCCTACGATCCAAAGTACCTTACCATTCGCGAGACCTTTTCCCGGCTGTTTTGATTCGCCGACATTTCTTTTCCTACTCGTTTCATACATTTACCAAACCACCCGGCGCAATGCGCTTCTACATCGGCCTCGCCGCCATCATCGGCATCTTCGCAGCACTCGTCGCAGCAGCACCATCTTTCGGCTTCGCATGGCCATGGTCATACTGGCAAGAGCGTCAACTACAAACCGCAGCATCATTAGAACCACAAGAGACATGCATGACCAAAGAGGAAGCACACATCGCAGCAGACATCTTCCGAAGATTGATTCAAGAATACACACACGAACTCGCCCTTGAGGCGCTGACAGAAGACTTTGTGGATTATGCATCCTCAGTCAACATCATCATCAACAAAGGCGCAAGTCATCCAAAGGATATGAACGCGCCAACATTCGCAAGCAGAGCCGCATTTATCGACGGCCAAGGCAAACAACCACAAATCCCATTCGAGACGATCAAGGTTTTCCCAGGATGCAGACATGTCTCGATGCGATGGAAGACAGATCGCAGCGCAAATGGGCACGCGAGTGAAGTGGACACAATTGTAAGTTTCGCAGAGCCTCGATCCCATGTGGCGCATAAACTTTCGAAAGAATCCTTCAAGCTGACATTCCTTCTTCCTCCACACAGCCCGTCCACGGAAACGTAATCGTAGAAGTCGAACCCTCCGAACCAGGCAACACTTTCAACTGGAGAGTATCACACATCTGGTCCGAATTCAACAGCGCAGCATGGCTCGTAAACTTGGGAGTCTTCAAACCCGGTGGAATGGCACCTGAAGCACAGGATATCAAGCATATGTTGGAGTTTGATGAGCTTAATGATGATGATATTCCGTATATTGAGCGGGAAGATCTATGAATCAGAAACAACATCGACAGAAATAGAGAAGAGGGATGGGGAGGTTATAGAGCCATGGCGGTGGCGAAGAGAGGAGGATCATGTACAGCAGTCGAAGTTTTGTTGAGCGCTGGCGTTCGCTCATGGTCATATTTTATGTTCATGTCTATTGACACGATTTCAAGCAGTGTTCAGCTCTTTCTTTTTGTTTCTCCACCTCGCTTGATTGCTTACTGCTTTCCAGGAACAACGAGATCTGAGGCGATAAGCATGGTGCTACACATCTCTTGGAGTTTCTACGAAGGCACTCTGCCATATGTGACTCTCAAGCTGATCACAGCAGGTCTCACATTCAGGGCAGGAATCCTCTCAAAGCATTCGCCTGCAACCTGAGTGGCTTCAATTCTCAGACTCTCAATGACACGAGCGGAAGTCGAAGCGGTTGGTATGATGATATGCAGTCATTGGAGTTACTTTGAAAAGAGCTTGCGATGCGTGAATTCTCAGCTCTCCACAACTGATCTCGTTTCCGCACCGCAAATCCTCCAAAAGCGTCTTTCTTCAACACGAGCTGCTCAGTCCCTGAGATTCTAAATGTAGCGGGCACGATCCAGGTAGCCCTGCGAGCGCACAAAACATCGAGCCAAGAAGAATGCCAACACCCCAAACTTCCAAATACATATTCCGACCATGAACCAGCGGACCTCCTCACAGAATCCTTGCTATGCAATCGTCAGCATGATCCGTACTATGAACCTAGGAGCTGAAAACACTAACCATTGGCATCCTAAGAATTTCAGAGCAAGCGTCAACCAAAAGCCCCATTGCCATACTCAATGCGTAGACAATACTGAACAAAACTGAGGAAAGGGGCGTGTCATCGCGTGGCGAGGGATACTGATTCATCTCAGCCCAACGGCAAAAAGCAATTGGAGTCGGAGGAAGACGAAAGAGCATCGCAAACGCGGAATCGATGAAGACGGTGGAGCTTGTTATGGTCGCGGCGCGGTAGAGGAAGGCAATTACTGGTATCAGAAAAGCGATGCCGACATCGAGAATGATGCTGCTGGTGCAGGATTCGAGACGGAGGGCAATTCGGCCGCAGAAATAGAGGATGGTGCCGATGAGGAGGCGCTTGAGAGTAGTGCGAAGCTCGCGCTCGAGGACGGCGGGAGGTTGTGGTGCCATTTCGACGACTGCGGATTTGTTGAGAGGGTGTTGGTCTTGCAAGCAATTGTCAATGCGGAAGTGTTGTGATATATCGATGGCGAGAATCTCAAGATTGACAAGGGTCGATTGTTACGCAGAGCAAGAACAAATTAACTTCCATTGACGCGCCAAGACTTACTATGCATACCCAAACATTTGCTTGCAGCAAGGCAACTTCACAGGGGCTGTCTGTTAGCATCAACATCAGATCATAAACAACCCTCGGATCCAGGCGTGGTCGAGCACACTCTGTCATGTCCAGCTCGCTCTTTACAATGTGATCATTCTGACCATTGTTATAACCCTAATGGCCAAGGGCTCAGAAGCCATTTCGCCATCCTGTAGGGATGCCCGAGAATCTCCAACCGCGACGCAGAGCTATACATCTTAGCAGTCGACGTCCTTCTCGCTTCACGACTTTGGCGCGGAGAACTTGAAGTCAACGTGCACCCAAGAGGCCAATTCTGCAAACAAAGCAAGCTTCCGCAAACGGCGTCCAAGAGGCGCACACTTTCAAAACCACAGCGACATTATCAAGAAATTGCAGCTCCACCATTCAAGTAACGTCCAGGCCAATTGAGCGCGAGTTCGAAGAGCAACACACTATGTCGTACGAGCTGGCGAAGGTTCCTGGAATTCGCATTCCGTTCTGGTGCTGGGATGCGTGGGTCGTCGATCGAATGCTCAACAACAGGATTTCTCGTAGGACCATAGCTCTACTTGCTCTCGTTCAGCTGATGAGAAGGAGCATGCTTGTCAATTGAAATGCTCGGGCGGAAGAGCAACGCCGAGAACTGCTGCAATGTCAGAACGGTTGGATTTTGGAGTCGGGTAGACAGCGCGCAAATTTACTTCTCAGACAAGACACTTTTCATACGATCGGATCGACTGCATGCAAACATGATGGGGGAACTAGCTCTGGAGAAGCTGTATGGTTCGGTACAGCTTGCTCGATGGAAGTTGGTATCGACTTCGCTCTCAGAAGATATCCTGCGAGGTGGCATCCAAATGCCATGCCAAGTTGAAGGTCTGAAACTTTGCTTGGCCAGCATACTAGTCGTTCTTAGTGTAAACGCGTTGTCAAACCGTCTGGATCCAACTTTCGCCAGCTCAGCGTCCTTCACAGCACAGCCCGTAAGAACTTCCAAGGCATTTCACGAATGATGAGTTGATCAACAGCGTCTTGCCTTGTCGCAAACCCTTACTCCTGACCAGCGTCGATTCCATGCACCTGCAAGAACTCCAGTTTAGCAGAGTCGCCACGCTGGCAGTACCACCACTGAGCGCCCGCGAGATCGTGGAGCGATCGGCTCAGCAGTTCAACGCCGATGACAACGTGATTGAACAAGACCTCAAAGTATCAACGTCTTCAACCAAGCTCCCGGCCTTCAAGGCGGCCCATGATGACACCAGACGAGACAGCCTTGTCCGTCCGCCCACGAGAATTGTGGATCACTTAGCAAACCAGCTGCAGCAATCACCTGAATAAAGACTGACGCTCTTCTTAAGTTTGAGAGCTGTGGCATCCATCGAAGTCCTTGCGGATCGCTTGAGGAGCGCGAGGTCCGAAGCCATGCCGCGTGAAATGTGCTCGAGTGAAGGCGTGCCTTCCACCCTGATCCCTGCTCTAACAAACCTTATCCCCAAATCCCAGCCTCTAGTCCAAGTACACACATCCTCGAAACCTATACACAAGCTCAACACGCTCGCAAGAAAGATTAAGACCAACTCATCCACTGCATAGACCACCGCGACCATGGCGACTGCCCAGCGACCCAATACCGCCTCTTACAAAGGCAAGAAGCACAACACCGCCTGGGATCCGATGGAGCGCCGATGCAACTTCATCATGAACAATGAGTACGACCTCACCACCGCCCAGATCCATGACCTGATGGGGCGCATGTTCGGTGCCAGTATGAAGGACGCTGGCCGACCAAAGTATAAGGCGGATAAGATTCGCGATGGTGAGCTCGATGCCTTTGGATCTTCGAGTCGGCCCCTAACATGGTACAGACTATACCCAGCGTCGCGCGGCAGGCAAGAATGCAAAGATCTGGGATGAGATCGATCCGCTCGAGGGCGATATCACCATCGCTGAACACAAGGGACGCATCACCGCGCACCAGAAGATCCGCGCCGCCGCCGCGCAGTCCGGTGGAGACAACTGGCTTCGCACGGATGCCACCGATACTCTTCTCACTCCAAACGCGCCGATCGCCTTGCGACGTAAGATGCCACCAATCGAGGCCTTGCCCATGGTCCATCAAGGCAAGCTTCGCATCCGCAACGGCGGATGGACAGTTCGAGGCCTGGAAGAAGGCGAGATCCCAACGATCGACGACGACATGGACATCTACAAGTATGGCGGTCCAGTTGCCCGGATCGTCCATCCATTCAGCAAGCTCGAGTATGACATGATGGTCTGGTCCCACGACGTCTGCGGCACATGCAATACTCCGGCTTTCAACGACCACGACGAAGAAATCCTTGACGAGTGGATCGCAGATCTGCCAGCACTTAAGGATAACATGAATTACTACAATGGCCTTCCGTTCGTGCACGAGGGCCGCGATACCGAGCGCGTGGAGACTGCTTCGTATATGTACAGCATCGAGTACAAGCCCGAGCGCAGTGATCGCATTCCAGCTGTTCCAGGTGCTCACATCGTGCAGAAAGCAGACCATGACATGGTCATGTTCCAGCGCGGCTCGGTTTCGTTCATTGCGGAGACGTTCCTTTGCGCTGGCAAGGAGTGTCCAGTGTGTCGCAGTGAGGAGGAAGAGCAGGATGTTATGAAGAATTGACGTATCGGGCGGACCGGTCGCTTCAGAAGGTTATAGCGCGCCGTGCTGTTGGTTGAAGGAGCGTGGGTCATGTCGAAAATAATTGAACAGGAAAGGAGTGCGGTGAGCTCAGGGTTGAAGGATGATGAGTGACGGCTACTCTCACCTTGGTCGACTTGTCTGCAGATGCCTCGGAAGCAGCGTGGGGTTCGTGGTCCTCGTGGTATTGTAGCATCATCATAGCATTACTGAATGCTCAGAGCGCGCCAGTTGGCGAGCAGGACATGTATAAGGTCTTTTACACTTCTTTTCCTCATTCCTTCTCCTTCGGCCCACCCACTTGATGTCGCTCTGCTTCGAAAACGGGGCGGTCAATATAGGCAAGCTTCTTCGAGAGGTACTCCGGAAGACCATGGTCCAATGTCACGCGCGACATTACCCAGGTCTCAGTTCTTTCTCAGAGCGAGAACTTTTGCCTTCACGCCTGCAGCCTTTCTGTAGTCCATACTTTGCGACCCAATCACTTCGGCCAGTGCTTCCTTTTCCAGCCTGTCTACCTCGTCAGCAAAGCCCTCTTTAGTCCAGATATCATCGAGGATTGTGGCTGCAAGGATTCCACCGGTCTTCAAGACTCTGACCAGCTCTTCCAATGCTGGCTTTGGACCGACATGCTTGTGTGTGAAAGTGCCAACGCATATTACAATGTCGTAGATGGAGTCCGGCTTCGAGATCGGCTTGTTCAGGTCTGCAACTTCCAGATCACGATAGATGCCACTCTTCCTCGCCACATCCAGCATTCCAGGAGAGAGATCTAGGCCATCAATACTTCCAGCTTTCGCGCCGGCTTTGACTAATGCTGCTCCTGAAAGCCCGGTTCCGCAGCCGGCGTCAAGAATCAGACCTTCCATGTCGCCTCCGGCATCCACAACAGCTTGGGCCACATGGGCAGGCGCTACATAATCTTGCTGCTTGAGGAGATCTTCGTCGTACTCTGAAGCCCATGCATCGTATACCGAGGTCAACTCCTTGTGGTCCTTGGCATTGTAGGCGGATGTGACATGGTCGTTGCCGCCTGACGATGTCGTGACCTTCGGGCTTGACATGATGTGTTAGTACGTAGTGTATTGATCAGGTAATGAAGGAGCCCGAACAGCTTCCAAGTCTGATGTGTTGCGTCTACGGGTAGCAGAGCCGAGGTGTGAAGTGTGACGTGGAGCTTGTGGAGCTCTCGCCCGACCTCATGTCCATTCGTGCAGATCCAGCAAGCATTTCGTTGAGCGACTTTACTTCTATTTTGCTCTGCTCTGTATGCGTCAATAATCCGATTGCCCAGATCATCCAGCTTACAAGATGCACCACCTTGACTGTATTATCCACCATCTCGAAAGCGCTGGCACCAGACTTACGACCAGCATCTCCTCGAGAGACAGACTATATTGATGGCCTACACGGAAGTGACGTCCGAAAGTGCCTACAGCCAAGCATGGTGCTACGCATCAAGCCTGTACATTCATCAGAATGGCAGTGAGAAGCTCCGGGCGCAAATTTCCCAACGTAACCCTGAACCCAAGTCTTTTCTGGGTGGCATCCTACCACATTGATGACTCTTTATCTCCATGCTCTTTCTTACATAGGCTTGCAACATCGCAATTCCATTGACTGTGTGTAGTTCTCGGCTCGGGATAGCTTTTGATGCTTCCCTACGCTGGCGTCGAATCGATGTCCTGGATTCTGAGCCCAAGTACAAAGGAATGCCGTCAGACTTTCGATATGGCCGATGTAGCACGCCTTTCATTGATGAGACTTCTGACAGCTGTGAAGGGACGACACACTATTTCGTTGACATTTCGCAATCGTTGGAGCGCGCTACGATTTCGTGGAACCTGGTGCATTTCGGCGGCCTTTCACGGATCGTGTCTGACCCTCCTGCCGATTCCGCGCTGTTCAGACATGGACCAGAGCAATGCAACAGCCATATGACAGCCTGCTGGAAAACTTGTATGTCGAACGTGTACGAGTACAGAAGGTCGCGGAGAGTTGTGCGGAGGATTCAGAAGGACGCCCCTGGATGTGGTCCCGAGCATTCCGACCTTCCATCGGGCAAGCATGTGGAGGAGAATACCGTCATCGAACAAGACCTCTCAAAGACCTGGATGACATGAGACCCATTCTTGTTGCATCTCTAAGCCTAGAACCTGGCGTTATTATACCTTCGAGAGAGTGGGAGGGACCATCGAGATATCGAAGAAGCATTCTTCGAGAATGTTGCCAAAAGAATCGCTTAAATGCTTGGCATCGTCATTATGGCAGCTTTGCCGATTGTCTTTCTCACCTTCCTGGTCTCTCGTGCCCCTGTACGTGGACTTCACTACGCTCCTGGAGATTCGTATAGGCACCCACTTTAGCAAGACTGCCAGGCTCGAACAGCACGAACGGCTTAGGTGTTGTACATTGAACGCGGATTGCACGGTGACCCGATTCTGGGAGACGGATGAATACGTTCTTTATCCTCGAGGCGGTACGAATGCGAACGCGCTTGGCTGAAGACACATCCTTCACCTTGATCTGCCTGAATACCATAAAGGGAAAGTAATTGCTTGCCAGAATTGGAAGTGCCTTTGCTGTGCCCAGCCAGCGTTCAATTTCACGGGTTCAGCTTTGATCCCTCGACATGGGATTGAATTCTGCCGATCGCGGTGGGATACTGATATTCCTGTTGTCGATTAACAGTTGCACAATATATGAAGGCCTTGTGGTTTGATGCGTTCTAATGATCCAACTGACTGATCCGAAATCATCGAAGCAACTTTATGGTCGTCCACGTTGAACCAGCAGCCATTGAGATCGCGGCAACCCCAGAAAGGGTTCGAGAAGTGGTTCGTGCTTCAGTGCAATTCTTTCTTCTTTCACTGAGGCTAACACTCCAGCCCAGGTCCTCGACTTCGCCGCCTATCTATCCTGGCACAAAGGTCATTTCAACTCCATAAAACCTAAAGACCCCAACAAGAAGGGCATCGACCTCATCGAAAGCGACAAACTTGAAGTCTCCCTGTCATCAGGCATGAACTTCAGTCCTGCGATCTTGGTACCTTCACCCTACTCTGGATTCCCAACTTCTCCACTCTGCTGATGATATTTTCGCAGGAAAAATCTGCCACCCGTCTCGAATGGCGAGGCTCTCTCCCAGGAATCTTTACAGGTGATCACTGTTTCGAGTTCCACCCTTCGCAGAACAGTGCTGGAGGCACCAGATTCTTACAGTATGAAGATTTCTCGGGCCTGCTTAGCTTTACAATGAAGAGTACAAAAAAGAGTGGAGAGCAGAATTCGGAAGGGTTTGTGAAGTTTAACGAGGATTTGAAGAGGAGGTGTGAGGAGAATGTGGTTGATTGAGAAGAGCTTGGTGCGTTGCTTGAGGCCGTTGTTACATACCGCCCATTCTGACCTATTTCTCTCGATTGTCATACGCTGGTCTTGGTCGTGCGAGCGTCCGTCGTTCAACTAGCAATCAATCAATTCCCGACCCTCATCGACGTAGCGATCGGCTGTCCAGTTGCTGGCACTGGGCTAGCTTATCGTGTTGCCGCAGCTCGATGGATCTCTGAAACGCGAATGTCCATCATCTCAATCTCGCACGACGATTCGTGCCGTTGATGTGATCTTCATGTTTGGTTGAGATCGATTTAATGAACAATTGTTGATCATCCGCTGCTTTCCCACTCAGTCAAAGTGCCGGGAGGTCCAAAGGCCGTTGTCCTGCCGAATGGCTTCGCTTGTGTGGAAGTAATCCCCAAATCTCGGTACAAAGCTTCGTCAGATGAGCTCGATGTGTTGTTTGGATGTCTCATTCGGTCTGGGCAGCAGCCGTATTCTATCGGAATGTCGGTGGCAATAGGTTTGTGAGCAAACTTGCAGAATTCTCGTGATCCTTGTTGTCGCTGATTCTCGCAAAGTTGATGTCGAACAGCGAAGTGGTCACATTTGAGCCATGTGATCAAGTTGACATAGCACATGGCTCAATGCAAGTGATGGTTGGTAGTGGCTGTTGATCTGCTTTAGGCAAATGCTTTAGTCCTTGACATTGCCCACGGTGTATGACTTGCAGAAGTGACGAGCTAAAAGCATAGCTCTTCGTCTCCCAGTCTTGACTACTTTATAGAAGTGAATTGCATCTTCACCTATTTCACGCGTACCGTCTTCGCGGTTCCTGTTCTTTCCATGCCTGGTTAGCGGAGCTCGGTCGGCTCACCGAGGTGCAGAAGGCTAATTCATACCACGCAGGTACCATTCTGTCGGACCACAGTTTTCTGGCTGATGCAAACCTCGATTAGCCGCCTAATGGTTACAACAGCCTGATGTTACTGCTAGTTGGCGCTGCTTGCTTTGCGATTGACAGGCATTGAAATATGCTTTGCACGACGAGACTCTATTCCAACATCACCTCTCCACGATACGATAGCACTTTCTTTGCGCCACAGTGCTGCTAATCAGTCTGATTAGTACTTATGCATGTGCAAGACGACCATAGGCCAGCAAACAGGTGGGCAGACAAGCACATAGCCATCTCAAGGCTTGCCGGTTGTCCACTTCGACTACTCTCGTGCGTTGCATGTCTGAGAGCTTGAACGGCTACATGGTCGAGACAAAGCACGACTATCGTCGCGATCGTGAGACACGTTGCCGATTCAGGCCAGTTTTGGATCGAGCAACCTCTATAAGCGAATGCGCGAGTATCGTTCCTGGTTGAAGACTCTCTGAGTGGCGGGAGTCCCAATGTCCGGTGCCAAGGTGTGCTTATCGATTCCTGGGGCACAGAAACAAGCGAGCAGTCGGGTGCTGTCTATTATGCGATAGAGTGCTCGGTATGGCTGTAGAAATGATCGAGCCGTGGTCCTATTCAATCATACTCACCATTTAGGCATTGTTTGGACACTGTCAGATCAGAGGCAACAAAGCGGGGCGATGGACCATAGCGTGTAGCTCGAGTGTTCCTCTGGAACGAGATCCGTCTTTGATATACGTGCAAGATGCTTTAGGCATCTCGAACTCGAGCAATGAGAATATGCATGAGCCTTATGTGTTGCTGATTGTCGTGGACTGTGCGTAACATACATCCGCTGAGACATTGTTTGAGAAAAGGAGCCCTCAAGATCACTTGCCATAAGATCCAGTGCTCATCAGGAACTTCGTACTATTGAAGGTCAGGCTCGTCAGGCACGTCAGGTCATCAGAGTATGCCAACATCTCTGCGTTCTGCGTCTCGGTAGCGGAGGTCGGACACCAAGTGGCGCTTATCAGGATTCTGAGGCTGTGAAGAGTGCATGAAGTTTTGACTACTCCGAGGTAGTCGATTAGGGCATCGAAGGGCAGACTTTCTCGCTCATTATTCTGGTGTCGCGGCTGTAGGACGTATCGTCATGGCTGCGTCAAGCAGGTGTGCTGATGTAGGGCGGCTCGAGGTCCAGCTCCCCGCCCAATCAACGCTGCATGTCTCTCGTCTACACAAGCGTACCAGATCCTTCAGTTTCCGGCATTAACGTTGTGAGAAGTGAGTGCTGAAAGTGACCTGGTACCATCGCACAACCGACTGTGCGAACAATTCATTGCTCGAACCATCTTGATTCCTGCCCATACGCGGTTTCTTTCTCTTTCGCACGCGGGAAAGCTGCTAATGCATACAGATTGAGCTCGCACACATCAAGTTAGAGCCCACGAACGTATTTCAGGCATTGCCTAACTAATGCCATACTCGATTCGTACATCCGTATGACCAAGGACTAGTAATCAAGCACATTCTGAGGTCCAGAGATTCTTCGTTCCTGCGACATTCATAGAGACCCTGTCTAGAGTCGTTGTCGTCTCATTTTCAGTCTATCCAGACCGCTCTCAGATTCGAAGTCCGACACCCGAGAACGCTTCGTGCATAAAGAAAGGCAGATAGATGTAGACTGCAATAGCAATCACAGATCCGCTATAGCGCGGTGTCCCCGAGTTTCTCGCATGTACCATTGTCCCCGGACAGGGTCGAAGAATTGCTGTCTCAGGCGTTCGCTGACCTCGTTCCGTGAGATTGCTGGGGTCGTGTTATCAGTCAGTGAGAGTGATGTGGTCTGCTCGATCGGATAAACCAAGGCATTAATGAGAACCGGCGACGTGTGATTGTGGATGTCGTCTCCAAGCACGCTGCCGCCTTCGCTCCTGTCGTCCTGCCCGGGCGGCAGATAAGAAGTAGTACGATTTCGCGGCTTTTGGCGCCCATCTCTGTATCTGAATACGTGCCAGAGCATCCAGCGTATAATCCAGTTAGATCCATCCGAACTTCTTGGGTCCCTGGCAATGTCGTAAATCGGCTTAGTGGTTGACGAAGCAGTCTCATGGATTCGAAGCACTTCTTCATTCATCGTTCTCTCGTCGATCTGGGAAGTGGTGAAACTCCTTTGCTCCGTCTCTGGCGTTTCTTCGTCGGAACATGATCGACCTTCTAGCCGCATGATGATTCGTCTCCGGCCTTCGCTCGCCTCGAGCTTCATCAGGTTGTATATGCGACGATGCCATAAGTTCTTCATGTCAAGGCCAAGATGATCAAGGAGCCTGGTCTTGGACCCGCTTCTGGGTAAAGGACTGACTATAGAAGTCATCGGCGGGAGGCAGCAAGCATGATCAGCGTGGAAGACGTGCTTGGGTCAGGCATATATGATCTCGGTCAAGATGGAGAACGCCGTATAAGGCGCCATCAGTAAGTCATGCAGTTACTCTATGGAGCATTGTCAACTGCCGCAATGCAGAAGATCAGCTCCCATTTCGCCATTCCTGATAAGTGTGCAGATTGCTGTCTGAACACTACAAGGCAAGTGAACGTGTATGGAATCGCACTTGGGCTTCTGTAGGTCTGGACACATCTTGTGGACCAGAGACAATATGCGCGACTCGTGGTTGTCCAATGCATTATGTGCTGTCCCACTCCTACGTGGCTCATAACAAATGCCGGATCTGGCATTCTACGATGCACCTAGTCCACGCAGTTGAAGATCTCGGGACCAAATAGTGTCGCCAATCGCGAACTCATCGTGCATGCAACCATTGTACCTGGCGCGTAATTGTCTTGCGGCAGTTCTCGTATTGGCAGAGCTGAATGCGATTGGAGACACATCGTCCGAGGGCAGTCCCAGACAGTCCATGCGAGAGCGATCCGCCTGGCCAGTGGTTCCTCATGCGCCTTCAGCCTCTCGGGCGGAACTCCGGACTCTAGATCTGTCAGTGTCCGCACTACTGCAGGGTGCGAACGATACTAAATACAGCCACGTCCTGAAATGCCGAGGCAAAATAAGGTATTTGTTATTATCGACTAGATAAATAAGATTAGGTTGAGTATATAGAAAAATTAGACTTATTTCTACTAAGTAAGCTTCCTTATATAATAAGTCTTACTATCTATATATCTATATAATAGTTATAAGCCTAGATTAGTATTTACCTATCTCTATAAATAAATAACTAAGCAATTCTACCTTAGTATAGATATCGAGGACGTATATAGATACTCTATAAGAGGGATTTAATAGCTAATAACCTCTATCTAGGAAATTAGATATACTAACTAATTAAAATATAATAACTAGTATATATATACTAAATTAATCGCTATTAGAGACAACCTCTAGAAATATATAAGTAATAAATCTCTTATAGTCGTAAACCCTAATAGAATAGTCTTAATAGTATTAGATAGAACTCTAGAGCTAATAAAACTAATCTATCTATAAGTACTAGAGCGACTAAATACTAGAGATAATCTAGATATATAGAAAGTTAAAATATAATACTTTATATACGAGTTTAAGGTATTTAACTACCTACTAAAGGACTATAAGAAATTTATAAACTATAAACGTAACTTTAAATCCTATATCGACTATATAATCCTACTAATATATCTAGAAGATCTAAATTAATAAGTCCTAAATATCCTATTAATCTAGTTTAACTTTATAAAATCGAAGCTCTCTCTAATTCTAGAAATAAGATAAACGTTCCTTGCTAAGAAGTATAAGAGACTTATCTATAGCCTAAAGTTATCCGATATCGAATAATAGTTTCTAGAATAGGTAGATCTAGAATCTAAACTATAGAGATACGATTATTCTCTATCTCTATATATAAAAGACGATTCCTACTAAATAGTCGAGAACTATATTAGTATTACCTAAGATAGACTAATAGCTAAATTAATAGTCGATCTAATAGAAGCTATTATAGACTATAGGGATTTTATTTAACGATAGCTAGGAAAATTAAATAAGTATAAGTTAGTCTCTTCTACTAAAGCGATCGAGGAAGTATCTATCTATATAGTACTAGTAAGCCTATCGACTAACCGAGATAATAGTAGATCTCTACTTAACTACTTTTATATCTAATAGACTAGAAAGCTACGAGATAAGATATATCTAAGCCTAGGAGAATATCTAATCGTTAACTATACGAAGAGACTAGATAAATAGTTAATAACTCCTAACTAGAAACGCTAGTTTAAGTACTATAAGGAATTCCTTAGGAAAGATAAGAGAGTCTATAAGAGATAGGCCGAGCGTTTTAAGGATCTAGTAGCTATCGCTCTAAGTAATATATCTACTAGTATAACTAACGAAGTCCGATCCTAGGCTATCTATAGAGAGGATACTAAATAGTCTATAGAAGGCTAATAAATTAATAATAGATCTACTCGATCTAAGCGACCTATAAAATAGTCCTTCTTATCTACTATTAAACTATTATAATCGAAATAGGAGCTATTCGAGCTAAATCGTATTTAGTCTTAGTAGTAACGAGCGACTACGATCGATAGCTCTTAGATAGAGGATTAAATACTTATATTATAAATAATCCTATTAGAGCGAGATTTATTCTAAAGAGAATCCCTTATAATATTACTATCTTTACTAGAAATATCGAACTTAAACTAGTAGTCTAGGGCGACGTAGTTCTAATAATAGAGAGTAGAAACGGGATAATCGACCTTAAGCTTAAGAACGTTCTATATATTCCTAGATATTACCTTAATATTATCTTAGTATCTCTAATAAAGAAGATTAGACTCTTTCTTAACGAACGAGACGATATCTAGTAGGATAAATAAGATACTAAGGTCGCTAAAATTAATAGGATAGATAATCTATTATTCCTATCGACCTAGACTACTTCTATAGATTCTAATAAGTAGATACTAAGATAGTCTCTCGACTCTAAGGATAAGCCTATATTAGTCGCTATCGTAATATTAGACTAACTACTAGTATACTATAAAAAGGCCTTTATAGCGAAAAGTAAGGTATTAAGACTAGAATAGTACTATATAGGTATAGACTAGTATAAGACTCTTAGCTATATTAGAGATAATCGGATCGATTATCTATACTATACTATATCTAAAGTAAAGCTTAAGAGCGAGAGTAATACTCTAAGAATAAACGAGTACGAAGTCTATATCTAGACTAAGATAATAAGGAAGATATCTCGCTATAAAAGATATTAGATACGAGTTCTATCTATATTTAGGGATATAGTAGTCGATATTATAGAATTTAATTAAATATTTAATAGCGACCGCTATATAGTATATATATATACGATTTAATAATATATATTAACTTTATATAGGCTATAAGCTCGATTAGCTAAATAAATATAAACGAGTATATTTAAGAACTTATTCGTTTCGTAAAGAATATAGAACGAGAAATCTATATATTATCTAGCGATAATAATCGATCCTATAGACTAGTCTTTAGATCTACCCTACTCGATAATAGTATTAATTAGTACCTAACTATACTATATATATCTACTTAGGACGTAGTAGAACGTCTAGGTACTCTTATTATAATAATCGCGAGAGCTATCGTTCTAGAATCTAGCTTACTAGAGGGCTTATAGCTAGAACTAGTCGTCTCTACTATCTATCTACTTACTAGGATACTAGCTTAAGTATTAGGCTATAAGATACTTTATAAACTTACTATAGGTATACTACTATTAATTATCTATATCTATAAGATAGGATCGAGAGCGTACGCCTTTAAAACTAATAAAAAGAACCTTCTAAGAAAGAATAAGCTCGATTCTCGCTACTATCTTAGATATTTAATAGGCTTCGAAGGCTATAATATCTATAGAGTCTAGATTCCGTCTCTATAGAAGATTATTAGAACGAGAGATATAATCTTTAATAAGAAAGCTAAATATAAGAGATATCGAGATCTTAATCTTAGATATACTCTTAGTAACTAAATTAGTCTAGTAGTAACGATCGAGATACTAGCGGAGCCTAGATATAACTAGTTCTAGTTAATACTTTATCCTATTGAATATAACTTATTCTAAGATTAGAGGGTAAGTAGAGACTAGACTTAGCCTATAGACTAGGAATTAGTCGATACCGAGTATCTATATATCTAAGAATTTCGAATACTCGACTCTATAGAAGAATTCTCGTTCGAATTTTAGTACTAGAACCTAATATAATAAGAATCTAATTAGTCTTTATAACTATACTAGCCGAGTTACGAGATACTCGGAGATAGTCTTTTCTAGATATTAGGAACTCTTACTACTTATTAGTCTAATATATAACTAACTAGAGATTAGCGATCTAGAACTAGAACTATAACCCGATCTAGATAAGCGTATTCGGATCTTCTAAATCTACTCGGCTCTCTTAATATAGGTTATTAATACTACTAACTATCGATCTATAGCTATAGAGAAGGGTTTACTAAACTAAGCGAAATTCTATCTCTTAGACTTATTCCTAGAATCTATATACTAGAAAGAGATTAAGAATTATCGATTTGAAGACGAGCTCTTAGCCGCTAGTAAGAAAGAATTTACTAAAGGTCTTAATACTAGAATATACTATTAGGTTAATATAATAGAAGTATAAGGATAGAGATCTATCTCTCTTATCTAGGTTTAGAAATATAAGATTAATAATCTTAATTAGTTATAGCTTATTAAGGCGAGACTATATACGAGAAGTAACCTCTAGACGACTATTCTAGATATATATATAGCTACGTTATCGACGAAGGCTTTTAGACTAATAATAGTAATAATAGTATACTTCGACTTCGAGACTATCTAGATAGACGTAGTTAATACGTTCCTAAATACTATACTACTAATACTAATCTACTTAAATCCTTTAGATAGGTACTAGAAACCTAAGAAGCTACTTAAATATATTAAGGTACTATACGAATTTAAAGAATCGCCCCGTTTATAGTATAATAATATAAGAAATACCCTTACTAAGATTAGTATATATAAGGTCGCTAACTACCTATTTATTAAAAGAAGAGTTATTATCTTCTTTTATATAGATAATATCTATATCGTATACGACCGTAAAGAAGAAGAAGAAGCCTTCTATATTCGAGATTAGCTATCTACTCGATATAAGATAAAGATAGAGGGCGATATAAGGTTCTTCTATAGTATTTAAATCTTCTAAGACCGACTAAAATAATACCTCTAGATTAATCTAGAGGCCTATATTAAGAAGATCTATTATCGTTACGATATTACGAAATCCTACCGATAAGTTAGAATACTATTATCTAATAGATTTACTATAGAGAATAATAAATAGGCGACTCTAGTATAAATCTATATCTTTAGATCTCGAGTCGGATTAATTATCTATACTATCTATAAGGTTCGGGCTAATATTATATATATAATATTACTTCTCGCCTAATATCTAAAGAATCCGTTTAACTAGTATATCGATATAGCTAACTACTACCTAGAATACTTACTAGGAACCTTAATACTAGATATTCGCTTCGGCTCTATAGAAGAGGTAATCTTCGATATTATCTAGTAATTTCTAGATTTCTTTAGAGCTTCGGATACCTTCTTTATAGACGATAGTACTATCCGACGTTTATCTAAAGGGATACTATTCTTTCTATTTAGTAGCTTAGTAGACTATAAAGTATTCTAATAAACTATAGTTACGAAGTTAAGTACTAAGACTAAGCTCTATATCCTTAGCTATATCGGCTTCGAATTAATTTAGTAGGAAAGGCTACTTAGAGATATCGGACTAATCCCTAACTATAGATCTAAGCTATTCTACGATAATAAGTAGACTCTTTATATTATTACTAAGTCGTCGTTACGTCTCGATATAAAGATAAGATATATAGATATATAGTAATACTAGTTACGAGAGCGATACTTGGAAGGCGATCTCTAGATTAAATAGATAGATACGAATAGTATATCTACCGATAGTTTAACTAAGCTCCTAAGCTCTTAAAAGTATAACCTATTTATTAAATAGCTTAGTCTATATTCTCCTAGGTTATCGGAGACTAAATAGGCGTAACCTATTTAGTTTTATAATACGTATATCTATCTAGATCCTAATATCTAGGATAATTTATCGCTTTATTTCGTTTATTTTAGAACGACTATCTTTTAGAACTATACTAAATAGGACGATACTATTTAGCTTTAGTTATATTATAGTTACTACTTTACTTTATTTCTATTATATACTATACGCGTTAGGGTCTAGATAGTAGTCTTAATAAGCCTATAAGAGCGAGAATAACTTTATCTCGGATTTAGATTAAGTAGTCTATATAGCGGAATCTACTATTATAGGATAACCCTCCTATTCCTAGTTATAGATACCTTAGATATTAAGTCTTAGTACTTTTACGCTTCTTTAGCGACGCGCTTCTCTCTTATAGATAGCTATCTTCGAGAACTTATTATAAACTATCTACTTAGTTACTACTCTTAATATTTCTTAAAGATTCCTAAATAGATCGAGATATAACTATTATTAGGAAAACAATTATATTCTAGTCCTACTCGTATATAGACTAACTAATACCTAGTATATATTACTATATAAATAGTATAGTATAATAGTATTCTATAGACTCTTCCTAGTTAGAAGATATATTCGTATATATTACTAAGCTATTAGATAAGAATAGTATATTCTAGTAGTAAGAAAATAGTAGTATATCTCTACTACTAGTTCTATAGTATAGCCGTAATACTTAGTAGTCTACTTAGTCTACTTAGATATTCCGATAGTAATTAGCTCTAGACCTACTAGAAGATAATAATAACTCCTTCGACTTTAATATAGATCTCGATAATAATAATAAAGAAGAGGAGGAAGGTAGTAAAGATACTCTAATTAGTATATCGAAGCTAGGATAGTATATAGAGGAAGAGCTTTCGGAAATTATAGATATAAGCTATATAGGCTATACTAATCTAAATATTAATAATACTCGTTTCCTAAAAGACTCTCTAACTAAGTCTATCTATAGCCTACTACTACCTCTACTAGTAACTTAGAATACTAAAGATAAAGATTATTCTAACTCTTAATACCGCTATAGCCGTAAAGGCTAGTATAGTAATAGAAATAATAACTCTTAGCTTCCTTTATCTATTTAGTCTATTAAAGTACTAAGAATATACTCCCGACCTCGTATTCTAGCTACTAGTATAGGCTCTAGTAGAATCTAGCTAAATCTAGATTAAGGAACTTATATACGTATCTTACCTATTCTAGATCTTATAGATTAGATACTATATAACTAGAATATATATAGTAAGGAAGTACCTTATTATAATTTTAAGTACTTTAAGGATATTATAGATACTAGCGACCTATCTTAGTATATATAGAAGTATCTAGATAAGTAGCTAGATCTACTTAATAACGCTATACTCCTTTAGTCTAACTAGCTAGCTATCTTATAGTAAATCGTCGACGAGGTCGAATAAGCTAAAAAGGAGTATAATAGTACTATATCCTATAATCTCTATCTTAAGAATACTAATACTACTTATACTATCTAAGTAAACGAGCTAACTAAAAAGATTAAGCGGTACGAGCCGGCTTTAAAGACTACTTATAATAGAATTAATAGATACTATTATATCTAAGATAAAGATAAGGCTAATATCGATAAGCTCTAAAATAAAGTAAAAGACTTAGAAGCCTAACTTATAGCTACTAACGCTACTATAGCTCGTACTAGCGCTAGTCTTATACCAAAGCGTTATAATAAGAAGCCGGCGCTATAGATAGATAATAAAGATATTCTCGCCTAATTTAAGTAAGACTCTAATAAGGCCGTCTACTTTACTATATATTAGAATAAGGATACTACTTATATCTAGAAGCTTACTATAAAGAGCTCCTATAATATACTACTTAAGAAGTATCTTAACCGCGAGTATATAGAGCGTAACTATCTTAAGAATACTTACGCCGCCTTAGGTAATAATAGTAATAATCCTAGCTCTAGCTCTAGTATTTCTATCTCTAAGTCTAACGAATATAATCGAGACTACCGAGGCTAATACTAACTTAATAGCCGTAACTATAAGTATAAGCGAAAGGATAGGTCTATAAAACTACCTATAATATTCGTAGTAGACGATAAAGCTAAAGAGAAGGATATACTATTCTATAAGTAGAAGAGTAAGATACTCTTTATCTTAGATAAGAGTAAGAAATTAGAGAGGAAGAAGATCTATACTATTCTCGATACTATAATCTCTAATATCTTTAATTACTTCGAACTAGTAATTTATTCTTTTAGTAAGTATTAAGAAGCCCTCTAGTTTATAGAAGAATACTAGGATAATTAATACTAAAAGTATATAAAGCGAGCTAAATTTACTAGGCTCTAGTAAGATAAGGATAAATCTTTCTCTAACTTCTAGCCTCGCTTTATTTACTACTAGCTATTCCTTAGCTTCGGAGATAACGATAAAGAGATAATAGATAATCTATATAATAAACTTAATAATAGGTTCGAGTAATCTATCCGCTCTAAGTTCTTTCTATTCCTTCTTATAATATATAACAAATTCTATATTTATAATATTAATACTATCCGCTAGAAGCTATAGAAGAAGTTAGCTAAAGGTAGAGATAGTAAGACCTCTAAGAATAAGGATAAGGATAAGGATAAGGATAGTAATAGTAATAATAAGTATCTAGTTAAAATATTATACTATGTTAGAATATACAGTCCAGTTGGTAACCTGGCAACGGATGCCAAGGCAGACTGGATTACATGATAATGGTCATGTGACTAGTCCAAGCTGACACCTTTCAGGTTCAGCTCCAACCTGTAGATAACAACAACACACTTGCTGTTCCTACTTTGGCCCCTACTACTCCTTGTAGCTTCTGTTGCACTTTATGATCCATTTATACCTGTCGGCCCTCCTCAGCTCGACAGGTTATGAGCCCGGGTTTGCAACTACAAGGTAGAAGACTAAAGCAGTACAGGTTACTCCTAAACCTATAAGTCCAGTCCTAGAAGGAAGAGGCAAAACAGGAGAGGGAGACTCGAGGTAGACCCACACACATTGTACAAAGAAGCCCTGTGCATATAAGTTGTGAAAGAACCTAGTGAGGCACACTCATTAATGCATGTTGGATTGCTAGAGTGTAAAGGGAACAGATAAGCCTGAGTTTTGAGCACCTTTGGATAAGCCTCAGATTCAGCACTCAGTACAGCCAATACCCTGACCTGTTTGTAACAGTCAGGAAGGACTTGAGGAAGTCATTTGCCCTACAGAGCAGGAATCTGTACCAAGTTTTCAGTAACCTCAAAAACTGATAGGCCTAGCAGAGCCAGGGATCTGCCAACCAAGGAAGACAGCCATCCAGAAACTGTTATTTTCAGAGTAAAGAAAGAGCTTGGTTCTGGAGTTTGTTTGGGTTTGATTTGCAGAAGAAATCATGGATCAAGAAGGTGGAATTGGCAAGAGAAGGGCTGCACCAATCTTGACAAGAGACAATTGGAGAATATGGTTCAGTCTCCAGGAGAACAACCTTGAAGGAAAAGATGTATATTGGGTCATCTCTGACTCATGGACACCACAAGCATCAGAAGAGAGTACTCCTACTCTTCAGGGACTCAGGCACTCTAGGCACAGCCCAGAGTGGAGGAAGGCAAATGCAACAGCCAGGTATGAGCTGTTTATCTGTCTTTCTGAAGATGATCAAGAGGAAATCCTTGAGGACAAGAATGCTACAGATGTTTGGACAAAGATGAGGTCCAAATACAGCAAGGTGTATACTGCACACGCTATGGCAGTTGTGAGGGAGTACATTACCTTCAAGATGTCAGATGAATGGACAATCAGGAAGGCTTGGGTACATCTTGGGAATCTTGGCAGAAGGATTGCTGAGATAGACCCAAAGGAGAGTCACTACAAAGAACCAGAGAGGAAGATAAAACACCTCCTGGATGCTCTCCCATCTGAGTACCAGAGTACAAAAGATACTATCCTGGCCCAAGCATTTATGACACCTGACCAGGTGCTTATGCTCCTAGAGTCACATGAAGCAAGATTGCAAGAAGACAGTGGGACAGCTATGTTTGCCAAGAGAGGTTATCAAGCAGGAAGCAGTAAAGACCTATTATGCTTCCTGTGTGAAGGGAAGCATTGGGTCAAGGAATGCCCCAGCCTAGACAAGGCAAAAGCAGCTGTCAGACCAAAGCAGAGCTACAGGATAGCAAAGAAACAATCCCCATCCAGGGCCAGGAGGGGATCTTCACCTGACAAAGAGCAACTGAAAGAGATGGTGAAGAAACTGAGCCTGAAGATACAATCCCTAGAAAAGAGATCTAGGAAGCCATCTTCCAAGAAAGCCTATGCAGCACAAGATGCAGAGGCATCCTCTGAATCATCTCCTCCACCTGAGGAAGAAGATATTGATGAGGTAGCTCATTCAACTGTGGAGGCAAAAGGCAAGTACAAGCTATCTGAATGGCTGCTTGACTCTTGTGCTTCTGCCCACATGACTGACCAAGAATCACTCTTCAGAGACCTGAAGCCTCTCGAGAGGAAAAAGTGGATCAAGGTTGGGGGTGGCTACTTGACAGCTACACATGTTGGGAATGCAGTAATGGGTGGAAGGAAAGGCAAACAGATTGTATTGAAAGGTGTTCTCTTTGTACCTGGGCTTGGAGTCAATCTTGTTTCTTGGAACCAATTCAGCAAGCAGTTCGGTGTTCAACCACCAAAATTCACACTTCATTCACCTGATGGAAGGCCAGTTGTCCAGACAAGGCTTTCAGGAGGAGTACCATTCATTGAAGAAATCAGCCAAGACCTGGATGAACTTGCATACATATGCATTCCCCAGGATTCAGTGAATGAAAATGCCTGTGCATTTGCAGCTCAGACTGACCAGGATCAGTGGGAGCTGTGGCATAGAAGAGTTGGACACTTTGGAGAAGGACTAGTAAGAGACCTTCACAAAGTAACTGACCTGAAGGACAAAATTCCTGTCCCTGCAAAGCATCAGCCTTGTAGAGTGTGTTCTCTAGCCAAGATGAAGAAACACAGAGGCAAGGAGACTGAAAGGAAGCCTGCCAGGCTCTCCCTTGTTTCAATTGATATCTGTGGACCATTGCCTGTTTCAAGGCTTGGTTTCAAATGGTGGCTTGAGATTGTTGACAACTTCTCAAGAAAGAAGTGGACCAGTCCACTAAAATCAAGAGAAGATGCAGCAGACACCCTGCAGGAATGGAAAAGAAAAGCTGAACTGCAATCAGGGAATCAGCTTCAGGCAGTAAGAAGTGATGGAGCAAGGGAATTGCTTTCGTTACTTAAGCAGTGGGAGAAAGAATCTGGAATCTCCTACCACACAACTGAGGCATACAACTCAATCCAAAATGGAGTTGTAGAAAGGTCAATCCAGACATCTGAAGAACATGTTAGGGCCATGCTTGAAGATTCAAATATGCCAGTTGAATTCTGGCCAGAAGCATTGGATGCCTGTACTGTTATAAGAAATGCCCTACCAAATGGGCCAGATTTTGATGGATTCAAAGTTTCACCTGATGAAGCTTTCACTGGAAAGAGACCTTCTGTATCACACTTCAGGGTTTGGGGATGCAAAGCAGTTGTGTATATGGATGCCAAATCTCAGCCAATTGGGATGAGATCAGACAAGCTAATGAACAGGGGAAAGAATGCTGTGTTCATTGGATATGTGCCTGATACATCCAAGATGTGGCTGTTCTGGGAGCCTGACATGAAGGCTATAAGGGCTCACAACAATGCTGTCTGGTTTGAGAATGAGAAAGGAGGGGATATGACCTTGAATGTTCCCAGACTCAACCAGCCAAGCCAAGCCCCAGCAAGAAACCCAGTTGGCAGACCAAGAAAGGAGAAACTGGATCTGAAACCATTACATGTTCAACTGCCTCCACCACCAAAGGACAAGGACCAATATCAGGTGATGGATGATCCAGAAGAAGAAAAAGAAAAACATGAACAGCAGGCTCCAAATCAGAGCCAAGAGGAACCTCAGCAAGACAACCAGAATGTCCATGCTCAGGAGGGGAATTCAAAGAGAAGAAGATCAATCTCTGATGAAGGGTTAAGAGAAGAAAGAGTTCATAGTATGACCACAAGATCAACTATGCAGAAAAGACCAAGAGAATCAGAGGATGAAGAACTCCCTGAAGCAAAACATCACAGAGCCTTTATCTGTATGATGAAAGACCTGGATCCAAGTATGAACTGGACAGAAGAACTTCTAGGGTGTGTCTATGAGGTTGCATTCCCTGCTTTTGCACCAGGGATTGCACAAAGACAGGAGGTTCCAATTCCAAGAACCTACCAAGAGGCAATACAAGATCCAAAATGGGGTCACATGTGGGAAGAGGCAATCCAGAAAGAGCTGATTGCACTTGGAAGCAACCATACCTGGGATCAGGTAGTTCCACCAAAAGGAGCAAACCTGGTTACCTCAAAATGGGTGTTTGATGTGAAGAGACTAATCAGTGGAGCAATTGACAAGTTCAAAGCAAGACTGGTTGCAAGGGGTTTTCCCAGAAATTTGGGGTAGATTTTCAGGAGACATTTGCACCAACAGTAAGGCATGACACACTCAGGGTGTTTATGGCTGCTGTATGTGAGAAAGACCTGGAATTGCACCAAGTGGATGTGAACAATGCATTCACTGAAAGTACCCTACAGGAAGATATCTTCATGATTCCCCACCAGGAGTGGAAATCCCACAAGGTATGGCTCTGAAAATCCTGAGGAGCTTGTATGGCCTGAAACAAGCAGCAAGAGACTGGAACAAGCTATGTGTCTCAAAGCTGGAGAAAATGGGTTTTACCAATCAGAGGTAGACCCATGCTTGCTCATTCACAAGGGCAGGAACCTGATGGTTTTAACCCATGTGGATGACATTCCCATTGCAGCACCAAAACTGGAAGATGTTCTCTGGTTCAAGAAAGAACTGGGCAAGGTGTTCAAAATCAAAGACCTGGGTGAACCAACCAAAATTCTTGGGATGAAGCTTACCAGAGACAGAAAGAATGGTACTCTGAAGCTTGACCAAGAACATTATATCCAGGAAAGCCTTGCAAAGTTTGGAATGACCAAAGAAATGGCCCACCCAACCTTGTCACCTCTTGACAACTATGAGAGTCTGAGGAAATCTGACTTAGATGAAGAGAGATGTGACAAGACAGAGTACCAAAGCCAAAATGGTACATGGATGTGGCCAATGACCATGACAAGACCTGACATTGCTTTTGCCCTTGGAAGACTTGGATCATATGCATCAGATCCATCCAAGAGACACCTAAAAGCACTCAGGAAACTGGCTAGATACCTGAGATCATTCCCAAGCCTGGGTTTGATGTTCAGAAGGGGAGGAGGAAAGCTGATTGGATATTCAGACTCTGATTATGCAATGGACAAAGCTGATAGAGTCTCAATCCTTGGAAGCATCTTCTTTCTCTGTGGATCACCAGTTTCTTGGATGAGTAAGAAGCAAAAGTCAGTTGCTACATCAACTATGGAAGCTGAGTACATGGCAATGAATGCATGTGCAAAGCAATCTCAGTTCCTTGCAGCACTCCTAAGGGAGATGGACTGTGCATGGTTAGTGGGAGAATGTTCATTTCAACCACTGATCAAAGAAAATTCTGATACAGTGAATGAAATCAGACCTGTTCAGATTATGGGTGACAACCAGGCAGCTTTGACTCTTGTCAAAGATGCTCATACCCATGAGAGATCAAAACATATTGATATTAGCTTCAACAAGGTCAGAAATCTTTGGTGGCCAAAGAAAGATTGCAGTGGAATACACTCCAACAAAAGAGATGGTAGCTGATGGCCTGACTAAGCCAAAGACAGGGCCACAGTTCCAGCAATTCATAAGGCAATTACAACTTGCATAAAAGGCAACAAAAGTGCCTGCTCAAAGGCGATCAACGCCGTTGAGCAAACAAGATACCAGGCCTGAGAATTGAACTCAGCAGATTGGATACACTGTGCCAATCTGGAAGCCCATTGCACCTGATTGGCTGACCTGGAATCTTTCCTGAATATGAATGCAAGCAGGATACAGTGGTTCAAAAGGAAAGACAACAGAATGTGATAGAAACAGATCATTG
>JABCIY010000023.1:0-96399 GCA_014298035.1 Pseudocercospora fuligena
GCCACCAAAGTGGGCTCCGTTTCAACTGCCGTTACTTCTTCAGATTCTTCGGCGTAATGGTCAATGCGGATGCGTTGGTATCTTCACCGTGATTTTCGGCGGTCTCATTACTTTCAGTGGGTTCAGGAGGACTCATGATCTCTTCCAAATCTTTCGTGCTTTCGACCTTATCCAGCAAGCTCAAGTTCGTCGCCGAGCTTGACGCAACGCTCGCCATTTCGCGTTCTGGATAGATAGTCGTTCTCGTAACTAGTCTTTCGTCGTCGTCCATCGCCATTTCTGCATCGAGCTGTCGTCTTCACTTGCTCCACAACTGGTCGATCGACGGCGCGGTATAGCGAGAAGGATTCTTCAGGGCTCCAGACCACCACCTGTGACCTCATCAAGAAAGCTGAGGTTCATCACGTTTTGCGGCTTGTTGGGGACAGCACGCGGACGTGTGAAACTTGCGGTCCTGTCCTTGCGAGCATTTCTTCTTCTGTCGAGACAGGCCACGGACAATCGATGGACAGTTTCCACTTTCCAGCGCACCCAATTCTTGTCTCGTGCGAGCACTGTCTCACACATACGACAGTAATGGCGACCCTCATTCGACATGTTGAGGTGAGATGTGATGGTGGATCGCGTGGATGTTGCCCATTTGGCATCTTCCTCGCTTAGCACAAAAGCGTGTATCAAAGCCCTGTTGGTCGAGACAGCACTCAGACGCTTCTTCGCCTTCTCGGTCAAAGACAGCAGGAAGTCGATCAGGATGAGGGCTTGAACAAGGATATGTCGCTGAAAAGCAAGATCGCTAAGCTCAAGGCCGAAAAGATCGCGGCTGGTGAGATATTTGGGGTTGTAGTTGTCGACAAGAGCGTTGTCGGTTTCCTCCTCGCCTCCATCGCCATACATCTTGCGCTTGGTACCGCGCTTTCCATCTATACTGGATTTGGTCTGAACCACAGTCGGAGTCTTCTTGAACTTGGTAATCGTACTCGCCAGCCCTTTTTGAAAACTGTGAAATTGTCCTTGTCGAAAAGTCTTGTCGGATCGGAAAAGTCATGCTGTAATCGCCAGAAGATCGGATACAACTGCTCTGTGGACAACACTTCTTCTTCAGGTGCCTTCTTCGGAGGCGCCTTGATCGGTATGGCCTTGCTACCAGGCTTTGTCGGTGGAGCGGGCTGGGGAGTGCTTTCTTTTGTGTCGCTTGCCGTTTCTTCCGTCTTCGAATCGACGTCCATCTGCTCTCCATCTGCTGATACCTCGAATTTCGTCTGATTCTCCGTATGGAACTCTCCTCGAAGATTGACGGAGCTTTTGTCTCCCAAAGGAAATGTCTGGAACAGGAAGAAGAATACACGACCACAGAATATAGCATCCTCAGCACGAGATAGCCGTCTTAAAAGCTCGTTGCATGTTCTGAGAAAGACCAGGTTCTTCTTGTGGAAATCTTTCTGAGCCAACCTCTCTCGGCGCGAGTCCAGGTAGTCGAAGACTGTGCGGCATCCTTCGGTTGTCTGGCTATCTAAGAGTTCCTCGATCAGCCAGCATACCAGTCCCGGATCGCATCGACCTTCGTCGCCACAAAGAAGCACTAAGTCCAGCAGGTTCCAGACATCTCCAAATGCTGGATCATGTATTTCAGTAGAATGTATTAGGGAGTAAAATATCTCCCTGAACGCTGTCTCTACAGCAGAGAAGCGATAGGCCTGATCGTAAACATCGTCGAAGTCATCGTGTAGCGACTGAACATCTTGAATTAGGTCTGTAGCATTGAGAGGAGGCTCAATCGTGGTTTCTGGTTTTGTGCGTCGCGCATGCTGGAGCAGAGCCTTGACTCTACCTGCCACTCTTGCCACCGGCTCCAGCTCGGCAGCAGATGCCACGGCCATGACTTGACTGCCACAGCCCTCCTGTCAGACCCTGCTCTGTATAATGAGTCAAAATGCCATGTGTAGGGATTGATTCGTATATGGTTGCTTCTCCGGTGCGTGTTTTCCGCTGAGCGCGGCTTTTCAAAGTAGTTCCGATTGTGTTGGATGTTCGCCGGGAGCGTAGCTTCAATGTCTGGAGAGTTGCAAAAGTTTCGTGAGATGGAGTTTGGTCTGAGAGCGTCCAGATGGCAGTCGATGTTATTCCGAATGAAAAGAAGAGGTGTCGTTGCTCGCGATATGCAAAAGTCGACCAGGATCAAATTTAAGGTTCGCTCCGACGAACTCTAGAGATCTTGGCAGATGCAGTCGCGTCGCGTCGCGTCCTCCAAATCTATCAAGGTTGGCAAATGTCCATGCAAACATATCACCTCAATCGAACATGCCTTCAGCAGTATCGCCAAATCCTCGAGCGGGAGCTGCTCAGCCCGACGAGCTTGACAGGCTACTAGATTACGATGCGGCGGTAGAAGATTTTCTCAATGATATCCCGGTACGCGCAATGAGCAGAACGCAGCTACAGAAGAACAGCCTCGGGATGAAGATCAAGAAGTGCAAGTCAAGAAGAAACGGCAACCAATTCCAAAGCTCGATGAGAACAGGTAAGGATAATCCCGAAGTGCTGTGAAATATCAAGCTCACCAAGACCAGACTACTTTCCGAAGCAGGTATCCCAAAGCTCCGCAAGATCACCAAGTCTCGCCTGAAGTTTCGTGGCAAAGGGCATGAGTTCTCGGATATTTCACGTCTTCTCAACACATATCAGCTATGGCTTGACGATCTATATCCCCGAGCAAAATTTCGAGATGCACTCACTATGGTAGAGAAGGTTGGCCACAGCAAGCGCATGCAAGTCACGAGGAGAGCCTGGCTCGATGGAACTAAGCCGAACGGCGACTATCACCAGAGCCGGAGCCAGAGCAGGATCTGGACTTTGATGTCATGATGTCTGGCGCAAATGGGAATGCAACGACTCGGAGCGACAAAACTCGATGCCTGGTGAAGATGCCGCGGAGAGAATGCTACAGAGCAAGCCTCCCGGGGAAAGCATGATGGCGATGCTCCAGATGATGACGAGTTGGACGCATTGCTCGCCGAATCAGGACCAGCGTCCGCACCAGCTGCTACGCAAAGAAAAGCTGGCCCATGAGGATGATAGCGACGATGAGCTCGATGCACTTCTCTCCGAGAATCATCCTGTTCAGCCCGGCGCCGAAAACGCCAAAACAGCAAGCATTTCTAAAGCAAGCGCTTTCGAGGCAGGTCCAGACGAAGACGAGCTTGATGCTCTAATGAATGAGCAAGGCCCAACTCATGCACCAGATGCTGCTGCCAGCGCTGCAGGTTCCACTCGCCCCAAACCTTGGACGACTTTGCAGATGATGAGGAAGCCATGGCGAGCATGGGTTGGTAGATGAGGCCACGCGATCGACTGTCTGAGAATGGGGCTAGCGGTGTGTATGCGCGGATACGCAGATGTCACGACCGCATGGCCTCTTGATACGAACAGTAGCGCAAAATGGCACCACGTGATATTGGTCGATCTCATCATCTTCCAGAAGTCCCAAGAGGGCGGAAGTCCGGGTACTGGCTCACCGCTACCCACATCGGACGATTTCGCTTGGAGGAACAGCTTCATCCAGCGCATGCACAAAGAAGCTATCCTGGTTGTCCAACCGCCTTAATATTCAGCTATTGTTTAGCTCGCAGCCAATGCATGCATCCGGCGTTGTTCCGAAGTATGTGGTTGTACAATGCAGCGTGCATTGTTACAGAGGCTTGCGTGAGGCTTGCATGACATCAAACACGTTGGTGGCGTTTCGCCTTGTTGCACGACATTACCAGGTCTATAACCCTGCTGCTGGGTCTTGTGGTCGCACACGGCTTTGCAGCTTGCAGTTCCTGGGAATTGGAAGACTCCTCAATGCGGCTCTAATGTCCGACTACGGCATTGCTGCCCAAGCCACAACGGACCTCAGCTGATACTATGATTCTGGTGATTATGCTGAATGTTATAACATCCTCAACGACATTGGCGATGTCGTACAACTTCGAGCAGATACGCTGCTCCTGCGGACGATGCGCCGTCCGGGCTTGTTTCGGAGAAGGCTTCATCCGAGGATCGGAGGACTCGCTGAGATGATCGACTCGATAGCTTCACGATCCTTCCTACTATACGCTCTCCTCGAACGCTGCTACTTTGCATGAAAATGAAATGGAAAGCATAGTCTTGCTGTCACAGAAACGTGGGCTCGATGGGAAGCGGAGGACCTCTTCTTGCACCGTCGGTCCGGTAGCTCTCAAGCATTATAGCTGTCTTCAAACCGGTCGCTCACCACGACATGAACGCTAATGGCATGAAAAGACAATGGAAAGCATGTCTTACTGCTTGCTTCAGAGTAGAATACATGATGGAAGGTGCTCTAGACCTCAGAACTCAGCGCTCATTCGATGATGATAGGGCACATTCTCCTGGGTTTGCCGCTGGGAATTCACGATCATATTCAATGCGGAATTTCATGCTTACATCCAACCAGCACATCCCCCATGGCGCAATTGCCTAGCGCGTTCGACTGTTACCATTGGATGGAAGCAGTATCGGGAGGTTGATAGTTCGAGCCTATCTGGGTACGTGAAAATGATTAGACAATGATGGAAATGAGCATGTTCTAACGGTACAACAGGGGAGAAAGTTGCAAAGATGTCTTTTTTGAATTTTGGTTGAGGATAGGAGGTCTGGGAATGTTCGAGATACTTTTGGGAGGGGACGATGAGACCATGAGAGCTCACGATCAACCGGGATTGGTGGTCGATCTTTTTTTTTTTGGTTATGGGACGAAGAGACGATGAGAGCTGACTCCAAGTCATCAGGGGATAGCTTGATGGTTGGAAGAGCTTTCTTTTGACGTTTGATCGATAAACTATTATACTTGATCAAAATGATACAACTGATCGATATATTCCATTCAATGTACATGTTCCAGTTGATCGAGAAACACGGTATCTGTTACTGTTCATGATCGATCTTCCTTTCTTCGCCTTTCTTCGCTATAAGACAGTCGAGAGATAGTCATACATTCGAGCAAAGAGACGTTTATAAGCGGATCTAACACACTCTCACGATCACTGCCCTCTATCTCTGCAAACAATCATTTATCCAAGATTGAGATTCCGACAAAGATGATGTTTCTGCTTTTCTTTTGGCCCCCGTTGCGACGGGACCAGCGATATAAGAATTTTGTGAAAGATAGATCAGAATTGTGAAAGCTATACATACTTTCTAGGGTTGGGTAACTGCGATTGTTTTAGCCATCAGCAAGGAGAACTTGCTCGTCAACGATAGCAAGTGTGACTGGAAAGATTTCATCTCGTTGAGATAATTCTGAGTTTCGAATTCTATATACAGCTGTGCCTCGGAAGGCCATCGAGTAGAGAAGCAAACGCCATTCGCCGCGCTTTATCATAATACCACACCTGCTTCACATCTGATCTTCGCATCTATACAACAATCTCCGGGCCAAGGACCCTTCAAATCTCATCTTTCACCGAACTCTTCTCACTCTGCTTATGCCCCACCTCCGGTCCTTGTCCATGCTTATCTTTACCCACAGCAGTCGGTCCCCCAATCGCCTCAAAAGCCTTATGGAAAACCCACTCCGTCGCCTCCTCCACCGGCTTATCAAACATGAACGGCAGCGCAGGCACAGCAGCAAGACCCAAACCAATAGGTCCCCAAGTCCTCAACCTCACATTCTTCACATTCTTCATCGCACGTCCCGAATACCTCACGATACTATGTATCGTAAACGCCGGCAATCCCATACTCGCAATGCTCTGAAACACAGCTCTTTGCACCATCACAGCCCTATAATCTTCTATCGCGGGAATACGTTGTCCACCCGGTCTCGTTGCTACTGCAGCTTTATCCTCGTCTGTTTCAGGATGTAGAATTCTTTGGTTGTGTTTGTAGGCTTTGTATCCTTCGTGCGAGACGTCGCCGGCTAGATATGCCCAGCTCACGCCGTATGCTCCGCGTACGAGCCATGGATGTGCTACTGGTCGGAATGATTCTCCTATGTCTGAGGTGTAGGCTACGTAGCGGTGCGCGGAAAGCATGATTGTGCGGAGTCGTGAGGCGTAGGCTGCATAACGGACGCTGGAGTCGGTGGTTTCGCCTGCGTTGCCTGAGGTGAGGACGTCCCAGAAGCGGTCTTCATGGTCGAGGGTGTCTTGAAGTTCTTTGGGTAGTTTTTGTCGTGGTAGAGGTTTTGAGTAGTCGGGTCTGTCGCCTTGTCGCTCGTGTGGGATGGTCGAGAGCTGGTCCGGGTCGGATTTCTGGTCTTTGCCTGCCATGGCTGGCAGAGGTGTCCTTTCGGTGCGCAAAGAGGATGCGATGTATTGATTGTATTTCTCGTATATGTCTATGCGAATCGACGTCTATCGTGGTTATGGATTTCTGTACAGCTGGTGATATAGAAGAAGGTCGGAGAGTTGCTCGGGTCGAACTTGAGGTCATCAGGCCGGGCCGATCTCGAGGCTCGAGCTTGCCCTGAGCTGCAAGCTGCGACCTCAGACTTCACCACTGGAGACCAGCGACGACGACATCTCCCCAACACCCGAAACGAACCCATACCACACTTCCGACACATCACAATCACAATGGTTGTCTACTATCAGATCGCCGGCCAGAAGATCGGCTCACACGTGGTACGTAAGCCCTCCAACGAAGTCCGCAACTAGGCCAGTCTATAAGAACGTGCTGCGGACCAAGTTGGCAGTCCGCGAGCAGCGAATATTCGGAATGGGACGAGCGGCTAATAAAAGAGGACTACAGCTTGCCATGGCCACTCTTGGAACGTTGTTCACCGGTACTTGGGCCATGATGGGCGGCTCCAAGAAGGAGCAGGCGAAGCAAGGCCCACCGATCAACGCCAGCAGCAAAGATGAGGAGAACTTCATACAGTACGTCACTCCAGAGACAAAAGACGCGCGCCTGGCCTCGAGGTTGCGCTCGATCCGTAGCAGTGCTGATTTTTCATTGCAGAGAGTTTTTGAAGCAAGCGGAGTCGGAACAGAAGAGCGCGAAACACTAGATATGAGGATACCAGCATCAATGGCACGATAGATACTCTTTGGCTTGCGTGCCGTGGGAGGCTAGGCATGTAAGAGCGAAGGACCAGATGAAGTGAGATGAAAGAGCTGTATATATGAGTGGTATACAAGCAAGCAGGTGGTCCTCCCAGCCATTTTCAAGTCATACCGGGATGAGAGCGCATTGAGAGATATCACTTGGCCTATATTCACAGGGTGCTGATTCGCAGCTCCAAGCAGATCTCCCAAGCGAAAAGAAAGCTCTCTTAGGACAAACTGAAAGCGGCGTTGAAACAGCAAAAAGAATTGGTCTCACCGCGAATTGAACGCAGATCTTCCACACACGCTTTCGTGCGGCACTCAACACTAGGCGATACAACCGTACAACGAGGGCGGTCACAGACCGGAGTCTGGGTTGTGCAGGCAAGCCTGGAGTCCTCCCGTAGGGAGAGGCCAGAACCCACGAAGTACTTACGCAGTGGATGTGCTAACCGTTGCACCACGAGACCACTCTACAAGAACTTTCACACGAGGGGCGTATTTGTATGACACTTCAGTTCCATGATTCCCTTAAGTGGCACATGACATGCTTGCTCGCAGTTCGAGCTCGCGACTCACAGGCAAAAAGAAGCTTGGTCTCGCTCCGAATCGAACGCAGAGCTTCCACACGCGCTTTCGTACGGCACTCAACACTAGGCGATACAACCGTACTTCGAGGCGGGAGTAAGTAAGAACCTACTTGAGATCGAAGAATTGACCTCGGTGGGGATTGAGGAATGAAGATCGACTTGAGCTCGCAATCTGCAGCACTTGACACGAAAGCGAACCACTTCAAGAAAGGGGCAAAGTGTAGACACGACGCCTGCTCGTAAGGCTTCACTAATGCTTAGCTCTCCGCGTCAAAGTCTCCACATGACATGGAAGCATTCCAGTTTCGCTCATGGGCGCATTAAAGGCAAAAAGGGAAGGAGATCGCCAACGACCAGTGTACTAGAGAAGGGCGCAGGGACTGATTTGGCATGTGGCCCGTCGAGCTATACTAGTGAAGGGCGCAGGGAGCTCTTGGATATCAATTGGCTCAGCTACTTCTCTGATTGCGAAAAACGTTGAGGTGTACATTAATGCTGCCTGTAGGCGAGCGGTTGCTTGCATACCGCCTAACAAACGCGAGAGAGAGCCATCGGTAAGAAGCGGACCTGCGAGGTCTTCGTTGCCGGGCAAGATGTGATGGAACACGGTTGTATCCAGAGCGTTGAAAGTATTGATATTCATCGTTCGAGTCCTGAGCCTTCAGTTGATACATCATCATATATACCCAATTCATTTCACGCCTTCAAGTTTTCCTCGTAGATCATGATTGAAGTCTGGCCTGGTATCCGATCAGATGGTGTGAAAAGTAAGAGAATCAGTGAGCTGACTAGTAGACTTTGGACGTGGGCTTTGGCCAATATGATGCAGGAGATCACAAGTCGAATGATTGAAACGTTTCTGTGTGTACCTAGTAGCTCTTTCATGTTCAGTTTGACTTGGGGTTGAGTCAGCTGCCAAGACAAGCCCTTCTGAAACATCGGGCCGAAGCCTTCCCTTCCCTTCTCTCCACCACGTGTCGCATGCTGCTACTACACCACACTGCGGAATACGAATTCAAATGAACATATGTCCCTGCCAAGGCACATATACTGCAAAGGCGGAATCTACGAACCTCCTCGATCAATGTCTCGAGCCACGATAGCCGAATAGGAACTGGAATATAACGCGACTGTGACGCTTCAGCGCTGCCAGCCTCAGCAAGAAGACTACCAACACAATCAGGTGGCGAAGCAATATTCAAGAGACGGCCTAGTTGGCAAACGCGTGCATCGACTGAGCGATAAGCGTGTGGAGGGCGGCTCGCTTCAGATCGTGCATAACGAGGCTGCCGCGACTACAACCAATTGGAAGCCATAGTCTTGGCAATGCAGTTCTGCTGCATGTATATCTCGTGCTTGTTCTGGAGATGCATAAGCCTGCATTAACAGCATTCTATGGCTGCGAAGGGAATATTAGCGCCCGCCGAGATGCATGTTCAGCATGAGGGATGATGTGCCATACAGAGTGCACCTTCCTGACTTGGCGAAAGGCTGGCATGCTCGTCTTTGCCTTGTACTAAGACCACAGTTGCCTTCTTCATAGCTCAGCCGCAGCAAGTCACACTCTGTCCACCAGAATTGCTCCCTGACGCCCTTGTGTGGATTTGTGGCTGATGGATGAGACAGAATCGACCTTTTCTTCCGGCTCGACACTGGCAGTTTGGCAATTCAGTATGCTATCATAAAATTGTAGGAGCAATTCGCAGACCTCATCAATGCACTCAAGTGCACGGGGGCTCAGTGGCTTGCCTGCATAGACACAAATTTCGAATGCGCTGTGGTGAGCTCTTGTCGGGCAATAAGCCAGAATAAGGCTAAGCATGCTCACCTGCGAGCCGCCAGCTCTGCTGTGGCGTCGACAGAGCGGCCGGTATACCGTGCCCCGCGTGGCATTGCCAGCCTTGCCTCCACGAGCGTATGCTGATAGATAAGTATATGCACGACGTCCCTCTCTGCAACCGACCGTGATGATGTTCCATTGACCGTTCTCCTCTGTCCTTTATTGTCAAATGGATCTACCGCCTTCGGACGATCTCGCGCAACTGCGGCCGCCCGAGAGGCCCAAAGCGACTATACCAAGTCCGTTCCGGCCGAAGCGACCAGGAGATGGCACCACTGCCGGCGGCAAGAATGCCCTCAGGGAAAAGGTCCAAAGGGGGTTTGCTAAAGCGAAGTCAAAATTCCCATACAAGCGTTTGGATTCCTCTGGGAATACTACTCGACTTTTGATATTGCACCCCTGGAACAAGCCCGCTGCTGCCGCCGGGGAAAGTGATTCTGACACGGTCGACGTGGACGCTGAGGGGATCCTGCGCAAGAACAAACGCAGGTGGGAAAGCGACATTTTCGTAGAGTTGCGAGAAGTCCCTTTCGATAAGCTGGGCGACAGTTACCATTTTGAAGCATTGTCGTACCACTGGGGCACAGGAGACCCGTCGAAACCGATCCTAGTCAAGATAGGATTCAACCCTGAGCACGCGCCTCCTAAGGCTGCTCCGACAGGTCCGATCGAAGATCGCTGGGGAATTGTAAGGACGGTGGTGGACATGAACAAGACTAAGCAGCTTTGGGTTCGTGACAATCTCCATTCCGCGCTGCTACATCTCAGGCGAGAGAAGGAAAAAGTTGTTCTCTGGATAGACGCTTTGTGCATCGATCAAGAGAATATAGCAGAAAAGCAAGACCAAATCAGTAAGCTGGCGCATATTTTCTCCAAAGCTGACAATGTCCTCGTCTGGCTTGGAGATAGCGACGAACAAACCAGAAATGCGATGCGGTTCATCAAGGAAGTGATCGATCTCGAGAAGCTCAAGTCCTTGATCAGTCCTGAGCGACTCAAGGACTGGGATGATCTAATCTACCTCATGCGGAGTCCGTGGTTCTCGAGACGCTGGGTGATTCAAGAGCTTGCTCTGGCTCGCAACGCCAACGTGATGTGTGGCACAGACGAGGACAATTGGGTCAATTTTCGCGACGCCATCAGCATGCTTCATCACAATTTTTACGACATCCGCAAATTGGCGAAAGAGTCTTTAGCACACAAGAACGACTCTAACGCTTTGGGCGATCCGGAGTCTCTCGGAGCGAGAGTACTTGTCGACACCATCAACGACATCTTCCGAAGACCAGGTCGAATGCTGCACGCGGTTGATGAAGAAGACGACTCTGTAGATGGCATGCAGGAGCAAGACACTAGCCTTCTCGAACCAGAGCCGATACAGAGCTTGGAATATTTGGTATCAACGCTGTCGACATTCGACTCCTCCGATCCCAGAGACACGATATACGCGTTGCGGAACATCGCTAAAGAAACATATTGGGCGAAAGTCAACCAGACTGGCCATGTGTCTTCTCCCCCTAAGCCAGACTATGACAAGAATCTCCTAATGGTGTACACAGACTTTGTGAAATGGGTGGTGGAAAACACAGGACGCATAGACATTCTCTGCCGACATTGGGCATTGCCGGAGCGCTTGACGGAGGACTTCAACTATGTACCAATTGTGCTACCCTCCTGGACCTTGCTAAACACCGATGGTCCATTTGGACGCCAGGGTGCCAATTCTACTGGTCGCGTAGCTGGGGATAGCTTCGTTGGCTTGCCAGGCCATCGCACGTACAAAGCCAATGGCAACAAAAGTGCGGAGATACGCTTCGGCAAAGACCTGCACTTTACGACGAAGAAAAAGTTCTCCCTGTCAAACGACGCAACGCTAATAAAAACGAATGACGACCAAGCTGGGGTATCATCTTCAATGGCTCAATCGAGTCAGCGGACTCCTGATGCTCCACGGCGGTCTCCTTCGCAGCCAGACATGCGCATCAATACTTCTAGTCATCATAGGTCGGACAGTGTCCTTCATGAGTCTGATACGGAAGATCAGTTCTATACACCTAACCAGTCTGGATCATTTTCGTTGGACGTTGACGATGATCAAGAAATGCTGGAAGAAATTGACAGCAATGAAGCTGTCTTACCAGGCGCAGGATCCCGGCGATCGACTATTCGCGCTGTGTCGGCCTTCACCAGCAATACGACACATGGTACTGAACCTGGGGAAGCCACCCAAATGGTTCGTACGCAAACAATGTCATCAGTCGGGGCAGAAAATGTTGCCAGAACATTGATTAAGAAGCGGGTCGAGCAACAGATTGAGATGTTCAACAACAAAGAAAGCCTCATCGACGGTACGATAGAAGTGAAGGGCATCGAGCTTGGTACAATTCAATGGACGGAACAATCTCTGGAAGGTGCGATACCCGGGAACGCATTGAAGCGTCTTGGAGGTAGTGACCCTCATGAGGTACCGGATAAGCTCTGGAGAACACTTGTTGCAGATCGAGGTGCTGATGGACGCAATCCGCCCGTATGGTACTACCGCGCTTGCTGTTATGTCATGGCCCACAGATCTGCAAGCGGCAACATCAAAACAGAAGAGATCATTATGAATGACCCGCCACAGATTGTGCGAGACTATTTGAAGAGAGTGCAGACTGTAGTATGGAACAGGCGCTTCTTTGGGGTCAGATCATCAATGGATAGCCAATCTGGAGGGTCAGAAGTTCTAAACGGGATTGGACCTGAAGGTACCAGGCCGTCAGATATTGTGTGTGTACTTTTCGGTTGTAGTGTGCCTTGTGTGTTGCGCAGAAAGTTTGCGCCTGGTATCGGTAACTTCTACGTCTTCTTGGGCGAAGCTTATGTCTACGGCCTAATGGACGGCGAGGCCATATCGAGACTGAGCAGAAAGCAGCTTGACAAGAAAACGACGAGTTTTAAGATCCTTTGAGGTCTTACTCGAATGACGCGCAGTATGGAACACCCTGGGAATAGCTCGTATAGATCGGTTGGCGTTTTTGAATCCAAGAACTAATTTGTGGAGCATCAGAATCGGAGGCTACTCAGATTCAGCATTCACAGTGTCGTGACCAAACTCTTCAGTCCCTGCGCAAAGTCAAGTATCATACAGATGAGCACTCATACTCATGCACTTTCCTTCAACAGTGTCGTGGTGCAATGGTCAGCACATCCACTGCGTAAGTACTTCGTGGGCTCGGCCACTCAGTAAGGAGGTTTTCCAGCCAACGCCCGCATAGTGGTTCGCTTTCGTGCCAAGTGCTGCGCTTTTGCGGGCTTCCAGTCAGGCAGATCACAGAACAGTGCCTCTCAGTGTCTTTCATCGTGGAGGCTACTCGCTAAAACTATTTCACGTATTTCACGGGTTCAAGGCTCTTTCCAGTATCGACTCTTTGATGGTGAGCGCCAAGGTTGCTTGAACCCCTTCTATACTGTGCCGCCATTTCGGATCCTCTGCCTCTGGAGGCATGCTCAGCGAACAGTCGTAGTGATATCCATCAACGATCTCCTGAAGCTCGCCACCAAAGCCTCCATTAATTGTAAGGTATCGGAGCTTCTTGCATTCTTGAAGTGCTTTCAAAATGTCGATCCATCGCCGCTCGTTACTGAATAGATAGCCATGTAGCTGAAATTCTTCCAGCGTAGATTTGGCTCGGTAGAGCAAGGTGACAATGTCGGAGGAGTAAAGCATTGAGTGAAATAGTTGCACTTCTCGTAGACACTGATATTGACCAGCGAGTAGGAAAGTTGCCGCAAAACTTGCCATTTGCTCCCCAGTGAGGTCTGATGCACAGAAATCTTGCATTTTCAAACGTTCCAGCTTCTGAGCTTCTTGTAGCAGCACGAGTGGTGCACGACGATTTCCGATTGAGACATCAAAGTTGTCCATGTTCACCTCATCCGCGTCAGGCCAGTACGTAAGTTCTTTCAAATTTGCTGCCAGATCGTTGAAGGATATTTCTCCTGCCATATCAAGCAGATCGGGGTCGATGTGAACACCGTGGTTGATCGAGATCGTGGCCACCTTGGATTTGGAGTACAGCACCGCGTACAGCAGGCAATGCAGCAAAGCCGGTGCAAGCTCTTCTCCGTCGAGAGTGATAAGCACCAGACCTATAGAAATGTTGGCTTGCTTCAAGTCTTTCAATGTCCGAATCAGGAGTGCTTGATTCAGTGTGAATTGGCTGTAATCCAACGAGAAGTCCACATTCCGCATGTGTCGGGCCAGCCCTTTAATGCTGACCAAGTTTCTTAGCCGGTACAGAGAATTGGCATCTGTCGCTTCCACAGATCTGTTGCTGAGAAAGCTTTTGGTCCAGCGTTCAAATGCAGCATCTTGTAGAAGCCTGCAGCTGAGCCGAGCGTCGGACAGAGATGCTTTTTCGATAAAGTCGCAGATGTGAGCTAATAGCTCAATAGGTAGCTCTAGGAGTCGACTTGAAGCCATGATGGAAGACTGAAGTCGATTCCTTAGTGATGATGTTGACAAGATTGTCGCTTCGACCAAGGACTTACAGTTAGAAAAAGAGGACATGGGTCTTGAGAGGCGGAAGTCGCAGTGCTTTGGTTCGCGACTTCTGGCTGAACAGTGATGTGATAATTAATATCGCTTTGGCATCTTCGCTCATGATCAAATTGCGACACAGCGCTCACTAAGGTTCTCGGGTATATTGCAGTCAAAGCTGTGTAAGTAAAGAAACCAGATCTAGTCCTTCCATTCGGTTCTCCCAAGCCTCACGACATCAGCCTGCTCCAATACCCAGTACTTAGAAGGCGCCTTTCCCTCTTGCGCCTGCCGAGCAGCAGCAACCGCCGCTTTACCAATAATCCTCTGGTCCTGTCCTGTGACAAATGTCAGCTAGCCCTTAACACGGTTTCGAACGATACTTACCCATGGAGTCCTGCAGTCCTTGGCTGACCTTGTGCGTGTTGCTCAAAAGCCATTCAAAGAAAGGCGCCTTTGGCTTCTCTCGCTCTCCAAGAATCATTCCTGGTCGCACGATGATGGCCTGCTCGAAATCGAGCTCTCTGATCGCATTCTCGACACCGACCTTCATCTTGCTGTATAGCACGTAGCCGCTGAGGAGACCTCTTGTACCAGCGCTAGAGATAAAGACATATGTCTTGACGCCTGCCTCCTTTGCAGCTTTCGCGATCTCTATGCAAAGGTCGTGATCAATTTTCCATTGGTTTTGAATGCCGCCTGCAATGGCTCGAGTTGTTCCCACGGCGTTGAAGATGACATCAGGTTTCGGCGATATGCTTGCGATCATGGGTCCCCATTTCGATGTGTCTGCTTCTTGAATAGCTTCAAGTTTTGGTGACTGAGCTTTCGGTAATCTTCTTGAAATGGTTTTGATGGAATTGAAAGAGTCGCTGCTTAGAACAGTGTCAAGAATCTTGCTACCGACGGCACCTGTACTTCCAAAAATTGCTGCAGAGGCCATGATGAAGAAGTCTGCAAATCGATTGAATGTGATGGAAATTGTCGCGGTTTGCTATTGAGACTATATATTCGGAAGGAAGTCAAGACGGAGACGGTGATGCCCCAAAAGCCGCAGAGCCCGGTGAGTGACGCCATCATAGGCGTTCACCAAAGATTCTTTGTCCTGGAGAAGTCTCGGTCTTCGGTCAACGTCGCGCATTTTGCATTGTGTCGAGCATGGAGGCAGGCAGTGATTTTTATGGCCGATAGCCTTGGTCGATACATCACTTCAGACTCGTCGATTTCTGGTGGGTCTATAAACTTTACACAGATCCTGTGAGAGCAGTGCCTGGCTCGGATGATGCTTCCGAAAAGGTTGACAGGGCAACTTCTCTGTCGCAAACACTACTGTTGTGCTTTCACAACCTTGTTGCTCCCAGACTCAACCAGTCTTGGTCGTGCAACCTTGATTGCATCGACGTACACATATGCCAAACCATAATCCGGAGCACGACAATTGTCACTCGAACAGCTGATAATCAAGTGACTCGTATATCCGTACTCGCATGAGACTTGAGATTGCAACGCTGCACAACGATAAACACATTGCGGCTAATACAGCCTTGTCCCTGTCATGTCTCGCCGCATGGCAGGGCCAATAGAGCCCGACCGTTATACAATCGGCAGTGTTGGGAGCGGAGAGATCCATAAGATTTGAGCATACAGTTGACCTGGTCCTAGTAGCCCTATTTCGAAGATGAGTAGAAGCCATTTAGAAGGAGTCAATCGCTTCCTACCTTGCAGCTGATCACTGTGGTCGTAAACACGAATACCGCATGCCATTCCAACTAAAGACCGACCCCAAGCTGAAATGGTAAACTCAACTCCCATGCCCATAAAAGTCGAAAGTCCAGACCCGGATATCAAGCCGGCTTTACCGTTAAAGGACGCTCTTGACGGGCTTTCAGCAGAGAAACAGATTAGAGGGATCATCGAATCATTCGTCTTCGTCGTCAACAACAGGATCTTCGATCGAGCTTCGCTGCCATGGACTCGTGTTGTGCCGGACTTCAAAGCAGGAACCAACATCTCTCTTCCCATCAGGAACTCTGAGGAGTTGTTCGACATGTTTCAGACAGTCGCCACTGCCTGTCCGGACTACAAAGTGACCGTCACTCATGTCCAGATCTTGGTAGACGATGAAGCAGGCAATGCGAAGGTCTCGTGGGAAGGAGAATCAGTCGGCTTGTTTCCAGGAATCACGATCCCCAACATCGGCGTCACGGAATTCGAGAGGGTTGATGGTCGCTGGTGGGTGTCTCGATCAGAGGATATCAGAGGGCAAGGCGATTACTCTCACGTCGCAGACCTCACCTGTCTGCAGGCATGGAGTCCTGATGTCGATTGAGAGATGCGTGGTTGTTGACGAGGCTCAGATCGAGAGATTGTATACGGTCGGGAGTGCTACTATGTCGGTGCAAAGATGACAGCGACCGACTTCGAGAAATGAAGAGATGTGCATTCAGTACGCTTACTGCAATCCTTGCTTCTTAGTCATGCTCCCTCAGTGAATGCTGATGTGCTTCGAGGCTTTCGACACTTGATCAGACTCGAGATCGAGGACTCATTCTTCACGATGCAAACATTACATCTTGTGCGAACATTCACCGACAAATAGATGCCCCACAAATTCGCCCCACTCGCACTATTTAAGCAGTCTCAGCAGAGCTTCGAAATTACACGCACCAGAATCTCTACCAGTCGCAAGTTGACCTTCTTCCAACCTAACCTTACCCACGAACAACACCAATACTCAAATACTCCAACAAGTATATCCGCAACCATGGTTCGCATCGCCCCCGCCAGCCTTGCCATCATCGGCGCTCTACTTGCGCCGACTGCCTCCGCTTGGGGCATCGCCTTCTACACCGGCGAGAATTGCAACCAGGACGAGCACTTCGTAAGCGCCGCTGCAGTCATCACGAGATAGTGTGCTAATAGAGCCATAGGACTCCGCCATGTATAGTGGCGATACCACCACGAACAGCCAGTGCCTCGAGGTCGGCGAACCAGGCGAGAACTGCAAGTGGGTAAGTACACTTGAACTTCTCCAACATATGTTGAGCTCAGCATACTGACTACTTTTCAGTACACCCACGAGGGCACCCAGGTCGCGGAATGCACTGCTCCGAACGACTACACCAACAGCTTCTACTGGTCAATCGGCTCGATCTGTGGCGTGGGCTTCGAGGACAATCACGATTGCTACGTAAGTCGGACGAGCAGATGATTCTGAGAAGCGCTTGCTGACCATGTATTTGACCATAGTTCAACGAGTTCGACTGGGTGGCGCAGCAGTGCTACAAGGTCACCGACCTCCCTGACTGGGCTTTCCATGGCCAGGCGCTCACCTTCCAATGCCACGACCGTGAGGAGGATCGACTCGGAGATGTCGTGCCATACATCCCGATGGGCGCAGTCAACATCACTGTGCCGTAGGTGCGTGGTGTTAGTGAGATCAGATGCTCGAACGGATCCAAGCATGGCGTGAGCTCTGAGGCACGACAGCAGCATTGGACAACATGCTGAGCGGCGGTCCAGCTGAGCAGGTCTCGGCATAGCAAAGACCGCGAATGGAGTCGCTCGTCCGGCGCATTTTGTGTAGCGTTTCAGCAAGTTAGACCATCATGAATTGAAAGTTGGCACAGTCAAGCATCGAATATCTCAGATGTAGCTCTCAAAAAGCTTCATAGCATCCTCATTCTGCTTCACCAAGTCCGCATTGTTGGTAAATGCTGCGCCATGCTTGAAGAAGTCACGCATACCCTCAACATTGTCTTTCAATTCAGGCTCGGCGTAGGCGTAGACTCTACCATATTTCCTGGTTTGGTCCACAACTGCTTGAGAACGAGGTCTTCTTGCTCCATCATAAGCCTTGAAAACAGCCTCGATTTGACTTCGGTCGGTCATTTTCGAGAAGAGGTGAGCGAGAACAGCGCAGTCCTCGAGAGCTTGAGCTGCACCGTTACCTGCAAAGCCATACATCGTATGCGCGGCATCGCCAATCATGCACACATTGCCGCGGTAATACACTGGTGCATGGTCGTGGTCGGCAGCCGTCCATTGCATGTTCACATCTTCTGCGACCATGCTCACGAAGAGTTTAGCCTCATTGCTGTAATCACTGTAGTCTTCTGGATTCAGTGGAGGAGCTTCGCCTGTTTTGCTGAACTTTGCGCCACGAATCGCGACCCCGACATTGATTCTTTTGCCTTTGTCTAGAGTGATGGAGTTCACATGCCCTTTGGGGCCGAGAAAGATGGGCACATATTTCGTCCACTTCGGGTTTATTCCTCTGGCCACAGCTTTCTCCATGGGCATCATTCGTCGATAGATGTGCCAGCCTTCGTGGTTCTTAGGGGCAGTCGCAGGATGGTCAGGTCCTAGTATGTATGATCTTGTCGGACTTCGCATGCCATCGGCGCCTATCAAGCAGTCTGCTTCGACTTTCTCTCCATCCTCAAACTCCACCGTAACAGTTCCATCGCCCTCTTCTATGCTCTTGACCCTCTTTCCGAACTTCACTCTCTCCCTCGGTATGAGCTCCATCAACCCTCTCAGCAGCTCGGCTCTTGCAATTGTCTTTCGGCCCTTCGCTCTACCCAGCTCTGCGACACATTCTCCAGTATGCGGACCTTGCGCCAGGATCACTTCAGTCACCATCTCTTCGTCCTCTTCGCCGATCGTGACTGCTCGATCGAAGTACGTCTGCTTGACCTCGTCGCCGATCAGACCCATTGCTTTGATTGCATTCATGTGTAGTGCGAGACCAGCTCCAACATCCTTGTGCTCTGGAACGGATTCGTAGACATGCCAATCAATATTAGGATGCTTGGAAAGTCCAGCTGCCAGCGCCAGACCAGCAATGCCTCCTCCCACAATGGCTACTCTGATCGGCTGTCCTGCTGAGCCCATCATGTTTCTTGCTGCTGATGTATCGGGACAGAGGAGAGTGTTTGTAGTCGCTCCAGTCTTTGAATGTTGGGGTTTAGGTGCTCACCTGTCAAAGACCTACCGTACATGTTCTCTAGACAGTGCGAGCACTTTTTGTGGGAAAGCATATGCGATGCGCGCATGCGATGATGACGATGCATTGATTTCACGCGTTCCTGTTGGTGAGGTGTAAGGATCATCGAGAGCTCTTGCGAACCATAAATTCTCCGAGCCGAACGGGAGTAACTAAGAATAGGTGCTATGCACTTGACGAACAATGTAGAAGGGCGATAGGCAAATTGATGAGCTTATAGATGAATACCAATGGAGTATTGAGAATAGCAGATTCTGTCGTGTATATCGAAGGAATTCAAGGAAGCTAGCGCTGAGGAAGAGGGCAAGAGCAGATCATCGTCAGCAAGTGCTTGGCATTGTGTTTCTGTGCAAGCGATTGCAAGATGGTTGCAATATCTATTATCGTTGTCTAGGGAATACTGTACAAATATGAGCTTAGGATAAGTCTCCATGCCTGCAACTCGAGAAGCTCCGCCGTCGCAGTCTTCCATGTCCTTGGCCGGAAAAATCTCTAGGTGCAGTTGGAGAACCTACGCCAAGGCACTTATATGAAGAGCTTGCTTCCGCGATACTTGTGCTTTGAACCATACTCTGTCGGTGTGCCATAGATGTCGGCTTCCATCTCTCGTTCCGGGAAGCCTTCGAAGGATGCAGCATACGTGGCGACCGAGTGAGCGATCAGCTTGGTGTTCACGACCCATGCTGTCATATTGACATTGCCCACATCGTCGCAGAGCTGATGGTAGCACGGGTCGTACCAGTCTCCAGCTTTGCCGCCAAATTCTCCAGCCTCTTTCTTGGTCTTGACTCCTTCTGCACCGGTAGCGACACCTCCAGCTGGGATACCAGCGCGGATGAATCCATCGTAATCGCTGCGACCGTCGAATGGGATGAAGGTATAGTTGAGACCATGTTTCTTATACCAGTCAACATAAAGGTCACGGAGCTCCTCGGAACCAGCTGGATTCTCAACATTGGTAGCATTGTAGACCTGGTATGCGAAATTTGGACTGCCCATCATGTCGTAGTCCATGAACAGTCGGACCTTCTGGTTCTCCTTTGGAGGGAGTGTCGCCGCGTAGTAATTCGAACCTAGGAGACCTTCTTCTTCGCCGGCCCACCATGCAAAACGAACGCAGTTATTGACGCTGAATTTGGTCAGAGCGGTCGCCACTTCAAGGAGCGAAAGAGTGCCAGAGCCATCATCGTTGATGCCGGGACCGGCTTCAACACTGTCGGAGTGAGCGCCAAGCATCACCTATCGTAGAGCTTGTCAGCAATCGTCGTTCGTCAACCAGGAAAGAAGTCTTGAATGACTTACGCAGTTGTCCTTGTCGCCTTGAACAGTCTCAGCAACGATGTTGTTGGTCCCGATGGTCTTAACCTCGGCGTCAATGTATGCGATGACACTGACAGAAGCTCCGTACTGGAGCTTCTTAATGTATGGCTTGGCTTCCTCTAGAGAGATGCTGAACGAGGCGATGTGATCCGCTTCGGGCTCTCCTAGCGTTCCTCCAAAGAGACCCTTTTCGTTGTTGTAGATGACTGCAGCAACGGCACCTGCTTGGCCGGCCAGAGAAGACTTATTACCAAATGCGCACTGTCCTCTTTGGATGAAAGCAATGTTGCCTCTCACTGAGCTTGGATAATCAGACGCATCACATCCACTGTTCTTGACTAGGACGAGGTCTCCCTGTACTGGCTCCTTGTCCTTGGTTGGAGGCGTGAGGCTCATAGCAGTCGCGTTCTTGATTACTTCATCATCAAGCACGAGTCGAGACTCTGACACGTATCCCAGAACAGCAGGGAACGTCTGCTGCGAGACATTGTAGTAACTCCCAAGCTTCGACAGAGTTGCCCATATGTAGTCGAGGGTGGCGGCATGGCCAGCACTGCCTGGTGAATGTTAGAAGCAGCTCCACCATGTCGTACCTGCTCGCACTCGCCTATAACTCTGGTAGGGCGGTTGTATTCATGCCAGCTGAGTTCGGCCAGCTTGTAGAGATCTTCGGCCCTCGCAAGAAGTTTGTCGCCATCAATCATCGACTGCAGCTTTTCGGTATCGACCAGCGATTTGCCCACAGAAGATGCGTCCTTATCGATCAACGGCTCCTGACCATTGAATGCCGAGACTAGACCTGCAATAGAGAGAACCGCAAGTGTTGCAAAGCGTGCCATTCTAGCACAATATTTACCCCAATACTGCGATGAAATGATGACCTTGATGACTCGATGTTTTGATGATGCAGTTGCGCGGACAACGTGGAGGTCAACGCCAAGTCGGGCGTGGGGGCAAGGAAACAGAAAGAACTACCTCCGTACATGTATGCGACTTACTTCAACTCATGTGCTGGCAAAGACTATTGCCACGGCGTACTTTGTTCAGGATCACGACCCGCGACGACGGACAGCGCACAGTGACTACCGCATACAAAGGCACTCTATGGCTCCAACTTTCGATGTTGCTTCAGACCTTCGCACACGCATCTGTCCACAGTACTCCCAAGCTCACGAACGCGCAAGCAGCCACACGGTTCAGAGCGATTAAAAATGGTGTTGCATAGTGCACGACAATGCGTGCATGGGAGTCGGATCAAGAGTACGCTAGAATACGAAGGGTGCCCTATGACAGAGACAGGCTGCCCACATAGCCGCTCTGTAAGGACCATAGCTTCTATGGTGGCGTGTGTACACGGTCTATGCCTCAATGGGGATGCTGATCGGACTCTACAGGCGTGGGGCCAGAAACGTTCGTGGCAACGGAGGAACTCTCACATCCTCTTCAGATCCATATCCTCCCAGTTCCGATCCGCAACATCGTTCACGGTACTGCGATACATGGGTCCGGTTCCGCTGTAACGAACAATGCTGCGCTTCTGCTTTCCTGCTATGTTCTTGTTCACGCCTGTCAGCCAGCCATCGACTTCGTTCGCTAACAGTCCCTTCGAGCATTCGATGACATGAGTCTGGAGCTATATCAGCACAGGAGAGGACAATAGGCCATTCAAACACGTACCGTCCAGCGCTCGACACCCTCATCAGTGGCCTCGGCATAGGTGATACCCTGCTCCACGCAATATTTGATCCACCTTGTCACCGACTCTACAGCAAATTGTATGCTCCTTGGTATGTTGCCGAAGGCCTGGTGCGGACCCATGATCATCGCCATGTTTGGAAAGCCTTTCACAAAGAGTCCGAGGAAAGTCTCAATGCCGTTTTCCCATGCATCGCCCAAGGAGAGATCACCTTTGCCACGAAGGTCAATGCCACGAGTCAAGGAACCGGTAATTGCATCGAATCCAGTCGCGTATATCATCACATCGACGTCGATCGCTTCGCCGCTTGACAACACCACGCCTTCGGGTACGATCCTCTCGATGGGGCTATCAGCGGTGAAATCGACCAGTCTTACCCGAGGATCGTTGTACACTTCGAAATAGTTCGTTTCTAAAGGCAGACGTCTTGTTCCTGCCATCCATCAGCGAAATGTGAAAGATGAAATGACGCAAGGCCCACCAAAGCCGTGGTTTTTGGGTACTAGCTTCTCTGCAACAGCAGGGTCGTTCACTCTTGCTCTGATCTTGTTGGCATTGAAGTCGCTATACAGCTCGTTGGCTTCTTTGTTTGTCAGATGGTCGGCGAAGGAGCCTAACCTGTTCGAGACACGCGCTGCGTTAACCAAGTGGGTTGCATTTGAAGCTGCGGCCTCAGGACATTGGCTTACCACTTTGCGAAACCTCTCTGATTGTACAATTCTTCCCAGAACGCGATGCGCTCAGCTTTTGGCACGTCAAGTGTTTTGCGTGTGTCCAGCGAGAAGCGAAACCCAGCTCCCGACTTCAAGCAGGCCTCATGGATCTCAGGATATTGTTTTCGGAGCTCTACCATTTCTTCGGGACTGATCTTGTCGTTGCGCAGTGGAGCGGACCTTTGAGCTGTTAGTACGAACGATGGCCGTCATCCTCCAACGTCACATATACCAGTTTGCGGTCCTCTGGAAGACTGTGAGGCTCTTCAGCGGCAGTTTGACAATTTCAGGGATTATCTGTAGGCTCAGAGGTCAGCACCACTTCAACTTGTCGACAGTCGACCGACCTGTATCGCCGTGGCACCAGTCCCAATGATGCCCACTCGCTTGCCTTCGAGACTCCACTGATCTGGCCATCGCGATGTATGGAATGCTTCGCCTTGAAATGTCTCGACTCCTGGGATATTCGGCAGTGTCGGATCATTCAGGATTCCCATGGCTGTGATAAGGAATCTCGAGCTGTAAGTCTGGCCACCGGTATCTGTCAAAACCCATCGATCGGTCCGCCAGTGTGCAGTCTTGATCTTGGTGTTGAATTGCATATCCTTCCGCAGGTTGAACTTGTCGGTAAGGAATTGGGCATATCGTAGTGTCTCTGGCTGAGGAGCAAAGTGCTCTGTCCAGTTCCATTCATCTAATACATCCTGATCGAAAGTGAAATGGTATGTATAGCTTTCAGAGTCGAATCGGCCTGCGACTTCTGTCAGTAAGCCTCTTAATCAAGCCTTGGCGAGCACTCACATCCTGGATACTTGTTCCTATGCTGGATCAGCTCCATTGTTCTAGCAGACATTATTGCGTGCGATTCTGCGCCTCACCACAACCACGTCCCACCTTCACCGGATCCGGCCTCCAGAACACGAGATCGTAAATTCAAGCCATTCATGCGATGCAACGCGAAAATACCGCTCAATCCGGCTCCGATGATCAGAACATCGTAGTCGATACTGGGCTCTTCAATGCTGCCCATGATGTGAACGAATCGATATACTTGATGAAAGTGACAAGCAAGACTATGTGCAGGTTGGCACGCAACCGAGAAACAAGTGCACAGCCTGGTCTATATGCTGACTGCTCCAACTTAGTCGACATTGACTGCATCGCTCTCTTTAAAGCCATCATCGATATTTCATGTGATCGATAGCTTGTGTAACCCCGCCTGACAGTGTGGCTGCCCGCGGCTTCGCGGCTATGTAAGGAGCGGCGCAAAGTTTTGTTTTGCGCATTCAGATCAACCAGCAACACAGCACAAACGGGTGAACGGCAGCAACAAGACGCCCACAAGGCGCACGGCAGGTTCTCACTAAAAGTAAATGATCAGCCGGCCAGCCGCCAGACCTTACCGACGACGACGCCTCGCTCCGCAGCATGCGTACACTGGAGCCGCAGCACGCTTGTCATTTTGGCCTGGAGTATTATCCAAACATCGACAAGCATCACAGACCTCGAAAGAACTGTGCTTGGAGGCAGTCGCATCATGGGAGTCAACGGAAGCGGTAACACTGAACGATGAGCAACAACAGGCGGGGTCAGCAGCAGCGCCGTCTGAGGAGGATCTCGATGCGATTTCATCAGCCTTCAAACCTTCAAAGGCATGGGTCGTGATGAAGTTCGAGAAGACGATACACAAGTATGTTGATCGCTCAGAACTTCCGTATTTGACCCTAGCTTAGCTGCCCATGGGGAATCTGCGCTAGTGAAAGCACGATCTATCCTTTTGACTTACCGCGTAGAGTCCCCAGAGGCCATTGGCTCTATGTCCTCAAGGCGCAGATGGGCGGCTCCTTCGCGCTTGACATGCGTGTGCACCCTTTGCCGACAGTTCGTCTACTTCGTCTCAGGGAACACAAGGCAGCACGGTCTTCCTTCCAACCGATAAGTTTGTCTTAATTGCTGGCGCGTCCCGGACTGTCCTGGCAAGGCACCGCTTCTCACAGCCATGGCCTCAGGACCTCGATCAAGTAGCGAACTCGAAGCGGAGGTGAAGACCGCAATCAACACACACCTTGAAGACTTCGAGAAAGCTCGTAGCGTCTCTCAAGATGTCGAACCCGCCGCTGTAACCACGAAGACATGGCTTGTTGTTGTTGTATGAGCTACATTCAGCGCTTTGGTAGTTGTATGCTGAACCATTTGCAGGTCCTGGCCGCATCGTACGGTCTCTCGTTCTGGCCAGTCCCGTTTTTCTCGCAGATTCAGAACCAGATGTCTGCACAGTTCGGTTCTGATCCAGCTATGGGAACATGGGTTACGTCGGTATATAGCATTGCGGGCACTATCGCTTTCATGGTCTGCGGCGCCAACAGCGATCTGTTTGGTCGACGACACTTCATCTTGTTGGGCAACGTGCTTGTTTGCATAGGTGCGATTCTTGGAGCTACCTCGCACCATATCGGTCAGACCATTGCAGCGCACGCCCTACTTGGATTTGGTGGTGGCAATTGCCAACTGGCTGCATTTGCACTGCCTGAACTGCTTCCGAACAAATGGAGACACTTCGCCGTCGTCATTGCAGATGGACTGATCTACTTCGATGTGATCGTAGGACCAGTGACTGCGCGCATTGCATATGCAGCTGGACTCGATGCAAATGGATTACCAGCTGGCTATCAACCAGTACGTATTCACAAGTACATAAGAAGTAGGCAATTGCTGACAAACAGTAGTGGCGCTGGGGATACTGGGCTCTTTTGATCTGTCAGTCGATATCGCTCGTCGTTCTTGCACTGCTCTACTTTCCCCCAAGGCACCCGCGAGGTATTCCATGGGGAAGAGCACTGAGAGATTTGGACTGGGTTGGCATCATTACGTTTACAGGAGCGGCGGCCATGGTGTTGTCTGGCATCGTCTATGTTCAGCTGGTACCGTCCAATGATCCAAAGGTTATTGGTCTACTGGTCGCTGGCTTTGCCTGCCTGGTCTTCTTCGGTGTTTGGGAGACTGTAATGCCTCTTAAAGAGCCACTCGCGCCAACTCGCCTTTTCATCGCCAATAAGGGTCGCTCTCTCACTGCGCCGTTCATTGTTGGCTTTGTCGTCACGATGTTCTACTACGGCACGAATATCAACTGGCCAACGATGGTCTCGGTGTACTTCACAACACCAGAAACGCCACCACATATCGTGTACCTATTGTCAACCGTCCAAGGCTTCGGAATCTTTACCGGTGCCATGCTATTGAGCTTCGCCGGAAAATACTTCCAGCACTGGAAGTGGCAGATGGGCGTCCCGATTTCAATCATGACATTCTTCGGAGGTCTTCTCGCATATATAACCCCGGCAAGAGAAGGGATGGCAATAGCATTTGTCTTCTTGTGCGCGACAGGCTATGGCTATGGCCAGTACCTTTCAATCGCCTATATCCAATTCGGCGCCGATCAGGAAGAGCTGGGAATTTCTGGTGGACTTGCTGGCGTCGCTCGATATGCCGGTGGGGCCGTGGCTGTGACGACGTTCGCAACCATTTTAACCACGACGCAGTCCAAGTACGCCATCAATCATGTCATTCCGGCAGCTGAAGCAGCAGGCGCAACACCTCAAGTGGCAGAGGCAGTTCTCAGGGCTCTTCCACTCGGAGCTGCAGCTCTGGAGAAGGTACAAGGAATTGATACTTCAATCGCTGCAGCTGCCGGTGCTGCTTTCGTCGAGAGCTACGTGCAGGGCGTAAAGTAAGTCGACGATGTCCTTTGCATTTCGATTCGAGGCTGACACTACCGCAGGACTGTAGCACTTGCCTCTATCGGGTTTGGTGGTCTCGCAATCATTGCATGTTTCTTCTTGGAAGACATAGGTCCCAAGATGAACCCGAAGATTGAGGTTTTCCTGGAGAACGATGTTCAAGCGGAGAGGAACAAGTATCATTGAGTTCATGTAGATCGTTGTAACTGGTGATAATCTGATTAGGACCTCTTTGTATGAAGCTGTGCAATACTGCTCTTGCTTCAGACAACGCGCGCTCCAAAGTCAACGCCGGCAGGAGCGACGAGACAACCATGCGAACACTTCGAGCGGCCATGTGGCATTTGTCGAGTTAAAGGCAGGCGTTCGGAGCGACGCATGGTCAAAACCTTATCGAGCTTGAGGGATTCGCACCGTTCTTCCAAATACAGTATACCATTTTACCACGGCTATGCTTCTGCGACCCCGCAGGACACCTATAGGACCGCTATAAGGGATGCATGCAAGAGCTATGACTACTGCATAGTGCCAATCGTAGTCATTCACTTATAACAAGCTTGGAATATATCGCACTCTTGGAACTTGTCTGGATAACCAAGCAATCATGGCTACCGCCGCCGTTGCTGCACCTGTTGATGCACTGAAGTCAGAAGACACAACGTTGTACTACTATCTCGAAGTCAAAGATGGAGGCATCATTCAGACCTATCCCGGTACTGCTTTTGAGAAGCGAAGAAAGCACGTCCCGCACGAAATGAACATCAAAGATGTGCGACCTGTCAAGGAAAAGTTCACTCTCGACAAGAACGGCTTCCAACTCATTAATCACCGGACACAAGTCGACAAGGATTTCCTGGATGAGCAGCAGATTAGGGACATCTATTACCCCGAGTGTCAACGGATCATGAAGGAGATGACTGGGGCGTCTGAAGTGCAGGTCGTTTCACACATGTGTCGAAGACACCGCTTCGATGAGGCCCAATCAGACGCAAAGGACAAAGACGACAAAGAATTCGTAACCAAGAACAACCCAGCAAGATTTGTACACGTAGATCAGTCCTACCGCGGCGCAGAACAATTCCTGTATTTGAACCTAGACGAGGAAGAAGCTGACCGTCGAGTGACGAAACGTTGGGCCATAATGAACATGTGGCAACCCATCATCAATCCGGTCAAGCGAGACCCTCTTGCCTTCTGTGACTACCAGTCGCTTGACGAAAAGGATCTTCGAACTGTGGTAGCGAACCTTCCTCCTCCAGGTGCTGGCGAATACGGTAATGTCTCGAAGAACATGAAGCACAAGCAGAAATTTGAATACTCCTCCAATGGCGAGACGGCGCGATATGAAGTCGCAAATCTGGCTCATAACCCTGGACAGCGATGGTTTTACTGCGACGAGATGCAGCCGGAGGAGGCTTGGGTGTTCAAGATCTTTGATTCGAAGAAGGATGGTCGTGCTAGATGTGCTGTGCATTCGAGTTTCCCGCTGAAGGATCAGAAGGATGAGGGTGTTGCGCGCACTAGCATAGAAGTGCGCTGCTTTTTATTCTGGGATGATGAGGATGTTGAGTAGAAATAGCCTCTAGACAGCCCTATGCGCACTGATTATTCGAGCTCGACTTTGCGGATGTCGTTGCCCTGACTACTTGCGAGTTCCCTATGATCTCCACATGGTAGTGCCTTCGAAATAAGGTTTGGTTTGAGTACAATAAGTCTTCCATCCAGGACCGTCCGTGAGCATCGCATGGCCCGCATCGACTTTACCAATGTCGACTTCATCTTCGATATCGATCGCGTCGTTCTGGACACAGTGAGCGCAGCAGTGCGCTACTCTGTATATCAGTTCCTACTCTAAATTATATATGAGCTTCTCCAATAGTACCTTGCTATCAGTATAGATCAGCCTGTAGGCCACTTTCATACTGGCTCTGCACTAATGAGCTCTGAAATATGGCCAGTCTGAGACTACAATGAAAGATGACCTCGTGCAATTTATGTTTTGCTGATATCGTTTCACAGACAACGCGGAAGTGAACGCCAAGGATTTCGGCGTGGGGGCGGAGCAGTCGAGACTGGAGCCTTCAGCAGGAGCAGCTCAAGAGGCTGCAGCGACATTGTACTTTGGATGAAGGCTGCTTCTCATATATCCCACTGCTGAGACGCATCCAGGATGGCAGATGTTGGGGCTGAGATACAAGTTCATATGTCGCAGTCTTCGTTCCTGGCGTTGCCACCAGAAATCCGCATGACCATCTTCGAGCATTGCTTGCACATTCCCGGTCTCTCAACCACCTCTGTTCCTCATAGAGCCGCGGCCTACGCGAAAGGATACACGTCTGGTGTCGGTCACATAACTCTGGTCCAAGATGGCGAAGAGTGGCGGTCTGTCTCCATCGCACGTCCTCCGGATTTCGCCTTCAAAGCGACCTCTGTCCTCCGAGTATGCAGATCAATTCATAAAGAAGCTATGGATGTTCTGTATGACAGAATACTCTGGGTGATCAACATCCAGAACCGGCGGCCCATCGCCCCTCCATTCATAGGCAGTAACAGCAACCCGGCCATTTCAGCGAGCCCTACAAGGCCTTCTGTCTTCATGAAATGGGCTGCTCACGTACATATACGACAGCACATCAGACCAGAGGAAGATCTGCTCCAGAAGGCTAAAGCCTTGCGATCACTGATCGGCTGCCTTGGACCAGACCGAAAATCTACTGAAGCAACACTCCATTTCGATTCGATACATCTGGTGAACGATTCCGAGTGGCCAAGAACTGCGAAACCGCAGTATGCTTGGGACCAGTACTACTCACAGTTGATGGCATTAGATCTTGGAGGAAGACCAAATATCAGAACATCATATTACTGGATTGAGACCGAAGGCCAAGAGAGATTCGAAGATCTTACGAGACGACTTAGAGGAAGCTTGAATGATCCGGATTATATCTACTGGTAGGCAATGTCAAGAACGATTACAGACCATTTTCAGTCATGAGATGTAGTGAGATGAATGCCAATTTGGACGGCCTCATCCATCGGCACTGCTACCCGGCCCGGTCAATTCTTGCACATGTGATCGTTAGGGTTATGTCGAGGACAGCGAGGTTACCGATCTTGTTCATTCTCCTTCAAACTTCAGACATAGCATGATAGAGAAAACTCTGGAATACCTGTGTAGTTTGGGCGCGATCAAAGCTGTATCTTGGGAGATACCCGTTCATGATCCGAATTACGTCCGTTCAAGAAACTGAGGCACCAAAGTCCCACCGCGAGACAGAAGGAGTTTTCAGCCTGACCAGAAATCTAAGAGGTGCTAATTCTGTGATCTGCACCTCAAGCTCACCTCAAGCGCCTCAGAATCGCATTTCATGATCGCAGCCATACTGTCGCAATGCATTTCTTTATCGTACCGACCGCCAAGTGATACACTGTTTTTGAGCCAGCCTTGCAGTCTGCGAAATGGTACTTTATACCTTAATGCGGAAGGCTCTGGCGACCAGCACAGACCATTTATCTCGCGCTATACCTCGCCTTCCCGCCGACCTCGGATGAGCCGCTTACAACCGGAGAGTGCTGCCGACGATAGGCTCGCCGCGCGGGGAGAGGTTGTACTGCTCGGCGAAAGATATACGAAAGCTACTTTCCAGCATAAACAGCGCCGATTTTTTGGTGTAGTCATCAGGGTTGGACAGGACAATCCTTACAACAGCTGCTCCTCTCTGCGGGTCTCTTTAGCTAGAAGACCGCACACCACCCTGCAGCTACACGGTATAGCTTCACTACAATACCAGGACCGCCTGCTTCCACCACAATGGCCGCACGTCGAGCACTGTCACGACGAACACTGCAGACTCTTACAGCCCGACCAACACCAATTGCAGCTTCTCGAGTCTGCAGAATGCCTCAGAGCCCCAACGCAGGCCAGACGGCCGTACGAAGACTACATGCCACGACCCAGCACCTCGCAGCGACAACGACAGCAGCATCGAGCCCTGCAGAATACCCAACGACGCACGAGAAGGTTGAGCAGCCATTGGACACCCAAAACTTCCTCGACAACAAGTTTGTGGCCTCAAAAGCATCACAATGGATAGATCTCTACGACCCAGCCACAAACAACCTCGTCACCCGTGTACCGCAGTCCACGGACGAGGAGCTGAAGGCAGCGGTGGACAGCGCTGAGAAGGCATTCCCATCATGGAGCAGGACAAGTTTACTGTCCAAGCAGCAGATCATGTTCAAGTATGTGGCCCTGATCAGAGAGAACTGGGATCGTCTCGCAGCCAGCATTACGTTGGAGCAGGGGAAGACTTTTGCAGACGCGAGAGGAGATGTCCTTCGTGGTCTTCAGGTCGCCGAGACCGCTTGCGGTATCACCACACAGATGCTTGGTGAGGTGCTCGAAGTGTCGAAAGATATGGAGACACGCACATACCGGGAGCCGCTCGGCATCGTCGCTGCCATCTGCCCATTCAACTTCCCAGCCATGATTCCTCTCTGGACTATCCCGATTGCTGCCATGACCGGTAATACGGTGGTTATCAAGCCATCTGAGCGCGATCCAGGTGCAACTATGATCCTCGCCGAGCTCGCTGAGAAGGCAGGTTTCCCACCTGGTGTGATCAACATCATTCATGGTGCTGCCAAGACCGTGGACTTCATCATTGACGAGCCACGAATCAAGGCCATCTCATTCGTCGGCTCAAACAAGGCAGGAGAGTACATTTTCAGCCGAGGAAGTGCTCAGGGCAAGCGTGTGCAGGCCAATTTGGGAGCAAAGAACCACGCTGCTGTGCTTCCGGACTGCAACAAGAACGCTTCGTTGAACGCTATTGCCGGTGCTGCTTTCGGTGCTGCTGGTCAGAGATGTATGGCTCTCAGCACGCTTGTGCTGGTTGGCGAGACCAAGGACTGGGCTCCTGAGATCGCCGAGCGTGCCAAGGGTCTGAGCATGAACGGAGGTTTCGAGGAGGGTGCAGATCTTGGCCCAGTCATTTCTCCACAGGCCAAGAAGAGGATTGAGGACATCATCGCGACTGCCGAGAAAGAGGGTGCCACAATCGTGCTTGATGGACGTGGCCAGAAGCCGGAGAAGTATCCAAACGGCAACTGGGTGAGCCACAGTCTCCTCCTTCTACAAGATGAAATCCACTGACATTTCCGCAGGTCGGCCCAACTATCATCGCGAACGTGACCAAAGACATGACTTGCTACAAGGAGGAGATCTTCGGTCCTGTCCTCGTCTGCCTCAACGTCGACACCCTCGACGACGCGATCGACCTCATCAACGCCAACGAATACGGTAACGGTACCGCAATCTTCACATCTTCGGGCGCTACAGCAACGAAATTCCAGAAAGAGATCGAGGCTGGTCAAGTTGGTATCAATGTTCCTATCCCAGTCCCGCTTCCAATGTTCTCGTTCACGGGTAACAAGAAGAGTGTTGCTGGAGGTGGAGCCAACACTTTCTATGGAAAGCCAGGTCTGCAGTTCTACACACAACTTAAGACTGTGACGAGCTTGTGGAGAGCGGAGGATGCGATCAGTCAGAAGGCTACGACGAATATGCCCACGCAGTCGTAGGGAGGAGACATGTATATTGAAATTCTAGTCCACGGCATATTGAGCTCTTTATCTGCTGATACCAAAATTGTAGGGCGACCAGCGCAAAGCCTTTCACCACCATCCACCTTGCCAAGTCCCTATGCCCTCCATTTCGACCCTCTGGAACCTACGCATACCCGTGCATCTTCAATCCCGTCCTAGTATCCACACACTCCCTCGCAAATATTTTTAACAATTGTCTCATCAACGCTTCTCCAACCACAAACCCTCCACTCGCAACTCTCAACTCCTCCATCACAATTTTAAAATCCTTTTCCCATTCCTCTTTTAAACTCTTATCCTCCATATCTACATTAAGCTCTAAACTCCCGAGGTTTATCCCTATTCTCACAGTCACGTACCTCGTCCTATGATCTTGTATAAACCCTAGTAAGACGATGTTCTGTAAGAGACGAACGTATCTATCTCCTATGAAACTCAACCATTTCTGTGCGAAGAGCAGTGATTGATAAGTGTCTAGGTAGAATATAAACACATTCTCGCGCAAGAAGACTGGTAGGACGAGGGTGGATAGTTGTCGACATGTTAATGCCAAGGGCGGTGAGAGTGAGGATTTGGAGCTGCCGATGAGTATTCCTTCGATGCGGCCGTTCTTTGGAGTGAGGGGTGGGGTATGAGAAGGAGTGATTGTGTAGGTGATTATCAGGTCGAGGATTTCGGTGGGTAGAGTAATGAGTTTGCTTTGGGGTTGAGGGTGGTAGAAAGTTGGTGGGTAGGCTGGTTGTTTGAGACGAGGTGCTGAGGTTGGAGGGAGGACGAGGGATGGTGGGATCCAGGATGCCCAGTGTTGGCCGTCGGATTTTGTTGTTTCGATCCAGTGTGCGGCTGCTATGGATGCTTCTGGGAAATGTATTAGTGTTGTGGGGCTGTGGTGGAGAGGTAGATCATGGCAACTTACCTGCATAGTTGAGCGGATTGCGCCATCTTGCCATTAGGAAGTCGACGACTGCTTGTTGAGATTCGTGTTCGGGTCGTTCGTGGGCGACGAAGTCGTTGTAGATTTCGAATTCGTTGTTGAACCTGCAATCGCGTCAGTTCCTGTAGCGCCCTCAGGTCGACAATTCTAATACTTTGAGTAGTAGGCATATTTTCGTCCACGAACATAGTTAATGTCATTGTACCAATGGTGGCCGAATAGCATGCACATTTTGAGACTTGTGAATGATCACTGATATTCTCGTTCCTATCCACAATCATCTAGATACAGTGCTTCATGTCTGGTTCTTTGTTTGTGTTGTTTTACTGCAGGCGGCTGGAGTTGTGTTGGGTGATATGCAGATGCCCCACTAGGCAACCAATTAGGCAGGAACAGTTGTGTGGCTGTGAAACTTGGCGCAGCGATAATCCTTGAGGCCGCCTGCTATTGTGTAAATACGCCGATTTCCTTTCAACCGCGACCACCCCATTGAACTTGTTGTCATATGTAATCCGCCGTGCTCTCCAAAATCGCGACTCTCGTTTCCTCCTCAGGAAGCCTCTCCTGGATAGTGGAATCTGCTGTCGCTTCGCTTGGTCGCGGAGATGGGCGAAGAGATGCGCATTCAGCGACCTGGTCAATTGCGCAACATGGCGCTGAGATCTTCGTCTTCGAAGTAGCAAACAGCAGTGGCGAAGCTGATATCGAGGTCGTGCGTGCCAGCTAGACGGTCCTCAACGCTACAAAAGCCACCAGCAGATGATTGCATGAATGCATCACGCTTCCGTGATTTGTGCACGCAGCGGGGGTAAGTATGCAGCTCGTGGGTGAAGCCAATATCCTTCAGCCAACTTTCGAAAGCTTTGCGGATAGAGGATTCGCTGCTTTTGTGTTCTTTCGCCAGCTGATGTGACAGCTCGAGCGCTTTCTCGAGGGCATCTTGAGTTTGCTGCATGGCCATGACCCAGGCGTCAGGCTCCAACGCTGCCGGGGCTCCACGGAATGTGTTCGCATAAGTCGTATGCTCTTGACTCCACGTCAAAGCACCATCGACGATCCAGACAATGTGTTCGATGCCTTTCTCCTTTGCGCACCATCTGACAAAGTCCAGCAGTCCTCCTCCACAAGTCCAGCGATCCTTGAGAACCAGCCGAATGTTGCAGATGCGCTTGCGATTGTGGCTCTCAATAGTACCCATCCACTCAAAGAGATAGGTGAAGTCGCATCGATGGATATGGTACTCGAATGTGTTCTCGGCGTAGAAGATGTCTTGAAACTCTTTGCGAATCTGTTGGTTGACTTGAGCAATCGCAGGCGAGGTCCCATGCTCGCAGTCATGATGTCGGCAGGCTGACGGAATGAGAAGCGGCTGGGGCTTCAACGTAGGCATGTCTGTAGATGCGGTTTCTGAGTTCGCCAGGAAGGTCGAGGAAAGGGAATGTGTTCTGCGGCAGAGTTAGCAAGTCGCAGAATGTATACAATCGCGACGCGTACCCGCTTCTGGAATTCGGCTAGCCTGGCAGACGGAAGTTGCAGCTTGACTAGCAACGCCTCCGAGTCGGTCGACGTCATGGTTCGCGGCGTGGTGGTGTTGTTGGCGAAGATGAAGAACAGCTGGAAAGTGCGACGTATTTATGCGCGTGGAATAGAGTTTGATGCGCCTGCATGTGCGTTTGCGCATCACGAGGGAGCTTTGACATTATGTGAAGGAGAGTGCTGGATCATCCTTTTCGAGAGCTTCGCAGGGCAACGGACCTCACATCCTGTCCAATGCGGACTTTGACGTCCGAGAACTCAACTCGGAAAGCCTTCAGCTTTTCAAGAGATTCGGCAGAAACATTCTGAGGCGATGGGCCGGTATCTGCGCCTTTGCGACCTTCTGGTTTCAGCGACCAGGCAATGCTGACGTGAAAAGCGTTGCTGTCCTCATTGTGACCTTCGGCATAAAGCAGCGGTTGATCGAGGGATTTGGCGAGACCATTGCAAGTCTTTAGCAAGTTCTTCAACTCATCACCCGCGGGCCTCTGCAAGCGAAGCACAAGAAACCACCGCGTGCGGTGCTCGTTGGGATGCCAGACAAGCTCCAGTGGCTGAACCTCGAATGCGCGCACGCTCGCTTCACCAATGGCCTTCTCGAGCTTCGACACGAATTCGTCTTTCTGATTTGTCTTCAGGGCCAAAGGGCGCGAGAGTGAGACGTGCAGTGGCAGTTGGACTCCCAGGTCATTCTCCAGCAAACTCTGCACGTCATTCTGCGAGGTGCTCGTCTTCCTGATCTCTCCAAGAATATTGGACAACAGCTCGTACTCTTTTGGCGTTGGACTCCCTCCCCTATTTGTCAGTGGAATGCGAGGGAAAATGGAAAAGTAACGGAACTCAGTCTTCCTTACAGTCTAGATATACATGCGTTGGCCAATTGCCCGCTACGTGGGGTGTCACTCGTTTCCGGCCACCATGGAGAGCCGGATCATCTTGAGTACTCGTCCTTACTGTCGACGAGTACAAATCCCGAAAGCCGGCGGGAAGTGGTGGCAAGGCATTTTCGCGGACGTTTGACAATCTCCTTCTCTTGCTCTTGGGCGCAGCGTCTTCTTCCTCGGAGTCCGAATAGTCGACCAGGCCCATGGCTAGCAGAAGATGAGCAGTGTGATATGAGTCGTCATATACGGTCTCGGCGTCTGCTACGAGGCTGTCCGAGCAGATCCGCAGGTACGACACGCTGGCGAGGTGAGATCAAGCAATTGACGCGTGTGTGTCGATGACGGAGCAGAGATAGAGTTCGCTGCATTGATCGTTCTGAGGCACGAGTTGGGTGGTGGGCAGGGGGGTCTTTGAGGCCTGACGTAGCCAGGTCCACGCAGAAAGCCACGGATGAGCACGAGCAATGGACGCGCAATTAGAAGTGCAGGCGAGGTGCAAGTTCCTGCTCAAGCTGTTCCTGATCTGACTGCAGCCTCCTTTCACGCATCTACTCTTGCCTTACTTCCAGGAATTGACACTGTATTGGAGAACACTGTTTGGACTTGGGAATTGACAGGCAGCATCACAAAAATGGCGGAAGACGGTAGCAAGGTAAGCAGGACTCAAAAACGATCTCGCGTGGTCATGGTCATGCAAGGGACCGCAGCGGCAGCGGCAGCGGCAGCCAGAAGTGAAACGCAAACATGAACAAAGGCTGACACAAGACTCGTCTACCACACAGGCCGCAGCCGCCTATTTGATCGACCCATTGAACGCCCCTCAGCCAGCCGAAGAGACTGGTCCAGGTACACATTTTGGCAGCACATTCGATCCTGCTCACAAGGCCAATGCCCCCGCCCTGCCCAAGACCTCCACCGGCGGCTCATCGAGCAGCAACAATTCATACCGCAAGTCGATTGACAAGCATGGCACACCAGAAAAGACCGGCGCATCGTCGCACACTCGCGCAGTGAGCGGTGCCAGCAATGGCGGAAGACGGAGAAGTCCTCGCGAGGAGTTTCCAAACTACCGTGCAGAGGCATTTGGCGACTTTGAGCCAGCACCGCGCAGTCGCAGTGGAAGCCATGGCAAGCCGCCGCCATCCTATGAGCATGCGACTGGCTCTGCTCCAGGCTCTCCGAAAGGACACCGCAGACGCACATCCTCCTTGAACCAGCGATACCCAGGCGATGAGAGCACTGAGCCCTTGGAGAGGATTAGACGCGATAGCTTGAGGGCCCACCGCTCGCCGCATCTTAGAAAGAAGCACCAGCCGGGAGCCGATACTATCGATCGCCTTGATCCTGCCATTGGAGGCCGCGCATACCATCACGAAGGTCCCTACGATGCTGCGCTGTTGGCAAGAAATACTAGCTACAAGTCTTCGCCAGTGGCCGCATTGCAGAACTCGAATGAGGAGGCACTGAAAGCTACACCTCAAGAGAATGTTAAGGACAGTCTCGACAGGCACAAGCCCCTCGATGGCGTTGCTGTTGTACCGCCAGGTATGTCCGACCGCTTCGGCAGAACTTACAATTACGAAGAGGGAGCCGATCTCATGCACGAGGACAATCCAGATGGACCAGGCTACAAGCGTTGGGGCGGGGAGGTGAGATGCTGAGTCCTCGATGTTGCGAACGACATACTAATAATGCTTTAGGAGTACTCACCAGACGATCTTAAGGGGAAGGGTGAGCCATCCTTTTCCCTCGACAAAGCTTACAAGGCACACACCATCAACGACAACGGCATTGAAATGGCCAATGGCGATCAGCTGTATAAGAACCGCAAGCAGAGAGGCTCATTGGACAACCGTGATCCAGTTGACATTGCCGGTGGAGAGGGACATTACGTCGATGCGGAGATCGCCCATACCAATGACACCGACTCTGGCATGCGCCGCAAGGGCAGTCTGCGAGATGGTCTGAAGAAACGCATTGGCAGCCTGCGCAAGAAGCGAGCCGACAGCTAAGCTTGCGATGTTCTACAAAATTGTCTTCGAGCACGCGATTCTGGCTGAGGTTCCTGGAGCAGATACGCAGCTGCTTGATATGGCGAGGTTTTTGATCACGCGCCAGAATGTATAATGATGAACAGCATATGATGGAGTTGACAGGCAAATAGCGATAGATGGAGCAAGATACGATGCAGATATGACGGTATATAGATCTCAACGACGTATTCAAGCGAGTGACAAACGACCGGTGCACAGCCGTGAAGCAAGCACAGCGATGTTACCCGCAAGAGAAATTACTACAGCAAGCCCAAGCCTTGTTGCCTCTGCCAACAAGCACTCTTCACGAGTGCCTACACCAATAGCGAAGAATGTATAAGAACAACCTTCTCAAAACTAACATTGCTCATCAAACAAATCAGATCGACGGGAAGGCTTAGCGACCAGCGACCCAATATTTCCAATCCTGATCATGCACTTCAACGAATCTGCCACCAATCTAGCTATGCCTGCTCCTAGAGAACGAATCCCATCTCCCGACCTCGAACCCGCTGCTCATCCAGATCCAGGCTCACAACCTGATCCTCCACCACCCGAACCAGGAAACTATCCTGATTTCTCTTCCTCTGAATCTTCTGGTTCGAGGGGTCCGAGTCCTGGTCCGAACGATGAGTTGCCGTATGATAATGACACTGCTCTGCGGACTGAGATTCCTGGGCTGGTGCAGTTTGATGATGCTGTGAATGAGCTGGATCGGACATTCAAGCGGATCTTGCGAGATTTGGATCGATTGAGGAGTTTGGCATTGAAGGAGGTCGCAGCTGGTGGAACAGCCGATGGGGCGATTGGAGAAGCGATGATACTGCTGGGAAATATCAGATTGGAAGACGAAGGACATGATCTCAGACGGATCGTTCTTAAAGCGAGGATTGGAGTACTGGAGCAGAGGGTTCGAACTGGATATGATCTTGAGCCGTATCACCAGGAGCTTGAGAGCGTTGAGAAGGCTTTGGAGAAGGACTGCCCTAAGCTGGATGTGGAGAGTGATCTGTGGAACAGGCTGGGTAAATTAAAGGAGAAAAAATTGCAGAAGGATCTTGGTGGAGAAGCGTATGCGAAGTTACAGGCGAATCGGAGGTGGCAGCAGGAACAGGAGCGGAGAAACGCTGGGAAAGGTAGGATTAAATGTGCTTGTTGCCCTGCTGCTGCGAGCGAGGGGCTGACGAGTGAGGAATTATTGGGTATGATTCAGGGTATTTGAGGAGTGACACCAGGGGCAGTTCAAGGGACAGGCGTTGAGTCCTAAGTTGTACACACCGTGTTTATTGATTCTATATTGATTGCTTGACTCTTTGACAGCACACGAAAGGCGGTCACTAAGCTTGAAGATAGAGATGATCGAGACTCTCCACGTAGCATCCAGTCATTCGTAGCTATGTAACCTAGGCAATTCTTCCTTACGTGCATGCGTTTAGCGATGAGTCTCCACGATGTCCATGTGCATTGTATTGTGAGGTCGACAGAATCCAGAAGCCATCATGGCATTGGTATTTCTTTCAAACTCGAAGCTCGTTTCGTCATTCAACTCTAGCCTGAGCAATGGCAGTAGCTGTGTTTCCATCATCATCAGTCGCCGTAGCAGTGGCCGTTACACTGACCGCTTGCGGCGAAGTCTTGCCGCCCTCGCAAATTTTCTCCAACATCATTGTCACATTCTTCGTCAATTCGCCAGCACGACGCATAGCCTCACCAGCATATATCGTAGCATCAGCAGCATCCCTGGCCATCCGCATCAAGAGTTGTGTGACTTCTGGGCTCTGACCATCCAGCGCATTCGACTGCAGAACCTCCGCGATACTAGCGAGAGCTTCTGTGGGCGACTTCGCTGGGACAGCTTTGCCGGGTGCAGGACTATCGCACGTCGAGGGCGTTTCTTTGATCATTGGTGCGCCATTAGCACGTTGGTTCAGCAAAGAATCAATCTTGGCCTCCAGTCGCGCAATGCCGGGATCCTTTGCGACAGCTGCTGCGGTGGCGTCTGAGATAATTCGAAGAGGATCGGCAGGCACATCTGCTTCAGGGGGCGGCGGAGGCGGTGGAGGTGGTATGTCCTCCATCTCGGCGTCGAGTATTACTGCATCGTCGTCTCCTCCAGCTTCTGTTGGCGACATCGGCCCATAGACAGCTTCAACGGCTTCCTTTGCTGCTTGGTTCGACGTTGTTCGCAACTGCTCCTCAAGATAAGCCTCCTTAGCCTGCTCCTCGTCTTCCGAGGTGAACTCAGTGAGCGGTGAAGATTCGCGAGAAGAGCTGGCGTCATTCCTTTCGGCATGTTCTCGCTCAGCATTATCTTCCGAGTTCCAGCTTGCGTTTGAACCGCGTCGCGTACTTTTTCTGCGTTTGTGTGCTCTTCTGGCTTCCTCGAGATCGGCATCTTCTGCTTCTTCAGATGTTGAGCGCGACTCGCGGCTACGTTTGCCACTTCTATGAACATTCCTCCGATGCTGGTTCATGTTATCGTGTCGGGCGAAAGCTTTGCCACAGTCCGGGCATTTAATGTCCTTATTGCCGTCATGAACTGTTCTGGCGTGTCTGACAGCATGGCCTGGTTTGCTGAAGAGAGTGGTACAGCCAGTCTCCTTCGCCACAGGACACGGCCATCGATTGTGCAGTCTGTCGTAGGCGACCTCAGTTTGATCGGTGGATGACCGAGCTCGCAACCGCTTCTTCACAGGCTCTGGCTCCGAGTCGTCCTCATAGTCTTGCTCGTTTTCATCCTCAACCTCCTCATCCTCAGTCGCCGCGCGCTTCCTCCGCGCAGGCGCTTTTGACTTCTTCTGCTGCTTCTTGCGAGCTGAACTCTCGCGTGATGCAGCAGCGTCCTCACGTCTGCCAAGATTCTCAATCGCCTGCAGCTTGTTCACGAAGACTTCCAAGTCTGTTCTAGCGGCTGGCGTATGCTCCAAGATGGTGCGCATGACGTCCAAAGCAGACTCGCGGGCATTGAGTTGTCGCACGTTTGCTTCGGATGGAAGTGGTTTGTCATGTTGGAGGAGCTGCTGCACCGCAGGCTCATATTGGAGGTCACCGAGGATCTTGGTCACCAGTGGATCAGCGTGTGGTTGTCGGGCTTGATTCTCAGGCTGGGCTGTGTTGTTGCTGGCGCCATCTGCGGTAGTCATAGCTTGTGCGCGTTCGCGAACCATATTTGCGGGAGGTGGGGGAACTGGTCTACTACTCCAGTCCGATGTGTCGTCTGGCTTTGCAGGATTGGAATTCTCGAAGTCATTCGACAGCTCAGTCAGGGGCGAGGATGCACTCGAATCTGCGAGTGAGGTTCGGTCGGTCGCGGGCTGCGTCGAAGTTGTGGCGGTGCTCACGCTGTCGACTGCGGCGTTGCTGGCCTCCGCTTCCGCATTAAGCTCGGTACTTTCACCCACCAGCGTAGCATCGTCCTCTTGATCTACAGCACTCTGTCTCTGCGGTGAAGCTCCCGCTTTGGCTTGGGGATCTTCTTCCCGAGATGATTCTACCACTGGCTTCTTGGGCCTGGTATGGTCTTGCGCATCCTTTGTGTCCTGCCATTCTTTCCCTCCCTTACAGTTCGAACAGGTACAGCCAGGAGGATCATACCTAATCTCCTCAGGCGACGCCGGTTCTCTCTGTGTAGATGTTCTTGGTGGATCCTGCCTCTTCGAAGTAGTCGCACCCTGGACTGCAGCCTTTCCTTTTCCGCCTTTTATCCCATTCGCCCTAGCTGCCCGATCCTTGATCTTCTTCTTAACAATTTTCACAAATTCTTGAAAGCGTGCATTCTCTTGCTCGTTGGCTTCCTGGGTGAGGACCTTCTCAAGAAGCTCGCGAAGTTCGGGATTGTTCATCGAGTCCCGATATATTTGCCGCACAGACATGGCCAGCTCGGTCTTGCCCACTGCCATGGCCCTCTGGCAAGCGGCATCGACAACCCGCTCCAGCTTCTTTTCCGCATACGCATACACGCGGAACCCATCAACGCCTCCAGCCTTCCTGAATTCTTCGGGGATTTCTTCCCAGTCGCATTCGTTGTGATCGAACTTCCACTGCCATTCTGCCGCTGTCATCTTCGACCAGATCTTGGTCCACTTGGCCATAAGCTGGTCGTATTCTGAGCCCTCCTCATGGCCTCGTCTGCGATGTCCATCGTCGCATTCTCTCTCCCACAATGCTTCTTCATGCTCCAATTTCTGCCAGAAGCTCTTCCCCGCCCATGTAGTACCACGGGCGTGCTTGAAGGTGCGCTCGACGTGCTTGAACAGGCCGTGAACATCGTGAGGATCCCATGTATCGCTGAGGTCTATGAAGTACGAGAGCAGAGCATTCTTGTTCTCTAGCACAAAGTTCCTTTCACGCGGCATGCTGGGCACCCACTAGCATGACATGACCTAGGAATGCATTCACTTAGCGCCGAGGCATTTCATTGCGTTCACGAAGTAGATGCATGTGTGTAGTAGCGTCCTCGTAGCTCTCCCGACAAGGAAGTTGTCTGCGACCGTGCGTTGGTTGCGGGAGGCGCCATCGATCTGCAAGGATCTTCAGGTGCAAGCGCGTCTTCGAACCCTCTCCAGCAATGCACAGCTCAACATGCCTACGACTTCTTCCTCGTCAGATTCGAAGAGGAAACGCTCACGGCATGGATGCGTAGAATGCCGCCGACGGCATCGGAGGTGCTCCGAAGAAAAGCCCGCATGTGCTTATTGCTTAAGGACGTCCATTTGCGAAGAGTCGCTTTGGCATCTGCCTTGACCTGGGAGCCACTAGAATCTCGGTGGCTTCAACTCCAGATGGTTCAGATTTGTCGGAGCCGTTTTGCTACACTTCAAGGCCGCAGAAGCGATCTGGTCCTCCGAGCATGGACTGCATTGACTTTATTTGTGCCGAGACTACCACTTCACAACCATCGCCTCCAAGGCAAGGTGCAACTCGCATGATAACGTCAACAGTGCATGATGGCAGCGACTCGCAATGGCACGCTTCTCCAATTCCTGATCGGTTGGACATGATTGCACAGGGAGACCTGCGTTCGACCCTGCAAGGCCCCAACCTATATGGACTTCTCCCGGGAGTTCATCAATCACTGCTGCAGTACTTTATCCATACAGTTACGAAAGTCCTCTCGTGTCACAGTGGCATTCAAGACATGTTCTGCACAACATTCGTCCCAATTGCTATGGAACCAGCGCCTGTTTTGTCTGCTCTCCTATGCCTATCGGCCTCACACAGAAGCTTAGCAAGTCGAGAATGGACACTCGAGGCTCATAGACTGCGTGGTACAACCATGCGACTCTTGATTCCTATCTTGGAAAACGAGAGCAGCCGGGACCGAGCTTGTGCCTTCACTACGACCTTGCTCCTTTGCCTCGTCGACGTGGTCAACACCGGCGATGTCCCAGTTGAGTGGCGAATACATCTTCGTGCGGCGACAGCTTTAGTCCAAATGCTTGAGATGCATGACTCCAAATGCCGTTTTGGGCGGCGAGTCTATGATTCAATTGTTGCGATGGCCTGCTCAAGTAGTCCGATTTTCTCTTGTCTGGAGTACCTGGTCGAGGGCACAAACGACAGCCTGTCTTTGGAACAATGCGCCATTGACGAATATGCTGGCTACTCGAAAGTTCTTCAGCCCATATTCCAGGGTATACACCGCCTCGCATGTTCATCTGATAACAAGCTGCCAATACCTCAGCCCTGCACACATAGTTCTCAGCAATTGGACTGTATAACAATCGGTGCTCACAGATCCCACCAGCTCTACGATGAAGTGAGACAGCTACTCTGGCAAAGAAGCGTCACATTCGGCACAGACTCAAGGGAGCTGTCCGCCAAGGTTCGCCGGGATTACGATCTTCTGGACGAAGCTTATCATCGGGCTGCGATTCTGCAAATCAACGAATGTGGATACCTATCGGTTCCGAGATCGGTGCTTGAGGAAGATGCCCGCCGAATCGTTGAATGCCTGGAGCACATGAGTGTTGCGAGCTCTGAGCCGAGCCCCATTGTGGCCTGCCTTCCTGTGCTCTGTGCTGCTGGGCGGACTGCATCTTCGCTCCAGCTTAGGCAGGCTGTGATGGCATTGCTGGAGCGTCAATGGGCATTGTATGGTTGCGGCAACGTCCGCGGCGTGCAAAAACACCTGACGCAGCTGTGGAGTCAGCAAGCCCTGGCACCCGAAGCCGCGGACATGGTTGGAAAAATAGTAGGTCATGCCTCTGGTATGCAAGCCAGCTCGTGGGAAGGACTGGTCTAACGAAGGTCATTCTACACAATCGTACGGCTTGAATGCTAGCACATCACACGCGCTCGTGGGATGACTTTTATCACGGAGTCTATAGCTGGTTCTTGACAAGTGTGGTTATCAACTACAGATTGAGAGTCAGTATTTACATCAGTAAAGCGCGCCCAATCGACATACCTCAATGGTCAATTCTGCCGCAGCGATTGCTGTGATTTCGGCTATGTCGGTTGCTGGTAAGACTTCTACCACATCAACGCCATTGACGTTGAGACCTTGAAGCGCTTCAATGACGATCTGGATGACCTCCCGAGTCGTCCAACCACCTGCCGCTGGACCTGCAGTGCCAGGAGCATACGCAGGATCAAGCGAGTCAACATCCAGCGAAACGTAGACAGGAGACCCATCTTGCGGAACCTCTTGCCGTATGCGCTCTATCACTCCATACACTCCTTGCTCGAGCATTGCCGAAGCTGGAATGATAGTGAAGCCCATGTCCTCGTCAAGATCGATGTCTTTGGCTGAGTCCAGGCTGCTTCTGATTCCAGCATGGACACTTCGATTCGTCAGAAGTCCTTCCATTCCGGCCCAGTAATATGGTGTACCGTCAGCGAACTCAGCTTGCTTGCTGCCCGCTCCTCGTGCTCCAGCGAAGACCTTCGGAGACCATGTGTCGATGTGCGCATCGATGTGGATCACTGACATCTTGCCGTGAACAGCGTGTAAGGAACGCAAGATTGGCAGGGATGTACTGTGATCACCTCCTATGGCGACAATCTGGGGATGTCTCTTTCCCGACTGGACGAGTCAGGACAGTCACAATCGAATTGGTACGATGGACAACTCACCCTTTTCCCCACAATGCCTCTATTTGGCTTTCGACCCAGCAAATCCGCATACCACTTCTCCATCTGAGCAAAAGCCAATCCATTGTCAAAAGGACTTATTGGGAAGTCTCCACAATCAACAATCGATATATTCTGCTTGTACGGATGTATGCTTTGACGATAATTGTAATGGCCGGCTAAGGAAGCGGCCCTTGATCCTTGACGAACAGCATTGGGTCCGAATCTTGTGCCTGTGCGATAGGATGTTGCCGTGTCGAAGGGAAAGCCGACGATCAGAATGTCGTCGATCTCAGAAGATTCAGAATCGAGACAGGCTTTCGATGGGAGTTGGGCGAATGTTGTTATGCCGGAGAAGGCGAAGACGCTGTCTGGGGACAAGTCGTACTCTTCGTCATTCTTCTCGTCCAGACTGATGGGGATTTGGTGCGTGGGAACGGTTGCTGCCGAGCCTAGGAGTGCTGCCCAAGTCACGAGTGTCCCAATTGAGAACTGCATGGTAGAAGTGAATGTGAGTGGTCATCTCTCCGGCTTCTCGTCAGCATATATTTCTACTGCTCAATGTCTCATCTCAGTGTCGTATTCCTTCTCGTCAGCCAAGCACTGTAGCCTCTTCCTTCCCTTTTCGGCAAGTCGCCCCCTTCGCTTGGACGGATTGTAACCCGAGTCAGCAAAAGAGGATTGATGTGCGGATCGTCAGAGATACGACGTAAACAAGAATCATGGCAAGGTGTATAGGCTACAACTGCTCGATACGGCAAGAGGCGTTCATAGTCTCGACGCAAAGAGCTCATTGAAATGGCTGAGTTTAGGGCAATGAAAGACCCCAAATTTACCTCAGTCATCAATAAACTTCTCCTCTCGAACGTGCATCTCATCACAATGTTCCTCAACAACACATCGTCGTCCGCAACAATGTCTACCACGGAAACAAGTCCACTCCTCCCCAAGAGCAAGGGCGACAATGGCTCATCACCCACCCCCATAACTTCGAACATCATTCGACTGGCGAAATCGACGCTCCCAATCATCTGCTCCTTCGCACTTCAAAACATAGTCCAAGCCGCAGGAACCCTCATCAGCCCTCAGCATAGCCTCCTATGGCTTCATGTTCGCTTCCTGTACAGGCACCATGGTTGCAATCGGCGGAGCAACGGCAATTGACACACTCTGTGCACAAGAATCACGACCGAAATCGAGGGCGAAGTACCTTTATCAAACACTTTCGATCCTTGGCATCTTGTATCTGGCTGTGATAGTACCTCTGTGGGTATCTTCGGGGAAGATCTTCAAGGAAGTTTTCGGACAGGAAGAGGCATTCGCGGAGGAGACGGGAAAGTTCATGAAGAGGATGATCTTCGCTGGGGCTTTGCAGGTCGTTAATGAGTGTTTGAAGAAGTTCCTGCAAGTTCAAGGTGCGAGTTACGCGGTGGGCATGGCTGTTATGGGTGCCAGCGCTGTTGGAATTGGTGCTATGCTGATACTCACACTGTGGACGAGATTAGCTTTCGTCGGGATACCGCTCGGCTTTACCATCTATCAGCTCTGTATCATTTTGGCGTTGGTAGCAACATTGCTGAGCAAAGGCGACATCCGGAAAAGCCTGAAGGTCGGGAGTGGCTGCAATATTCTCAAGGATCTTAGAAGGCCGATCGCCTACTCGCTGTCGGGAGTATTGACGATTGCGACTGAATGGTGGAGTTTCGAAATTCTTGCTCTTCTGGCAGCACAACTTGGGCCAGAATCTATTGGCGCTCAGAGTGTATGTTCAGACCAAGTTGCAAAAATTTGCGACACAGTCAGCACTGACATTTGACACAGATCCTCATGTCTTCAGACCTCATTTTGACCACAATGTCTCTCGGGCTAGGAGTAGCATTGAGTCACGCTGTAGGCCATTGTCTGGGTGCCGGAGATGGTATGGATGCCAGAAAGGTGATCATCTCTGGTAATGTACTTGCTTCCATAATAGGTGGCGTTGAGTGCGTAGCCATTGTGCTACTAAGAGACTACTTCGGGTACCTGTTCACAGAGCAGAAAGGCGTCGTAGCAGCTGCTTCGCGCGTCTTGCCTATGATGGCGCTGTTTCAGGTCCTGGACCTTGCGAATGGGGCTTCTGGAGGCGCGTTGCGTGGTGCTGGCAAGAACCATTGGTCAGGATTGTCCAACTTTTTGGGCTATTATGGAGTCGGCCTTGTCTCTGCTTACCTTTTGTGCTTTCATGCCAAGATGGGACTCTTTGGTCTGTGGTTAGGCATCATAAGTGGAAGTGCTGCGTTGCTTGTCTTGCAGACACTCTGTATCTGCTTGCTCAATTGGAATAGATTGGCGCAAGTAGTTTCGGGAAGGCAACGGATCGATGCGAGTGCGACCAACACAGGTGAAGGCCTAGGATAGAACCTTTGTCGATAGCTTAGCAACCTTTGAACGCTGTTCGATCTTGTGATGCTCTGCTGCCTTGATTCCACGCGATACGATGCCACGAGGATCGCGCTATACTTCTTCGGACCAAACGGCATCGCCACGCCCGTGGCGTGTGTTCCTTCCCTTTCAGGCATGCTCTAGCTGGGGCGGGAAAGTCAGCATCCTCATGGCTAGCGTAGACAGTAGGCTGATGCTTGGAACAGTAGACAGGACTATGAGATAATGGTCAGAGTCCCTCTTTGGAGCTGCAATCTGGTGTAAAGCACATGAACTCTTGCCCAACTCGAGTCCCGGCCGGCCACGATGCTACCTAAGATGTCGAAGGCAAACGAGGAGGGACACCTTGCAGAGCTCTCGCAGTTGCAACCAAGCACGACTGTGCAAGCAGGCGAGAGCCATGTGATTGACCACGTACTGAATCGTCCGCCTCAGCGACTCAGCTTGCTATCGCTTTCCGGTCTAGGACTCGTAGTGGGCACAGTCTGGCCAAATCTGGGCGGATCCATCGCGATTGCTTTGGCACATGGAGGGTCTCCGGGAGTCCTTTACGAGTTCATTGTCGTGTCTTTCTTCTACGGTCTCATAGGAGCTTCGTTGGCGGAACTTGCATCAGCCATGCCCTCCTCAGCCGGCGTTTATGTATGGTCATCGATAACTCCAGGTTCCAAACTAGGTAGGCCGCTCGGCTTCTTCGCAGGCTGGTGGAATTATCTGGCCTGGATAATGGGACTCGCGTCTGTGAGTAGTATTGCAGGTATGCTGTCACCCCTGCAGACGTTGTGTATGAGCGACCAGGCTGACGAGGGAGGTCTAGCGAGCATTGTTGTGTCGATGTATGGATATGGTCGCACTGCTTTCACGCCTCAGCCTTGGATCAACTTCGTCACCTATGTTCTGATCACCTGGTCAGTATTGGGCTGCTAATGAGGCTGGTCGGAGAAACATGGCTGATTCGCGAGACGTAGGACAGCTTGTCTTTTTGTTTGCTTCGCCAACAAGGCGATTCCTATGATCAACAAATTAGGCATTTTCTTCTTGCTAGCAGGTGGCGTGGTGGTCATCACAGTGTCCGCTGCGATGCCTGCTTTGGAGGGTGGTAGAGGACATCAATCCAATCGCGTTGTGTGGATGGAGTGGGCTGCAGATGTCGGTTATCCGGAGGCGGTTGTATTTGTGTCCGGCATGCTAAACGGAGCGTTCGCGATGGGGACTCCAGACGCAATCAGTCACCTCGCCGAAGAGATTCACAGCCCAGAGACCAACGTGCCAAAGGCCATGGCGTTGCAGATTGGCCTTGGTTTCATTTCCGGATTTGCCTTCCTGGTGCCAATGCTCTACGCAATCAACGATTTCGATGCGTTGCAGACATCTTCCTTCCCTTTGGGAGAGCTCTACCGCCAGGCCACGTGGACCAACGCAGGAGCCATAGGGCTGTTATGCGTCACATTGCTTCCCGTTCTAGGATGCGTCATTGGTCTTTACGTGACGGCTGGCCGCACATTGTGGACTCTTGCCAGAGATGGTGCCACACCACGATCCGCATACTTCGGCAAAGTCCATAGGTCTTTGGCCATGCCAATGCGGGCTACACTTTTGAGCGCAGTTCTGACAACTCTTATCGGCGGTATTGCTCTCGCGAGCTCGACAGCGTTTCAATCTTTTGTCAGCAGTTTCATCCAAATGTCTACTGCTTCGTACATGGCATCTCTCATGCCGTTCGTGCTGCGGCGGCGGCGTGGTCTTCGATTCGGACCTTTCAAGATGCCTGATATTCTTGGAATGTGTGTCAACTCGGCTGCATGTATTTATATGGTGCTCGCTTTCGGGATCTACTGCCTCCCATCTTCTCTTCCCACCAGCGCGAAGACGATAAACTACGCGCCAGTGATCTGGGCAGGCTGCACTGCGCTGATTGCTCTCTTCTGGACGTGCTTTGCTGGGAAGAGATACTCCGGTCCGCGCCTGCCAATCACGTAGTTCTGGCTGTTCATCGCAAGAGCGATCATTGATCTCGCGTCGGAGATCTCGAAACCAGACATGAGAAGCCCCAAGATGTACATCATTACTCACGTACAGTACGAAGAAGTGTTGAAGCCCAGGGTGGTGGTAATTGCGGGAGGCGCCGTCGACATGCAGGGATCTTCCACTGCTAGCGCGTCTTCTATTTCTGACGCGACTTCCTCCATCACATTACGCTGCTATGACAGCAACATTTTTACAACGATGGCGAATATGTATCTTTTCTGCATTCGCAAGGTAAGGCTTCGGTGGTGTATCACTCACCTCTGTAACCGTCATGCTTTCTCCCAGGCTCGTCACGGGCCGTTTTGTCCAGCTGTATGGACGAAGAATGACGACACACAGCATTCGCCATACATCAACATCTAGCCACGTCTCTCCCTCCTCTACAGCATTTTCTCCTTCCAGAACAGCTTCACCCAGGCTTTACGACTTCAGCAGACACTTCAACACTACCTCAACGAACAGGCACAGAAACATGGCTTCCGAGAACGCCAAATCACACAACAATGAGGACTTCCAGCTACAGAGCGTCTTCAATGTCAAGGGCAAGGCAAGTATTCAGCGCAAGCAATTCGAAAAGATTCGAACTGACCTGTCCGCATAGGTTGCTCTCATCACCGGCGGTGGCTCCGGCATTGGCCTAATGGCCACTCAAGCTCTGGCAGTAAACGGTGCAAAGGTCTACATCGTTGGCCGTACTGAGGAGAAGCTTCAGACGGTCGCCAATACCTACAGCCAAGGCATCGAAGGACAGATCATCCCAATCACTGCCGACATTAGCAAGAAGGACTCCATTGCCAAGCTTTACGACGAAATTGCTCAGAAGGAGGATCATCTCGATATTCTGATCAATAATGTAAGTCTAGCCATCTGTTCGCTGCAGCTTGTCGTCAGGCGCGAACATCTAAGGCCCCCCAAATGTTACGCACGATGGCCTCCTCACCACTGCCCTTCCGTTGCGAGAGGTGTTTAGAAGCCTGCCCATACTGACCAAATTTCTGCAGGCCGGTATCAGCAGCACAACCTTCAATACCGACGCCACAAGTGCCGAAGAACTCAAGAAAGCACTGTTCGACAATTCCGACGCCACATTCGAGGACTGGGAGCAGGTCTACCGCGTCAATGTTGGCCAGCTCTACTTCACAACAACTGCTTTCCTCCCTCTACTCCAGAAGGCCACTGAGAAGACCAAGTCATGGTCTGGCACTGTTGTCAACATCTCATCGATTTCTGGCCAGGTCAAGCTCACGCAGCATCACCCGCAATACAACGCCAGCAAAGCGGCAGCCACTCGTCTGACACGACAGCTGGCCAACGAGATCCAGAGCTCTGGTCTGAAGATTCGCATCAATAGCATTTCGCCAGGCGTCTTCCCGTCAGAAATGACGACTTCAGAATCTGGCGCCAACCAGAAGTCAGAGATTCCGAAGGAGAAGTTCGAGGGCAAAGTGCCTGCTCAGCGACCAGGAAACGATCGTGATATGGCTGGGGCTGTGCTGTTTGCTGTCACCAACCAGTACTTCAATGGTCAGAACTTGACTGTGGATGGTGGATATGAGCTTTCAGCTGGAATTTAGTACCAAGCAAGGGCTATGATTGATGATGCAGAAGTTGAAAGTGCACAGCAAAGTCGAATAATCTGTCGATTCTGACTATGTAGTGCAACGAAATGACAAAAGTTATGTAATATCTCATGTCGCTCTCGTCTTCAACGCTGAAGATTACTTCATCGGTCGCTTCAAAATATTTGATATACATTTCCATTGAAACATTCAACTACTTCAAGTCATACCTCTCCCGATCAAATGGTCGTTCATCGATACTTTCCCTACATCCCGACTACCCGGTACTACTAGCGATTCATGCGAAACCTCCCAAAATGACGCCACACATGGCAATTCTCTAGCGCCGGTACCCGAATAGCCAATTGTACAAAGATTTTCTGTAAGCATAGAAACATCGATACGGTGCGAGTCTAGTGCTGAAACGTTGCCGACGTGGCGGTTGATGTGCGCGAGTCAGTGAGTTGTTGATATAGCCAGGGATGGCTTTCCTCAGACACGGAAAGCCTGCAACAACCAGGAAACCGGTCGGAATGTTGTTGGCAGTGGAAGCCCTCTACTCACCGCCGCCGACTGTAACTTTCTCGTTCTTCGTAATCGTAGTCCCTATCCCTTCTCCTGTCGTAGTCTCGTCGTCTTCTGTCGTCGTAGTAGTCGCGATAATCTCTGTCGTAGCTTCCAGAACTGGAACTCCTTGAACTGTGGCTTCGTGAACTGGAACTCTTCTCGCGGGAGTCGTTACTGTGCGAGTCTTGGGAGTCGCTCAAACAGCCATTACGATGGTCTGCGAGATCTTTTTTGTCTTGGTTTGCTTTTTCAGCGGCTTTTTTGCCGAACCAGTAGTTTGTCATGTAGATGGAAAGTGCACCGCCGACGAGTGTTGAGCAGGCACAGAAGACGCCGACGTTAAATGGGTTGAGTGATTCGACGACGTGAGTTTTGATGTTCTTCTTTTGGCCTTGCTGTTGCTGGTTTGGTTGGACTGCGACTTGCTTCGAGAAGGACTTTGTTTGAGGACGTGTTCGTGTAGCCATTGTGTCAAGTCTCTCTGGAGGTGTTTGGCTGGTACGTAGAAGTCTGTACGTGATAGTGATAGTGATGCGGCATTCGAAAGGAGAAATGGTAAACAGAAACACGGCCACGGGCCGGAAGAGCGATGCCTGCTTTGCTCTGGATTTGTGCACTGACACAGCGACTCAAATGAGACGTCAGGAGTCCGGCCTGCGCGATATGCTTTCATGATTGCAGAGCCTTGGTCTTGTTTCAAGATACATCAGACCCTACTTTGGTCAGTGCCAGTCGCGGAATAGGCGGGCGCCCTCATCAGCAACCTTTTAGCCAAAAGTTGGCAGTGTTGTTATTGGGGTTCGAGACTTGCTTGGCAAGTGCGTCGCGTGCACCACAGATTTGCCGTGAACTCGCTACAAGCCAGATTAGAGATTATGGGCTTGAAAGCAGAACTCTGTGAGAGTGTAACAGACTCGTGTCGCTGGTCTGATTGCAAAAGTAGTTTGATCTGCCGTGTCAAAAGCGTTGATCCTTCGCACCCACACTGGTCGGCACCATGTCAGTTAGCAGAACACAAGTCATATCGTCGGCGATCAAGTTGACCGTCTTGTCAGCGTTGTATTTTCTGGATTCGCCACAGCTGTTGCTGTTCTTGACCTGGCATTGGGTCTTGCTTGACCTCTTCTCAGCCTTCATCCCGGAGACGGCATTCCCTGTCACGGATAGAGGAACATTCGCTGCCGCATTCATGAGACTGGTGGTATGAGGCCTGTGACTGGTCTGAACAATGCATGTTGTTGTTCACGAGAAAGACAGGACGAAGTTGGAGCACCAGCCTGAAGATCCGCCCCACTTGCTTGGCACCCCACATCGCCGGACGACCTCATCTGGACCTTGCAGCACAGCTCGAACAACCACATCAACAGGCGGCTATATTAGGAATATTGAGCTTGTACTTGCCGGATCGAAGAAACAATGGCTACCATAGACCTTTTCGACGCAGCACTGTATGCACTTCCACCTTCCCGACTCAACCAAGACTGACCATGCTCCAGCGATCTCCTTCGCCGACTGCCACCGAACTCAACGCAGCAGAACCTCCAAGGCATAATCTCGCTTCGGCCAGAGCTTGAAGAAGACTTGCTGTCCTCTGTCGACGTTGCTCTTACCTCGAAACGATGCGCCAAGTCTGGACGTGACTTCCTCTGCTGCGACTACAACCGCGATGGATCCTCCTACCGAAGTCCGTGGAGCAACGAGTTCCAGCCACCCTTAGAAGATGAGGGCGATGCCATTGACCTGATACCTGGCGGAAGAGTACGGCGTATGGAAGAGGCACTCAATGCCGGATTCGACGTATATCGAGAGCTGTATTACGAGGGCGGCGTGAGCTCAGCATATCTCTGGGCATTGGACGAGGGTTTCGCGGGTGTAGTGCTTTTCAAGAAGACAGCTGACGCCCGAGGCGGCGGTAAAGGTGGATGGGACAGTATCCATGTGCTCGAAGTCAACGAGGCAGCCACGAAGCGCTCAGCACACTACAAGCTCACAAGCACGGTCATATTGGATCTGGGTCTGCAGACCTCGAGCGTGGACAGCCTGGAGCTTGCTGGTAATCTCACACGGCAAACAGAACAAGACATGCCACTTCAAGGCTTGCGAGACGCCGAGATCGAGCAGAGTCATGTGGTGAACATTGGTCGCACCGTGGAGGATATGGAGACTCGAATGCGCAATCTGCTTCAAGAGGTGTACTTTGGCAAGGCCAAGGATGTTGTCGGTGATCTCAGGAGCATACAGCCATTGAGTGAGGCTGAGAGGGATCGAGCAGCCCACAGGGACGTCATCGACAAGATGGGTGGCAGATGAGAAGGCTTCAATGATGAGAAAAACATCAGTGAATGCCAGCAGAGGCGCAAAATCGGTCGTCAATATGATACGGTGTCTGGCATACATTGTTTGCCATGATTGTGGTCATTCTGCGCATGATCGTTCAGTGTAGGTACTAAAAGCCTTCCTTACAGCATCGATGATCGGCAGAAGCCATTGCGTTGCATCTCCAGAGTCTGAGAGCTGAATCAAGATTACATCCACTGTCAAGGTCCACAACATCCAGCTAAAACGATCAGTAGAGTCTCACGACTACAAGAGGACACAATGTCCAGTACCACATCTCAAGCAAGCTTCGTTCCTGCTCGCGCATTTTGGAAGCGCAAACCTGCGCGCACTTCAGTGGTCAGCCTGCGAAATGTCCTTCCGGAGCCCGACAGACCTCGACCAGGCAGGACCGTATCTGCTTGGCTCGAGCAGCACAAGCGCAAGCGACTTCTCATCATGAGCGATGGCCGATGGTTCTCGAGGCCACCAAGTCCCATGGGCCTCTTCAGCAAGCTGCCTAATCATATCAGGGACAGGATCTGGAGATATGCTGTGACTTATGGAGCCGATTTCGTGATCACTTCATACCGTGGTGATGGCAAACTCAGCTATCACAGAGACCTGGTCCCCAGAAGCGATCCACCGAAAAGCCGCGGTCTTGTCGCGAACGAGGATGATGTTAGGGCCTTACAATTGGTCAGCAGGCAGATCCAACGAGAGACGAACGAACTATTTTACAAGCAGAACTTCTTCAGCTTCTTCAACGACGCCAGATTCGAAGGCAATCATATCAATTTGCTTATCTCAAACTTCCAATCTCAAATTGGGGTGCATAACTTCTCGGTTATACGAGGTCTCCGCCTCATGACTCATTCGGTCCGGCACATCAGGCCTTGGGATCCATCGAGCCAACAGCCTCTCATCGATCAAATCATCAACGATCTCAGGGCATTCATACAAGTCGTAAATTCGCACTGCACTATGATATCAGACATTCGCATTTGCATCTCACTCTCCCTCGATATCGATGGCGATCTGATATCTCCGAAGACGCAAATCGACTATCAAGATCCTCAATATCCTGGCGTGGGCGTCTTCCGAGCAGTGTATATGGAGCATCAGGGCCTGGAAGCGACGTCAGCTAGGACGTGGAGACTTGCGGGCATGAAGAGCGGAAGGCAAAGGGTTGCCGCCGCTGTTTGGTGCGATCTCAGTTCCGAAAGCTTGGACGATGGAATTGGGCGCTTGAGGAAGAGAGCTGAAGCAGAGCGGGAAGCGTGGGTCGAAGTTGGGGGTGAGAGATATTCGAGGCACTTGGCGGGCAAGAGGGCTGATGCTAAACTTGAGGCTGTCAGATGTTTGAAGAAAGTGAAGGAGAATTTGGTAAATGTGCTGCCAGTGAGGTCTGGGGCTTGAGATGTGAGGGCGGAGGTGACGAGCGCTCTTTCCTTCTCTACTCACTTCATCGGGCGCTAGGCACTAGCGCGGCACGCGCGACTTGTCTCCACCACAGCTCGCTCTTAGCATCCTGTGTTGCTACAGAACTTCAACCTCCAACCAACAACCTCGACTCGCTCCGTCGAACAGCTCATTGAGGCCAAATTCTTCTACCACACAACACCACTATGGACGACTCGCTGTTCGGCAAGCTCTCGCCTGAGCTGCGCAACACCGTCTATGAGCTTGTTCTCGTCAATTCGGCTCACATCCATATCAAGGCTCGCCGCAACTCTGACACTGATCGAGCTGTCACGCGCATGAGCGGCGATGACAGCGAGCGCCTTGATGTAGCATTGCTTCGCGCTTGCAAGCAGATTCATCAAGAAGCGACCTCGATCCTGTATCATGACAACAAATTCAACTTCACCAATGAGCAAGACGACTCGGCATCCGCCTTTGAAAACTTCACAATGGTCATCGGACCTCAGAACGCGAACATGTTGCGGACATGCTTCATTGTGGGAGGTGCCAGTCAGCTTGTCCCAACCGAATACAATGATCAACACAAGCAACTCAAGTCATGGGGAAAGAAGGTGCTGAACTTGTCAGCGCAGCTTCCAAAGTGCAGAATCTCTGGTATTTTGAGATTCAAGGTGGATGATACTCAGAGTGAAAGAGTCGATTCTTACGAGATCGATCTCTCTTCACCACATGATCTTTTCATCAGCCAGTTGTCGGGAGCCGTAAAAGAAGCTTCAAGAAGGGCACTCAATGTGATAAACGAGTGCAAAGCCTTACACTACAATGACCCCCGAATCGAAGCTTTGGGCAGGCTAGGCGACCGAACCTTTGTGGTCTCTACAGCACTGTCCGACTGTTTCGGGGACCTGGGTCGACACACGCTAGGCATTCGAAAGCAGAGATCAGCCATGCGAAAGCAGAAGCTGAAGCAAGTCAAGCAGAGGCGGCGACGAGCTTTTGGATAGCAAATGTAGACCCGAGCGCTCGCATAACCAATTCATATCTTCGATCGGTCGATTTCTTCCCCATTTGCTTGTCCCGCTCTTCATGCTGAGATCGTCAACACTCGACGAGCAGGCTTGCCATTACTTGCGAAGGGAAGGAGGATTGGGTGCCATGAAGGCGAAAGTTGCGATCTCACAATCATAGAGGACTGCGGTCAATGGGTGATCCGATTGCGTGGACTCAGAGCGCCGATTATATCTGGAGCTATATGTGTTCTCTTGTCGCTGCGAAGTTCTTCGGTTTGACCAAATCAGGAATGTGGTGGTTCGATACGGCCTCAGTATTTAGAGATGCGATGCTCCACGCCCCGAACTACACTCGTAATGGAATACGAGATCCAGCCCTTCCATGTCTTTCCTTGTCTCCAAACAGGTGCCATCTTACAGACTCAACCCAAACAAAGCCATCTGCAACACATCTCCCATTTCCGTGCGACCTGAACTTCCACAGAAACAGACGATGACGAAAGCATTCTTGGAATCAAGGTACCGTATGAGAATCTGAACATTACCCTAGAAATCTTTAATTTGAGCACTTGGCAAGCAAGGTGCAGCCTTGTCATAAATCGCCACTATAGGCCACATTACCATTTACGTTAGAGTTCGTGCAAGGTTACATGCATTTGCTGAGCCGCACGGCATGCACGAGTCGGAGTGCGACTTCAATTCAGGGCTGCTCCGAATGTCTCGCAGTACTGCTCATCTTCGATGATGTTTCGAAGTTCAGAGAAAAGTAGCTCAGAGCCTCTTCATATCATATGCCTCTTGCATCCTTCTCGGCGTCTCGCAAATACACATTCGCTGGCCATGATTCAAACTCTCCTTTTTGCTTTTGTGGCGTCGGTGGTCGCAAGCCCGAAGCCACAATGGGGACAAATTCAAACGCCGTATTGCTCGGACGGAGGACAACTTCACTGCTGTGCTGCGACGTTTAATGGAGGTCTTGCGCCTGTCAAGGCTCTTTCGAATTTGGCGTGCTATGATCTTACGCCGGCGACAGTCAATTGTATTATTGGTAAGGGCATCTATCTCCCGATTTGGGTATTGAAAGCTGAACACTCGATAGCTGAGGATAGTGGCCCATGCACCGGTACATATTCATGCTGTCAAGTCAATGATCTGGTTCCAATTGCTGGACTTTTCTGCTCTCCGCCTCCTGGAGGCTGTGTTGGAGAGGAGTCGAACGGAGCTTGTACGGATTTGCTGAATAATCAGAATGGGTTCCGGTTTGGACAGTGTACTGCGGACGATATTACTGATATTCGGAATGGACTGGGTCTTGGTCCTTTGATGGGTGGTATTCTATGAGGATAGAAGAGAGGTCGTCAAAAGTTGCGGAAGGTAGATGGATGTATCAGAGCATTTGCATAATGAGATCTTGGCCAATAATAGCAACAATCTGCCAAGAATGCGTGGTTCGCTGCATGTAGTTCTATGCAGCCTTGCACCAGGTTTGGCTCCTTCAGCTGAAGTTGATCCGGTGGCATGCCAAGGCACCCTGCTTGTGGTGGTGCTGTGCCGCATGATGACTTGCGAGCCTTGCAACATTCTTTCTTCACTCTTTTGCTTCTTGACCCCCACAATGGCTGACCCTAGAGGCGATCTCGAAACAGAAAGGCTTAGCCTCCGACTTGCTGATCCAAACGACTTGGACGACTGCCACAAGATCATCAGTCTGTACACCGACAGCAAAGCATCCGATGGCGGCCATGCGAGAGTTGGCATGAATACAGTCGAAGATGTCTTCACGAAACACAAAGTCCACGGTCCCAAGCAGAAGCTATGCAAAAAGGCAGCAGCGCCCAAAGGAATGTTCCATTTAATCTTCCTCAAATCCTCGAGCGACTACATCGGCTTCATCGGCGTAAACTTTCGAAACGAGATGCCTTACCCGGATCTCGGATATGCCATTCTCCCACAATTTGAGGGAAAGGGCTATGCTTCAGAAGCTGGTCGCGCTGTACTGGACTGGTGGCGGAATGTGATTGGTGTTGAGGAGTTGTTCGTCAGCACGATGACTCAAAACACAAGGTCCCAAAGGACTGCGGAGAGGATTGGTTTTGTTCGTGGCGGTGCTCTTGAGATCGTGTTTGGAAGTGGGTCAGATCGGAAGGTGGTAGATGGCCTCGCGCTCGTTTTGCCTGGGATGAAGTGGCAGGAATGTGATGCGAATGGCCAGCGAATCACGATTTACCCGACTATCGGCGTCGAAACCGAGGAGCAGAAGAACAGTTCTCTCAAGGTGCACTAGGTGCGCACTGCGTTGGAAGAGCGATGCCATTTTACCGAGTCCCCAAAGAGACTGAAGAAGGCCGATCACAGCCCATGCTCCCGGCCAACATCATGCGTTAAGAATGCTCGTGGATATTGACGCTCTAGCTGACGAGAGCCTCCAAAATTCTCGCGTCGCAAATAAAGTCGATGCAAGTGGCGGACCATGTTAATGTGGTAAAGCGTATTGGGATTGCCAGCTTCCTGACCCAGTGGTATCGCTTCTTCGTACAACTTTTCCGCTTCTTCGAATTGGCCTAGGACTTTGCAGAGACGCGCAGCTGCGCAGATGGCGTAGCGATGCGAGTCACTTCCGTACAGCACGCCTGTACGTGCCCCACTCACCACCAGGAGCACCAGTTCTTTTGACTCCTCGAACCTGAGCTGGAACCCTCGCACAATACCAAGAATGCCGTTCGCCGCTAGATGGTTTTGAACATCTCCAGTTGCCTCAGCTTTAGTCTGAACATCGTGTAAGAGCTGCTCCGCAAGCTCGTACTGCTGAAGCATTGTGAGAGCAGCGCTGAACAGTATCTGCAGTTGCAACGCATTGCTGGCCATGTGTTCGGACTGATAAATGCTGCTGAGATAAGTCATGGTCGCTTCAAAGATGCTATGACAGACGTCGGCGGTAAGTTCTCGACGTAGCATCATCTGTAGGAGCAACATTAGTGGATGATCTCGTCGTCCGAAAAGAATCTCTGCTTCTGCTTCTAGACCACGAAGCACTGCTTGCACAAATTACGGTATACCCGCCACATCAGCACCGGAGAGTTCTGGATCCATCAGCTTCGGGAATTCATAGAGCCAGGTCACTCGACACAAGAGGATGATGAAGCCCCGCGGGTCCTGCATCATGGGAAGAACACGCCGCTTGGTACCGATCGTTCGTAGAGTATCCCAGCCAGCTTGACAACCTTGTATGGCAAGAGGCAAAGCGTCATGGATGTCCCAGAACACCTCAGAATATACCAAGTCTACTGACTTTACAGGCAGGCCAGCATTTCCTTCTGCAAAACATTGGTACCAATTGCAGATGGAGTTCATTGTCTGCTGTCTGAGTTTGTCGCGCCGATCGATAACACCAGACAGTGCAGGAATGATATTTGGGCTGGCAAGATATGCAAACAGCCTAGGACTTCCCGCCGGCGCTGAGGAAGAAGCAGTAGAACTTGACGACGATCTGAGCTTAGGTCGACTACTGAGCTCCATCTGCCATCGAGGCACTTGTCGCTCCATATCACGCTTTGGCTTGTGTGATGGGTGCTTACTACCGGTGCATGAGACTTCCAAGGAGCGAGATTCTCGGGCTCCAGATGGCGCGAGTTTCCTGATAGATGTGCTTGGTCATTCGCATGCCCTCGTTGTTCATCTTTTCGCTGTCGTCGAGGAGCATTCTTCCGAAGCTGCCACTTTCCTAAGTGGTCTTTGATGGCTTTTTCGCTGGAGAATCGCTCAGCCTGTAGATCCGAATCACTCAACGGAATCGAATACTTGCCTGGTTCTGTAACCTTTCTCTTCCAATTCTGTTGCAATTTGGCGCACAGTACGTTTCTGCCGACCATAAAGGTCAATTATTAACGGCTTCAGATCCTCCCATTGCTCTCGTGAAAGTCGTGATGCACTCGCATGGCTGCTTGCCAATGTAGCATTCGCGTTGCTCGCCATATTCACAAGTGTCGTATCCCTTACGAACATGCAAGAGGATGCGGCTTAAAAGTAAGCATGCCTGCGGCACAGCATGTAGATCATGTCTCGATGAACTTAAGCTGCAAGATTGCTCGGTTGTCGGCCCTTCATGCGCAGATCTTTATTGGCCTGGCTTCTGCCCTGCCAGACAGATGAGGCAGGGGCCAGCGCAGGCACAAGTTGCCGATGAGAAGTGCATACTCGCTGAAGTTCGGTGAACAGGTCAAAGTTACGCCCTCTTCTGCTCCGCGCACGAAGCCGCATCCGCAGACGTCATGCATCTCAGCTGTTCACCGGTCCAGGGCGAAACTGCGGGCTCATGATTGGTGAACAGATAGTGGGTTAGCGCCGAGATCGATGTTCTCGATGCAGTCGAGATTGAAATATGATGGCAAGTAGCACAGAAAGGCGAGTGATTGTTTCCTTGGAATGTGCGAATGTTGCCAGATCTTTGGGCCTCGGATGATCGGGACCGCTTCCCGCTGCACTTTTTGACGATTTAAGATTGAAGGGAATACTCGCGTGAGTAGATTATGTTCTTTTGTAGATCTCGTTCGCTCTGGATTTGGTCGATTGCAAGCTTGCAATCACTGCGAGTCTGGGTAATAGTAAAACGCCAACGCTATGATGATGTACCATCCCACGCTCATGCAACCCTCCAGGTAGTTCGAAGTGCCTCCCCGAATCAAAAAGTTGACGACCAAGACTGACAAGAAAAAGACAATCGTCTCGAATAATTGAAAGTGCAGGCTCAATGGCTTGTCCATAGCCCAGGCAATCAGTACGAGCAGCGGCGTCACGAATAGCGCAATCTGCATGCCGCTTCCAAGATCCACGAGTAGAGCGAGATTCATCTTCCCTTTCCAGGATACGATAACGGCAGTAACATGCTCAGCCGCATTGCTGATGATTGGAATGAGGATGATACCAATGAAGGTCTTCGTCATGTTCGTCTGCTCCACGATTGAATCGACGCTGTCGACCAGGAACTCGGCACAGAAGCCTACTGCAATCACCGTCAAGACCATACAGGTGACAGCACCAACTGGGCCTAAGATTTCGCCTCCTTGAGACTTTTGTTCGTCACCTCCTTCCGGTTCCTGGTGCACGGACGCCGCATCATCGTCTTTCTTCTCATCGGTCTCGTCGTTAAAGAGGTCGGAGTGCGAGAAGAGCTGAAAGTAGAGGTAGAAGATGTACAGGACGATAAGCACTATTGCGGTACCGCGGGAAACGTCTATAACGTCGATGGTATCGCCGGCTGATGACCTCTGTACGTTCCAGTACAGCACGGTGGGCACAATCAAGGCAGCCGATGCGAGGGTCTGCAGGGAAGACATAATGCTGGCAACAGTCGGATCGTATCGGGTCTCCCTGTTGCGAATGCCGCCAGCAATGAAGCAGCACCCAAGAACGAGAAGAATGTTGACAAGCACGGAGCCGAGAATACTAGCTTGGACCAGTCTGAATTGATCCTTCTGAAGCGCAATGACCGAAACGATGAGTTCAATGGCATTTCCGAATGTGGCATTGAGCAGACCGCCAATTGCAGGTCCAACTGCCTCAGAGAGCTCTTCAGTTGCGAATGAAAGGAGGGCTGCAAGCGGGATAATGGCTGCGAAGTTCAAGACGAAAGTTGCAATCGGCGGCCAGCCTACTGCTCCAGATGCAATGCCTAATGGAACCGCGACCAAGAGTACGTTGATGTAGTTGTTGCTCAACACAGCCCATACTGTCTTCAGTATATAGCCGGGCGCGAATCGTGCCAGAAAGCTCTTTGGGCGATTGTCCTGACTATTGGGATAGTGATAGTCACCAGATTCTCGACGCCCGTACTGTCCAGAGTTTGGGACATGATATAGAAGTGCGGTCCTTTCATCGCTGCTGATGCTTACGTGTGTCTGCTTTCCGCGAGCTATGTCGTGACATCGTTGCCGAATTTGGGAGGCAGCTGTAGCATTTGTGAGCAAGATTCCTCCATCACATAATGAACTGCTTACACATTCTGCCAATGTGACACTTCAGATGTGAAATAGTGTAAGGTGCACGTCGAGTGCTGTCGAGAAGATATTGTGGTCGAAGAGGCTGGTACAGAGTTGACGCTGAATGACCGCATCGAACTCTATTTGCGTCTGATGCCGAGCCGCGGAACTCTTGGCGCTTGCGTCCTCCAACAACACATTTCTGCGCGGGAACGGGAATACCAGATGCGCAATCTGTTCGTTGAAACATACTCGAACTTCGGCCTTTGGACGAGCAATCCGTATATGCGGGCAAGCCCGGTGAAGCGCGGTCACCATCAACGCCTGTGCATCGCCAAGCTCTTCTGTTCTTGAATCAACGTCAAGATCTTCTGGAGATAATAACTGCAGGTGAGTCTCTTCAACGCTTCTTTCTGCGACGGCACACTGCTGCGACCACCGAGATATCATCGACCTTGCCGCCTTCGATGGCCAGTCCTTCTTCCACAGCTTTCTCCATGAACGGGCTTGCAGCGAATGGATCCTCTGCAATCTTCCTCGCGCTCAGCACAATCTCTTGCGCGACGAACTTCATGGCCTGTCGCAGGTCTTCTGTCTTTGCATGCTCTTCTTTGTTCCAGTCTGGGTGTTCTTCTTTCCATGTATTCAATGCCCCAATCGCATAATCCGCAATCTCTTCTTCCCAAAGATTATCTGTCACACCATCGCTGAGCGCAAGCACAATGTCGTCTTCCTCGATTTCCACTTTATCCAATACGGCATTATTCTGTGGCGTGTCGGGACTATTAGTCCCAAGCTGTCTCGGACAATCGAAGTAATGGTATTGCTCCTTGCTGGAAAAGAGTATGTCTGCTAAAGCGTCATCCTTCTTCTCTGGCAATGCTCTTACGACCAAGATCTTGCAGTCTCCTAGTTGTGTCACATACAGCACCGGACGCTCGCCGTTGTCTTTGCTGTAATGCAACAGAGCGACACTGGCAGTAGTCGTTCCATGCCATTCGTTAGGCTCACTCAGAGCTTCCTTCGTCCTCTCATAGGCCGTCTCAAGATATTTGACAGGGTCTGGGTCTCCTTCTCCGCCATACACGTCCTTTTCAGCTTCAAGCGCCCAGAAGTGTATGATCAACCTGCTCCATAAAGGCGCATGCCCTTTCCCTCGCTGCGCCCATTGTCCAACCCCATCGTTTGTCCCGATCAAGGTCTCGCTCGACAACATGGCGTCGTCACCATTTGTGACGCCTCGGATCATGTTCCCATCGTGGTCTTTAGGGCGGTGGTGCGTGGACAGTGGATCGGAGAAGCTTCCGCTCGGCGGAGAGAAGAAGGGCGGAGGGAAGGGACGAGATACTCGTTTCGCCCAGCCTGAATAGGCCGTTTCGAAGTAGAACGGCGACTGAGACTTGGTCTCTTCGGACTCTTTAGGGGCCGGAGTTGTCAGGCCGGTTTGTGGATCGCGCGATCGTTTGCGATTCTGTGAGAAGCTGTCGTGCTTCGGCGCATGGCTGTCATCGGAGTTCTGTCGCGCTGCTTCTTGTCTCAGCCACGATCCAGTCCATAGCGTTCGCGATGCATTCTCGACGCTTGTCCTGCTGCTAAATCGCAGGGCTCGTGTAATGATTATGGGAGTACGACCAGCTGCGACTACCCGCACTGCGAGCATGCTTCCGTCCCGGCAGTGAGCTTGCACAGCCCTGCACACGGCTGTGATATCTGCATGCCACTACAGTCTGTGAAGGTCTTCTGCCTCGACCAGAGCTGACGTGGAAAATGTCCCACAGATTCGGGTTGTAGTCAGCAAGATCTCGGAGACCGTAAATCCTATCTCCGACTATAGATAATTCGTATATCCTAGCCTTCTACTTTCCATTGCCTTAGTAAGATGCCTCTTTCTAGAAATTGAGGCCTAAGTATATACTCTTAGGCTATATATAAGCTTTAAAAAAGTTAAGTTAAGTAGTAGTAGTCTTAGAAGATACTTAGACTACCTCTAAAATAAGCTAATTAAGCGCTCTATATAGCTCCCTTCTAGAGGAGGTCTAAGGAAGTAATAGACGTCTTTATATAATATATCTTAGCTTTATATCTATTTTTATATATTATAAAATCTAGCTATATTCTTAAAAATTTTTCTCTTAATAGTAAGTACTTAATAATACTTCTCTTTATTAAAATTCTAAGAAAATTAGTTTTTTCGCTTTATTTATCCCTTAAACTACTAACTTTTAGAATTAAAATATTTAAATATATTTAAATAAATTATACTTTCTTTAAAAAGCTAGAATTTTCTTATTAAAAAGCTAGATTTTCTATATAAGGCTTATATAAGGTCTTTTCTTTTAAATATCTCGACGATTTTACTAGATATTAAAAATCTAAGAATATTATAATTTTTACTATATCTTATAGTATATTCTATAATTTTCTTAGATTTTATTATTAAGCTATTTAAACTACTTATAGTCTAGAAGATTTAAAAAAACGATTTTTCTAATAAAATTCTCGAGATACTTTAACGATAGATATTTCTATTAGTATATAAGATATAAAAAGTTAGAGAAATAGGTTTTATTTATTATATCTTTAAATATTTATCTAAATTTTTTTAGAATTTTAGGCTAAGCCCGTTCTAATAGAATGTCGTCGCGAAACGAAGCTATATTATATCCTCTAAAACCTTGAGATGCTTCCTTAGACTGCCTACGGCAAAGCCCCTGAAGGGGAATAGCGTGCCAAGGCAGTCTGTGCACCTGAGACTAGAGCGGCAGTAGGCTCACGGCTCTGGACCGTGCGAGTCTACGACAGTCGTGGGGGTTAATCTGAATGTGTCCTGGGTTTGGATACTAACCTTAGCACATATTGCGCGATATATTAGTTCTTAGAGCTCCCGCAACTTACGTTGGAGGGTCCCTGATACTTTCGAAGTTGTCGTGGTGACAGCAAGCACGTATAGTGAACAACTCTTTTCTTCTCAAACAAACAGCTAATGCGTCACGGCGACACTTATGCAACAACCCTTCACGCGCTCCTAGGATGTGCTCTATAGTCTCTTTACTGCCTCTGGCAACGCTTGTCGCTTCAGTTCACGAACAACTTACGCAACTCCCAACTGGGTGGGAGGATAGCGATGTCGCGGTGTCCAGCGGCGATGCCATTCAGCTACAAGTCGCACTGGCCTACTCCAACTTGGACCAACTCGAACCCCGCCTTAAAGATGTTTCCACGCCAGGGAGTGCGAGCTACGGTCGTTATCTCGATGTTGAAGAGGTCAACAACCTCTTTGCTCCTTCGGAAGCTGCTATCTTAGCCGTGAAGGAATGGCTCAAGCAATCAGGCATAAGCGAGATCAACTGTAATGGACATACTGTTTCCTTTCGGACCACTATTGGCATTGCCAACAATCTGCTGGACACCGAGTTCAAACTCTACAGAAGTAACATTGAGCATACGCTTCGCACCACACAATACACCATTCCAGACGACCTGGCTCAATACGTTGACTTCATATCCCCTACCACTTATTTCGGTGGTCCGAATAGTCAGCATATGGTATCTTACCCTACTTCCTCGGGCTCTGATACTGCATCTGAAGTAGGACCGTGGCAAACGTCCTGTCTGAAGTCTATCACAATCGAGAACAAGTTCAAGAACAGGACGCGAACCCTAGACCTGATCAGCCCAATGTGCCTGCGAAAAATGTACAACATCGACGACTACAAGGCCGACCCTAAATCGGGCAGCACCATTGCGTTTGGCAATTTCCTCAATGAGTCTGTTACCTACGCCGATCTTGCCCAGTTTGAACGGATCTTCAACATATCAGCACAGAACTTCTCCGTCTTGGCCTTTCCCAACGGCGATGCTTTTGGGGATAACTCGAATCCAGAAACACTGAGGCACCTCGAGGCTAATTTGGATGTGCAGACCATTGTCGGTCTGGTTGGTGGCCTGCCAATTGGTGCTTATTACACAAGTGGTCTTGCTCCGTTCCAGCCCGACCTCTTAGGCCCTAATATATCTGCCAACCAGAATGAGCCGTTCCTCCAATTCTACCACTATCTCTTGTCGCAGCCTAACTCAAATCTCCCCTGGGTTATTACCAACAGTTATGGTGATCACGAAAACACTGTCCCAGAGTACTATGCTAAGCGCGTCTGCAACATGATCGGCATGATGGGTCTCCGTGGTCGAACTATACTCGAGTCCACTGGCGATGAGGGTGTTGGTGCTGTCTGCCTCGCCAACGGTCTTGATGGCCCTCCACAATTCACTGCATATTTTCCCGCCACTTGCCCATACATTACTGCGGTTGGGGGCACGGCATTCTTGAATCCAGTTACTGCATGGAACCGCAGCAGTGGTGGTTTTAGTAACTACTTTCCTACTGCTTGGTACCAAGCAGAAGCTGTTCGGACATACTTGGACAACTATATCAGCGAGGACACCAAGGATTATTATTCTTCCAATAACTACAGCGACTTTCGAGGACGTGCTGTCCCTGATATCGCTGCTCATAGCGGATACCCGGAGTAAGTTGTCGACCTGGAGCGAGCAAGTTTTCTTATTCATTTACCAAATTTAGGTACCTCACAGTCAATAACTCCACCCTTGGGCCCATAGGAGGGACTTCCGCTGCTGCACCTGTTGTCGGCGCCATCGTGGCTCTCCTCAATGATGCCCGCTTCCGTGCCGGCCAGCCAGCTATCGGCTTTGCCAATCCGTGGCTCTATAACATCTCGAGCACTGCCGTTACCGATATTGTCCTCGGAGGCAGTGTAGGCTGTCAAGGTCATAATCTCCAGACCCATAAAGCCTTAAATGGCGCCGGCATCATTCGCTACGCGAGCTGGAATGCCACAGTTGGCTGGGATCCTGTCACTGGTTTGGGAACCCCAAACTTTGCTGCCATGAAGGCCGCTGCTTGTAATTTCAGCGGTGACATTGGCAATTGAGTGAGAACGGGAAGAATGTTGACAGAGCATCAAGGAGTCTAAGCTTGCAGTGCCCAATACTTGCGCTCTAGTCTACCCTTGAATAATCGGCCCAACCGAGAATATCATCTTGTACATGAGTTCGTCTATTGAATGAGTTGAGAAGCGCATGCTGCCTAGCCCATTGCCGTACTTTGTCAAAGTTGTAACATCTGCGAGGAATGTCGGAATTAAATATCGCTTGTCCACGCTGATGAGCCATTGTCAATGGTGTGACGTCGCTATGGCATTGAAGCGTTTGTCGAAGAGCATCGATGCAGTGGTCAATGTGCCAGTCTACAGGATCTTCGTTGGATGGAGGTGGCGGATTCCATAAAAGCTTTCGGATGTGATCCTAGTGATACCTTTAGCCAGCCATCGAAGAATCAACAGGCACCTCCCCATACCAGACAGTGTACTATTGACAAAGTAGAATTGTCAGCAAGGGCATCTTCAGGCAGAATTAAGCTGACTATGAGAGTCGGGGACCCGAAGAGATGTTTGATAAGTTCAGTGCAGGCGTTTTCCTCAATCTCCCTACGGCGCAAGATGTCACACGAGAGTGGGATTCACTTACGGTCATGAAATATCGCAAGACGAACAATGTAATGATCAGGATCTCCTGGTATGGGCAGCGTCTTGTTTAGCATGGGGCGTGCTTCTTCGGCACTAAGTCGACTGGCACTGACCGAACCAGGTAAACCAACTGGAGTTCAGATCGTTAGTACTGCCGCTGAACTTCTGAAAATGACATGGGCATACCATTCCATAAATCCTCCCATAGCTGGTCCTTGTATTCATCAGGCCGCCCTTGATACGGCGGAGTGTCGTACTGGCTTGAAAAGACTACAGTCTCTCGCGCGAGCGCTGTCTCAGCTGGAGTATATGGCAGATATACCTCGTGGAAAGACGTCGTGGCGCCATTAGGCAGGAGCATGATGGTGATCAAACTCGTGTTAAGCAAGAGCGAAACAATGAGACAGGCTGTTGTTTTGTAATTCTTGGGATCCCGAAGTCGTGTCTGGCGCTCAAGATGAAGATCGTCCTCTGAAGCGGACTCAGGTAGTAATGGAACAGCCATATACATGCTCTTCTTCGACTCCATTGTTGTCGTTAGAGCATTCGCAGGAACGAGGAGTTAGCGCAAGAATGATACATTTGTTCAGCTTAAAATTTCACGCAGACCAAGCGCACCTTTGTCTAGCTTCCGGACCGTCAGTTGGGTAGGTGTATGAAAGGCGGAAAGTATGGTCAGCCCTCGGGAATCCAGGATTCGTCCCAAGCTCTCACTGAGGCCGGTCAGTGCAAATGCACAAGCCTTGATGAACGTTCAAGAGTGCAAGGAGCCTGGATGCGACCCACAGGAAGCACAGTATCATTCCCAGCAACTCAGCACCATGTTCGCATTCCTCATGCCGGCAGCTTGAATACCAGCCATTCGGCCTTTCCACCTCCCGGCAATTCCGAATTTGCGATGCGGAAATCTTAGCCGATCACTGAGGGACAAGAACTCCTCCCCTTCGCCGCCCGGACGCCGCATCCACAGCTGCGATGAGCGCACGTGCAGTTGAAGCTTGCCTCCATCTACGCAGCTCTTTATCGTCAATGAGAAGATTTTGATGTCGCTTTATACTCGAGCAAGCAACTTTCGATCTACGACGATGGCCAAGTTTCGGAGCGTGCCCCCTAACCCGAGGTATTCTTCCTTGAAGGAGGTTGGCTTCGAGAGCTCGGATGACATTATGGAGATAGAAACGGCTGATGTACAGCTGCGAGTGGCGCCTATCAACACTTGGACACGATGCATCACAATCCTGATCGCACTTCTGGCAGCTTCTTGTACCCTAAACATACTACTTTTTTACAGAAGTTTATATGGCCCAGCTAGTGATGATTCCCGGCATTCCCACTGAGCTCGGTACGTAGAGGAGGTGCAATTCTAGAGTGATTGTTGTATTGATGTCCCTGGCAGAGTCAGCCGTTCTTGCGACGTCGTCGACACGAATTACGTTCACCTCGGGCTTGTCGATAGATGAGAGCGGAAACGTTTCCCTCGACGTGGATCCAAGTAAGCCTCAATATGTTGGCAAGCCAAACACTGCTATCGACTACGCATGGCGTAGCTTGATGAGAGGTCAGATCCACTACTTTACATGCGTGAAGACAGTTGTTGACTTGGGGACGCCATCTAGGACTCTTTGTCAACGTGTCGCGAGAAGACTCAAAGTTGATGACTGGGCATTTCGCCGCAGATCAAACTTACGGAAACGGAGATGGCACTTTCAAGATCGCGTAAGCATGTTAGAAGGGCGTTTCAGAAGTTACAGCGAGTAATCCTATCATAGCTTGGATGTGATGCACCAGCTGCACTGTCTGGTAAGGTTCCTTTGAATATGCCATAGGAGGGCAGAATTGACCATACAGAACATGATACGAGAGGCACTGGACCCAGACTACTATCCGCCACGACACGAAGCAGGCCCACTTCATGGTTACTAAGGGCGTAACTACATCGGTAATATCTCTCCTTACAAATATAAAGGTATTAATAGGTATGCTAACCCAGACCTTGGTTTAGACTACTATCTAGACTATATAAGGCAGATTATTTAATATTATAGCGACTTAACCCCTATTATATTTCGATAGAACTATAGTATTAATTATACGTAGGCTATATAGAATATAGAACGTATATATCGTAACTTCTCTACTATATATAAATAGGCTATAAAAAGAGAAATACTATAATTCCGCTATACCTAGAAGTATAATTTAGAAGTTATTAGATAGATAATAGTACGATTAAGATAGCTATACTCTTATACTCTTTATATATTCTCTAGCCTACGTCTAGTATTCTTAGAGCTATAAATAGCTATTATAACGTAGACTTATAAAGAGATATAAATAGATATAGTACGGGGTTACTAAAAGATAAGGCAAGTACGTATATCTTAGATTATTCTCTAGGAGGATAATAATTAGTAAGCTATACTACCTAGTATATTACCTAGATATAGTAAAAACGTTATAAAGATTTCTAGACGCTACTACTTATATAAAAGATTAGACTTAAGCGTAGTAAGAGCAATAGTAAAGGCTCTAGTTAGTAGGAGTATGCCTTACTTATATATAGTAGTAGGTGGCGAATGTGGCGTAGCCAATCTCTAACACTAGTGGCTTTGACCGACCTCTAGTAGAGATGTCTTTATAGTAGTCGAACATCGATTATGGCGGTAGAATAGATCAGTAGAGCATAATTTCATTCTCAAGTACTTAAACACCCAGACAGTCGCAAAAGCATGATTTACTACATCATACTACTCCTTCCAGCCTTTCCCAAAGCCGGCCCAGTCGGCAGTATCATCAAGCGTTGTCTTCTCCTCCTTATAGGCGACATCATTCGTGGCTTCTCCAGGTTCTGCACTCCTTCTCCAGGTAAATGCTTCTGAGTTCTCCAACAGGGTCGTGTCTTCTTTCTGTTCTTTCTGCTCGCTACGAGCTACCAGTGCCTAATCAGCTCGTTAGACCGCCTATGACCTCTCATACCTCTGCATCGCTATGACAAGTCCGGGTAGGCAGTATGTTCTGCTAGTGAGAACTCACCTCTGGACTAAGCGGAGCCGCGAGAGCATAAGAGCTAAGGAGCCCAATTGCTATACCGACACTGAAAAGTGTAGGCTTCATCTTGTTCTCGTTGGAGCACTTTCGAATGTGATGGTTCTTCTTTAGACTTGGTGATGGATGGCAAAGGCTCCATTAGGGGAGCGCCTATATATGCGAACTCAGGTCACACCATCAATAATTATCCCCTAGTGAAGACAAGCTGTCGAAGACAGGAAAGCTATTGCTAGCATGCTTGGACGACTTGGCCACATTGTATAATGGGCCATGTTCGATTGCGAGGTGCAAGCCAGCAGTGCAGCACCTTTGCATATGGGGATGAAGGAACTACTTCCACTACCCTGAATCACGTAGTTTGCAGCGAATGAAATGTTCTGAAGTCCATGACTGCAAGGGCCACTTGCTCTTCCGCGTGCGAAGAAGCTGCACGAATGAAGAAGCTTCTTACTACAGAAGGTTTGCAACAATACAAGCCAGGGAAGCCTCGTTCCGTCCTTACTTTGCTCGAAATTGAGTGACCTCTTGATTGTTCAGAGGGCAAGAAGACCTCGTAAGGTAAGCCAGAGGGAGAACTTGTCCTCCATTCGGAATGAGACAAAATCTTCCTGCCAAATGAAAAGCATCTGAGGACCAAGCTACCACCAAAGCCCTGCTGTGCTCGTTGTTGTCCGAGCGTCGCAAGAGCGGGCCGGCCGCGGGTCTCGAGAACACCTACGTCGTATCGGCGTCGTCAAGAAAGTTGGCATTGGGCGGAGAAAGCCGTGGGGTGGCAGCTCTTGTTCCAAGCTGCTCAAGTCGCTCCAGGTGCCTATCTACGCCTTCGCTACGCTCAGAGAAGCCCATTACCCTCGTGGATAGCAACTGACTGCAGGAGATGCAGGGAAAAGGGTTGTCTTCGGAAGAGAGGTTTTGGGAAACCTTCATTCCCTGATCTAACCCGCTTTCCGCACAGATCCCTTCCTATCAAGGAAAAATCAACAAGACCGCGAGAAGCACACTTGGGGATTCATATGCCTCCGCGTAATGTGTGCCTGCAGAGCTGCCGTTGCGGTCGCGGTCACGGGAGACGAAAGACCACTACACACCGAGAGCATGAAACGAAGAGAACGCGTCCATTGAAGCCAGGATCGGCATCGGCATCGGCATCGGCATCGGCATCGGCATCGGCATCGGGGTCCAGACTTTCTGCCAATATATCATCAACCCCTAACAACGTCCGCAACGTCCCGCATCGACGCGCCCTCGAAGAGAACGGTATTATCTTCTCCACGAATCGAAACACTAGATGCCCGGCATGCTACGGTCGATGCGCACAACATGCATGGTCCATAGACAGTCCCGTCCATTGTCGCAACCCGAACCCCTTAGAGAAGGATTGGGAGCCGTATAAAGTCCCATACCAGCGTCCGAGCGTCTGATCCACTGCAATCCAGGGTCGTAGACCAAGAAGACCGGAAGTCGGTGTAGTTTGTATGCGCTTCCGGTCCTACGAGTCGACGCGTACCGCGTTATTTAGGGCATTGTTTTCCTACCTTACTATCGCTCTACTCTACCCCCTCTAGCGAGTATTCCGCTATTAAATCTATCTCTTTCGATAGCGCTTTATTAAGTAATTATACCTCTAATCTCTTCTAATACTATATTAATTACTAATTACCTCGGAGATACTAGGAATAATAATATACTCGCGTTATAGGCTTAGAGTAACTTCGCGTTAGAATATAATAGTATATAGATTACGCCTAGTAGTAGTATAGTTAGAATTACTAACTTATTAATAGAGCTAGAAGTAGAAGATAATTTAGGCGATTCTAGTAATAGAAACGCGTTAGATTCCTCTAATTATCCTTACTATTATAAGTCTTAAGTTCTTATAAAGCTAGAGTCTAAATACGCGTCCTTACTATATTTTAATAACCTATATAAATAGCGCGAATAAGCTATTCTTTATAGCTTCGACGACTCGTTTAAAGTACTAGTATAATAGTAGTATATATTATTACTATATATTAATAATATATAGATAAAGAATAAAATATATACTAAGAAGAGTAGATTAGAAACGATATATTATATATACTACTTTTATAAATAACTATATTAGAAGTTAGATAAGACTAAAGGGTATAGTTTATACTACTTTAATAAGAAGATTAAGATTACGTAAGGCTATCTAGTTATTATAAAAGTATATAGCTTATATTATAAAGATAAAGTAACTAGTAAGTAAGAGATTTATATATATTAAGTTTAGTATATAAGTTATAAGGATTACTTAGATTACTACTAACTAGATAACTTTAACTACTTCTATTAGTATAGCGCGCTCTTAACTACTATAGAGTATAAGGTATACTATAAATATTAACTAAGTATAGTATAGAAGTAGCTAAAGGCTAAATATAACCTAGTAGTAAATATACTCTTTAAGGCTACTAGTAGTAATTATATAATAAAATACGACGTATTAAACTCTAGTCGAGCCTTTTAGAAGATATATAAGGATAGTAGGCTTAGCGGCGCGTCGCTAGTATAGTAGATATAGAAAGAAGACTTATATAAGTAGTATTTAAAAGATAAGTCTTTATTATTATTATTATCTAAGTTAGAAGATAAAGTTAGAATAAGCTATATAGACTACTATACCCGCTTATCTAGACTCTAATTAACTAATAGATTAATACGAAACCTTACTTAATAGTTCCTCTAAATAGAGGACGATATTAGGCTTAATATCTACTAAATTAGGAACTTATAAGCTAGATTTTTAAAGAATCTTAAACTTTTTAAAGTTCTTTACTTAATATAGTAGCGCTATAGAGCCTTAGCTTTTAGCTAATAGGATAATTTAGATACTATAGTAATACTTTAGCCTAGCTTTAGCGAGCCTTAGTAACCCTTAATTCTTAAATTCTAGATTCTATAGGATTTCTTTATTTTAATTTTAGTTTTCTATTATAATAAATACTAATATATTACTATAGACGGCCTATTTTATAAGAATATAAAAGTAATACGCGATACTAATAAGTAGAAAATATATAGCGTTATATATACGACTATAAATAGCGTAGAGCTACTTAAAGCCTATCGTATAATTACTTTTATAGACGCGACTTATAAGACTAATTATTTAGGTTAGTTCCTTTATACTATTATAGTAAAGGATAAATATAGTATATCTTATATAGTAGTATATATACTTTTATCTACTAACGACGGCGATATTATTATAGTATATTTATATTATATAAGTATATAGATAGATAATATTTAGATACCTAAATTCCTCCTTATAGACGACTTAGCGACCGAGCGACGCGTAGTTCGATTAGTATTTCTAATAATAAAATATCTACTATACTATATCTACGTATAACGTACTATTAATAGGCGCTTTAGTACTAAAATCTATTAAGAGATAAGGAAGAATTTACGCGCCGCTATAGTATATTATTACTTACTCGAAGGCGCTAAAGAGTCGCTCTAAATAGCTATTAATAAACTCCCTCGAAACGACGATTATAAGTCTAATTATACCTATCTTATATACGACTTTAGCGCTAATATTCGCCTTTAGGCTAACTACTATCGCGTCTATAATATACCTACTATTTTTAGCTAATATAAAGATACTAATATAAATAAGAGCTTTTACTTATATATTAAAGGAGATAGTAATAAGTCGCTAATAGTATAGGACTTTATACTTAAAGGTATAGCGATATAAATAGTATATAAGAGTAAGCTAAGAGCGCTTCGTTTAGATATTATAAGTAAGCGCTAGGTATTAAATATATATCTACTCGCTTATAGCGATAATAACGAGCTTAGAATATAGCTTCTATATCTACTATAGCCTATTTAGTATAAGATTAGTACTAAGATTAATCGCGTTATCGATAAGTCTATATACTATAACCTAAAGCTATTATTATATAAGATAGTAGATATACTTACCTATAACTATAAAGTCTTTTACTAATATTACGTCCTTTATACTAACTTCTAGTACTATTATATTATACTCTAACGCGTCGTTATTAAAGATTATTACTAGTAATAATAGATCGATATATTCGCTAGATATATCTTCGAGATCTATAAAGAAGATACTACTAAGTCGACTAAGATATAGAATAAGGATCTAGTACTTCTATATATATCTATCTATTAACTTAATATATACGAGGTTCTTAATAATACGTACGAGTTAATCTTCCGACTTAAGCGCTTATATAATAAGAAAGATATAGACGAGAGCGCTAAAGAGTAAGAGATTATTATCTCTAAGATACTAATAATCTTCTACGAGTCTAGTAATAGTATTATAAAGAGCTATACTTAACTTATTCTTAATTACTTTAAGACCTCTTATCTAGACGCTATTCTAGTACTAATATAGGCTCTAAAGCTATTATAAGTACTATTATAAAGCGATATTATATCGAGCTATTATTAGTAGTTAAAAGCGCTAACTAATAAGATAACTAAGAAGTATAAGAGTAAGAATATAGATAAGAATATACTAAGTAAGAAGTTAAAGAAATAGATAGAGAGCGAATATATATCTAAGCGAATACTAATAGCGCTAGTTTAACTAAATACTTACTTAAATATATAGTAAATTAGTTAAGAACCGCTACTAGTAGTTCTAGTTAGTATAGGCGCGTTCTCTATATAAAATCCTTTATATACTACTATAAAGATATCTTATAGCTATTATATACCTCTACTAACTCCGCTAGTATCCTATACTATATTATTATACTTAAATAAGTAGTAAGATAGTCTTCTAAGTACGATATAGATCTATAGTAGTATACCTTATATATTACCGCCCTTAAATATATATTAACGTTATTAAAATAGTAAAAAGTACTAATAATACCTCGAATTTAGCTATACTACTAATCTCCTAATAAACTTTAGCTTTATTTTTAATATTATATCCGATACCTATTAAACAAGTATACGGAGCTATTAAAATAGTATTAATTCTATTTAATTTATTATTAAACTTATATTATATAAGCTCGTACGACCGGACGACTCGATACTAGCGGAAATCGCTAAAAGTACTAAATTCCGTAGTATATAGTAACGACGACGCGCTACGATACGGAAGTCACGTTCCTTATAGTCACGCTCACTACGGAGCGGACACTGAGGTCTTACCGAGTCCGTACGAGTGTGCGTCACCGATTCTCAGTGGGTCAGACGCTCGGACGCTGGTATGGGACTTTATACGGCTCCGGCGAGCGAGCAGCTGGTCGTGCTATCAGTACGGCGAAGTGGGGCACGTTGTCTCCGTCAGCGATGCATCGGCCGTTTGCCAAACCTCTGTATCCGCGGCATAGCTGCCATGTATGGAGTCTGGATCTGTGGAGTTGAACCACCAACCAACCATTCGTATCAAGCTCAACTCTAGGACGGCGAAAAGGTGTTGGCTGTGTTTCCGCACGACTCAATACAGGTATTGCACGCCCTTCGTAGTAGACAACACAGCACTCTCGGGGCTCAAGAGCTCTTGTGGGGCTTTAGGGAATGCCTTTGAAAGCTTGACAGAGGGTGTCCTTGCACGACTACCGGCACTACCTAGTACGGTCTCTCAACGTACAGTGTCTGAACACATCGGAAGGCTAACAACTCTTCCCATTTCTTGCTAGCAAGATTTCTAGCCAATTGAAGTCTCGGCTTGACTAGTTGGGCGTAGAGGCCACAGCCCTTCAATGCTTGCAGAAGCTATATCCGAGTCCTAGGCATGACTGCCGGCACTAGTAGAATTTCTCACCTACATGTCGTGCAGGGAACGAAACCCAGTAGCAAATACCCTCCACGGGTCAATCTTGAAAGTTTGTGATGTACCAATATGTCTACAACCGAACACTAATCCGAGAGGAAAACTCGTAAAATTCAGGACCACATGCAATGCCTATATACAGTATATGTCTAACGAAACCTGGTGACAAGGTTAGAAGAGGTCAAGAAGAAGTACTGGCCGATATGCCCTGTTCCGGCAACTGATAGCCAGACAGGGGGTAAGAGGCAAGAGGCAGAGGCAGAACGCAACAACTGACAGACAAGACGTCAGATGCTGACAATTCGTCCACTTAGGTCTCGCTTTGCGCTCGGCAACCCTCAGGCAGCAGCTGCCTGGACGGAACTTCCTTGATGCGCTAAGCGGCGGCACATGTAGCGCATCGACAGTGTTGCTCTCGCATTGTCCCTCCCGACAATTCTGTGGATACTCACCGTTCACTTGGCCAGCTTGTTCATCAGTGCTTGTCGAGAAGAAGCGCTTTCACGATGGAATCTATTCTTATCGATGAAAAAGTATCATATCGAGATTCCAGATCGTCGCATGAGGATGAAGGGAGCCCATTTCTACGACACCGTGAGCCAAGAGTGTCCCACGATAGATTCTCAAGAGCATCACTATCTCTCTGCCTCTCGCTGGCAGCCAACATTTTCTTGGGAACGGTCCTTTCTGTGGTTTGGATTGCATTGCGGTTCCAGCATCAGAAACATGTGTTTCTGGACAAACATTTGTATTCCCCAGCCAACAAAGCGGTCGAGACAGAACATGTTATCTTTCACTCTGCTTTGAACGACGATGGCAGCTCGCCATACATGGGATATCCAAATGAGACAAACAATCGTGCATGGCGCGAACTTTATAATGGCGGTAATTACATCCCGCGAGATTTATAAACTGGCAGATGAGAGACTTGAGTAGAGCTGACTTGTTCTAACTTAGTCGGGGTCTCACGTATTTCGACGGAGGAGGCACGGCCGCTGTTGAACCGTACATTACCTATACCTGGAGACAGTGGATACTATACCGTACACCTGGCGGTTTTCCATCAACTCCACTGTCTGGTAGGGAAAATGATCTTCACCTTCTGCCTTTGCCCTATCCTCTCCGCCCCATCCGTCACTTATGAGCCGCGCAGGGATGCAGTCTAATGGCCTGACACAGAATCATCTCAGAGCCATGGCATGGAACTCTTGTAATCTAGGCGGCGAGCACGTTGACGATGCAGGAGTGCGGGTTGATCCGCACCTAGATCATTGTATTCAGGTTCTACGGCAGTCAATCATGTGTCAAAGCGATGTCACTCCAATCTCGCTGGGTCGTGACCCCTCGAATCACGTCGATACTCGAGCAAAATGGATTATGGCATCAGTACATACATGCCGAAACTTCGACCGCATACACAAGTGGGCGGAGCAGCACCAACTGATTATGCCACTGGATCTCTACACCGTGGTAAGGGATGATCCACTTGGTTGGGGAGATCAGTACACTTGGAACTACAAGTTTGCTGAGCCTGTGCCCTGGCATTCACGTTCGGAGTTCTCTTCAAAATTGGCGTTAACGCCCGATAACTAGGCTAGCTACTAGATTGTAGACCCTATTAAAATCGAGGTTAGCTCTTCACGCTACGACATCTCAGAAGCGGTTTTAGTCCAGAGACATGAAACGTTACCTAGAAACACACCGGTGGCATCATTGTTGGATTGAGACACTACTGCAACAAAACTGTGCTCTCTTTATTGCCGAGAGGCGTGAATTCGGCTGACGAAACTTCAGTCCACGCCACTCCATCGAGTAGAACAAGAGCTATCCTCGGTGTATGGAAACCTCTATTGACCCCTTGCCTACTCCTTGGTCGGGCGGTACGTCACAATCTTGCCGAAAGTGTCACTCTTGCCCCATATACCAGCTCGCAAGCCAGCAAGCTAGACAATCTGAGAGTAGTCGACGAAGAGGTTGACGTCGACGCCAAACTCTCGGATGTACCTGCCAACGGGATCAGCAGGTCGAGATCTCGGCAACGACCAATGGTAGTGCTCACCAATTGAAAACACTTGAATCGAATATCCAGTTCTCGCTGTCTCCGCTTACAGCTTGGTAGATACTTCAACCCTCACAGCCTTCAGCTCTCACATGCTTCGGACCCACTTTTCCGCTGCAGCAACCACATCTCCTTTGGTGCCCATCATCTCGGAGCATTGCAATGAAGGCAGCATTTCAATGTGTAGTGTAACGCCCTTGACGGCGTGAGGCGTGGGCAAGATCTCTTTTCATCAAGCCAGAACGTTGTCAAGATGTCCAGATTTGGTGCTCGGGCCTGCGTTCTTGCCTGCTTCATCATGAAACAACTAGCCGGCGAGCTTCTGCAGGACCGCACAGACGCCACACCAAATCTCGAAATTCTTCCATCTGACGGATGAGAAAACCATCCACATTCTCGCGCCACGGCTTCTTCGACATCACATCTTCCCCCTCGTCAATCCACTTCTCCTTTCACCGTCGAATTCCATAAGAAGCAGCGACACGACAATGAACAACGAACAACGAGTGAATGAGGAAGGCGGCGAGGAGCCAGAGAACCCCTTCAAGCTCAAGTTTGAATCCTTGCCTGACATGCACCAAAGAACAGCTGACCAGGACATGCGTGAAATGGTCAGCAAATTCATCAATGCTTCGACGGCAGCAAACAAAGAAGATCCACCGAAATCTCTTCAACAGCTCCAAACGCAGCTTGCTGCAATGCGACTCGCGAGGGAAGACGGTGATCAGTCTGCAATTGCACAAGAGAATCGAACGCTTCAGGAGTTACTTTCGAGGCTTATAGCCAGGAAAGAGGACCAAGACAGGCGTAAGAAACTTGAGCAAGACTTGAGCGAAGCTCGTGACAAAGAGCAAGAGTTGAAAGATACCCTTGATAGTGTCACGAAAGAGCTTGAGGAAATGCGTGCAAAGCATAAGGGCGATCACTGCCTGTCAGAAGAGGACTTTGATTGGATTGCATCGAAGATGGAAGGGCTCTCAAGCCAAGCCGAGTCGTTGCATAAAGATTATAAGATCTCTCAACGGCAGGTAGGACGCCTTGTGAAGCAGGTTGCCGCAACGGGCGCTTCGCCCGAACGCGAGCCTGCCTTTTGAGTGATCTCTCTCGAGATCACATTAAAGCTTTTTAAAGTTTGTCTGGTATTGCAATATTTCCAGAAAGGCGAAGAAGTATTTTTTCATCGATGTCTGAGCCGCTGGCTTGTTCACGAAGAAGAGTAAACTATGATGCTGACGCTCACCCCATAGACTACGCCGAATGGAGTCCTTCTGCCGCGATACTGAGGTTAAAGGCTCCGAGGTCGTAATTGACATAAGCTGAACGTAAGCAGAAGTAGAGTAGTCCGCGGTGAACTGTTTCCCGACCAGCTCTGCGCCGACTGAAGTGCTTCTGCAGCGAGGCTGAAGTGAGAGGCTCTGAGGTGGCGATTGACATGAGCTGAACCTCAGCAGAAGTGGAGTTGTCCGCGGTGAACTGTTCCCCGACCAGCTCTACGCCGACTGAAGTCCTTCCGCCGCGAGGCTGAAGTGAGAGGCTCTGAGGTCGCGATCAACATAAGCTGAACCTTAGCAGAAGTGGAGCTAATCGCAGTGAGCTGTTCTCCGACTAGCTCTGCGCCGACTTAAGTGCTTCCGCGGCGATGCTAAAGAGAGAGGCTCTAAGTTCGCGACTGATACCAGCTGAACGTCGGCGGAAGTGAAGTTGCTCGCGGTGAACTGTTGACTGACCAGCCTGACCAAAATGTGCCGTGGACACTTAACCAGGTACGGCGATGTGGGCGACATTGACCAGCTGATAGGTTTCGTGTTGAAACACAGATGCCAGACCAGCCATACATGTTCGAGGCCAGGCTTTGCTGGCTTGTTGACACCATATAGATCCCAAGTCCTGTAAAAGGCGCGGACGTATTCGCCGCAGGACTCGAAGTGGCAAGTATCATGAGAAGGCCTGAGCAGGTCTTGACATGAGGGAGAGTAGCACAACACTTGAGCAGCGCCTTCGACAAGAGCGGCGCAAGGTAGCTCGCTACTTTTGCATCGACCGCCACTAGATCACAGGTGACTTGAGCAGAGCCTGGCTGAGTGGACTAATTCAGGTCCGCCGGTCATGCTCAAGATCAGCAGTCTGATCATTTTGATTGCTTGACTTCTGGAGAAAGAGTTAGGTAAGTGGAATCTGAACTGAGATTTTGCATACTCCATCTCGTGTTTTGCTTCTGCCGAAAACATGGAGGGAAGCGACGAAGACTGTTCCGCGAAGACAAAGATCGGCGTCTCAAGGTCGCTTTTAAGTAGAAATGTCGATCCCCTGGGCGCCTTTGAGCGATGCAAAGTGCGGCTATGGAGGCTCACGCAGTATGTAGTAGAATTTGGAGCTTCTGACCAAGTATTGTAGACATCTGAATTGGCCGCAGCTACCAGCGGGTCCATAGAATCGCAAGTCACTTGGCAGCGTTGTGAAGCCATATCAAACAAGCGTGAGGTTGTCAACACGTGCACGCCTCGATGTCGATCGATGCTACGCCTACAACGCTGAGAATGCGTCCACGAATCTCGCCTGTCGTGCCATCAGCGAAACCAAGATCTTGGAGTCAGGGTCGCTATGCACAGCAGGTGCTGGACAGCAGCCAGAACGTTCGGATCCAGTAGCATTCTTGGCTTGTAAGCCAGTATCGCTAATCTCAAACAACGCTTCCCAGACGTCATCATGGCTACCGAGAGCCAGCGCGAGCTCCAGAATCTTCCACAGTGGCTCCCCAGTGTTACTTGATATGCTCACAGCGGCTTCATCATGCCGTCAAATTCTCCAGTGCAGCACCTTTGGTGCTAGTAATTATCGAACTACCATCTCCTGCTCGCGTGGTAGCAAGGACATGACGAATTTCAACCCGCTCAGGTCTGGGTGGGAAAACCTGTGAATGCTGGTGCGTTATTGTTCAATTCTTACTCGCAGCCATGTCGACAACAGGAGCCCTGCATCGTCGGTCCACGATGCGGTCTTCCATTCCAAAAAGTGTGGAAAGCTGCTGACCGTGCTGCGTCAAATGCTCGCGATGAGGACGTATCAGACCAGGGCTTGCGAAGTATTGGTGCCTCTTTCGATGCAGGCCAGAGTGCGGACCGCGATCTGACAGATGCATCTGAGATGGGCTGAAGTGACAGCAGCTGAAACCTCGCCCTCAAGTGGACTGCTCAGCGGGGATCGGAATGGAAGTTCAGGACTGAAAATGACCCGTCCTCGCCGGACCATGCTGCCAGCCTACAGCACTCTCCAGACAACAGTTGGCGCGACGATTCACAAGTTTCCAGGCGATATGTCCAGTCCAGTATCATAACCATGCTCAACAGGAGCTATTCGCTTTGTTCCCAATTCACACGCATCTGAAGGGCATATATGGCACGAAAAGGACTTTGGTTTCGAAGCGGAGCAACAAACTCTGGATGGATGCGAATCTCGATCTCTTAAAAATGCAGCCGGTGCAGCCACGTCTGCCGTACTTGAACCTAGCACCGTGACCTTGCGGAAGTAGCATGCCATTCTTTCCAAGCCTAGTATACGTCGACGGCTGGTGAACACCATCGTGAGATCGTGCGCTTCATAAGAAGTAGTGATATTGATACACCACATCCCTTCTGAAAGCGCATGTGAAGCTGAGCGCTGCTCTTCGAATGCCGTTTTCAGGAAGGTTCGAACTCTCATGAAATTTTTGGTTGTTGCGCACCTCGGTTGAGGTTGTCGGTCCTCGTCATGGTAGCCGAAGTTAGTCTTCCCTGCCAAGCTCTTGTCTGCTGCGACAAGTCCATGCACAAACACTGCTGAGCCACGCAGGGCGAGGAGATGGCAGCGTGCTGTTGAGCCAAGCATGCATGCGGCACTCGTCATTCTTCTGTTACATGCAAGACGCTGCTGAATTGCCAGCTCCTTGCACTAGAACGGGTTGTTCGTGTGGACTTGACGCCATAATGGAGATGCGCAAGTGCCGCAAAGTTGTGATGTTGGCCTGGGTCCTCACAGGCGTAAGTCTGCCGGTGAGAGGTCCAAGCACCCGGGGTAAATCTAGATCGGCTGCCTCCGAGATCTGGTTGATCTCGGCAGAAGCCGCGTCCGAGCGCCAAGACTTTGCGACAGCACCCGACGAGCAGTGGTATGTCTGCCAGCAAGAATGAAAGCCAGAAATCGTCATTCTGCGAGCGGATTTGTCCTGGGGCCACGAGTAACGTCAGTCTACAGCGAGAGGAATCACGTCGCATGGTTGCAAGCAGGTGACAGTCGCGTAGTGGTATGCATGTGCTCGAATCTTGACACACCACTATAGTGCAAGGCGTCAGGCACATCTGGTACTGGTAGTGAGCTTGCAAGCGTGCTGCGAGAGACCTCCGAGCGTGGCCTCTCCGTAGGTGTTTGTGGGAGATGTGCTGCACGGCGGCAGAGTGTGCTCAGCTTCCCGGTCGCCCCGCTCAATGGCCTGCACTGCACCGCGATGTCAAGCGCCCGCGCCGTGTACGCAGCCCACGCTCAGCCAGCGCTCAGCAAGCCCGGCGTCCATGTCATACCTCGACATCCTATGTACGAATATTCTCGTAGAGCTCGGGATCCAAAGATGTGATCATTCCCATGCAATCGTGAAATTTTCGAAGACTTTCGCCCGGTGGTTCATGCTCGCGCCAGTGTACTGTGACCGAGTGAAGACAGCATACAGCGCTGGTGTCCAATGCCCGTCGCGCACCACCGTAACACAACACCCAGCGAACGTATGTCCGGGAGATCCTCGGCATATCAAGGTATGACCATAGCCATGTGATTTCGAGAATTCCAGCGTTATTCGTCCAGTGGTTCATGTTGGCGCCAGTACAGCATGCGTCCGCATGTACACACAGCGTGCTTCGCCGGCGTTGGGTATGCCATACACATCACTGTTTCACAACTCTCCACGAACGAATTTTCACGCAACTCTTGGGATTGAAAGGTATGATATGGATCTTGTGAACGACCGAATTTCGAGGGTTTTCGTCCGGTGGGTGATGAGTATTTCTATGTCCGGAAGCGCCTCTACCAGTACGAAGCGGCACACCAAAGCCTTGGCCGAGTGTTGTATACGCACCATAGCCTAGACCTCACACCGACGACGTAGACTTCGAGGTAGATTTGGCCGCTGGCAAAGCATGGAGAGCGCTTCGAGCACGTGTAGAAGTGAGGTAAATGCGTGCAGGTAGGCCTGGAATCTGCCGTTGCGGCTCACAGAGTGCAACAAACAGCACGAAAAATCTCGCAAAGCATATGCGCATGCTATGACAGCGACGTCTCGTATGGAAGGCAGAGAACCAACAGACCACTACATCTACAAGTCGAGGGCGATGGCGGCGGCCGCTCCTGGCTCCAGGCATACTTGGCTTGGTGGAAGTGGCTACGAACAGGTTCGTGCCTGTGCAAGACTGCACTGCACCTGTCTTTCAGCGTCGCCCGCGCACAGCAAGAAACATCCCATGCTGGGTAAGCTTCAGGCTGTACAGCGGCCGAAGCTGAAAGAGAGGTGTCGCCGTCAGCGGATATGTCACGAATGCCTCCGCAGACCACACCCAGCAACACAACTCGATTGCATAATGGAGCGGAGCAGTCACGCGCACGATGACGAGATGGGTCCAGGCGAAGCTTGAGTCGGACGCGTGGGCAGGCGGCTGCGACGGAGAATTGGTGCGGCGATGAGGCGATGCGGCGATGCGACGTTGGGCGATGCGACGATGGGCGGTGGGTGCAATGGGACGTTTCTGGAGTGGTGGTGGGAGGTGAGCGCGCCGCAGCCTGTTCCATTTCGGGAGGTCGGCGCGATTGCGACCAGATGCCGACCGCCGACGGCATGTTGCCGTGTGACTGTCACGTGCGCCTTTCAGCGCGGAGGGGTCTTCACGTCGCCTCTTCCTAGACACTTCTACTATAAGCGAATTGCATCGAAAGCACGCAATATAGTCGAGCGGGATATCTTAGAGTATCGAGATCTTAGTCGCCCGACCTATACTAGACTCTAAAGATATATTTCTATAAATAAGATATTACTATAAATATAAATTTTAACCTACTAATACTAGGTTAGAAATACTTTTATTAAACTTTTATACGACTTATTACTTATTATTATAGTAATTCTAAGAGATAAGAATAGTCTAGATCTAGTATTTATAGTATTTCTAAGAGAAATAGCTTATATCTATTTATATATAGAAATATTTTAAATAATAATAATTCTATATATATATAGTTAAAGGCCTATTTTTAATACTAGTCTTAGCTAAGGACTTATATAGCTATAGTTCTTTCTAAGGCTATATTAGTAGGCTACTATACTAAATATTTACTATTATTATCTTTTCTTCTAACTACTATTTAAACTAAAATAGTTCTATTCTAGAGAATAATAGATTAGCTATTATCTAGCTAGAGACTAAGTACTACTCTTTAATCTTTCTTAATCGCTTTTAGATTCTAATTAGCTAGCTTATTATAGCTCTAACTACTAATAATTTATAATTTATATCTTTTAAAATAGTTTAGAGAATTCTTTAAATCTTCTATTTACTAGTATTCTTATCCTAGACCTTATTTTTTTAAGTAAATCTATCTAGAATCTACTAGTAAGATATCTAGTTACTCTTATAAGAAGGGTATTTATCTAATTATTTATAAATTATCTAATTATATATAAAACTAGAATATACTTATTAAAAGTACTAGTAATCTAATTAAATATTATAGACTAGAAAGTTAATTAAGTATATCTAGGCTAATAGCTTAAATATATATCTTATATAACTTTAACTAGACTCTACTATAATAATAATCTATTAACTCTAGTATTAAAAGTAAATTTATAGACTAAGTAGAATATTTATTATAAATATTACTAATCTAAGAATATAATCTCCTTTTAGAATTCTAATAGAAGCTACTTAGCTCTTTAATAGCTATATTATTTTTAGTCTACTTTATAAAATAATTTCTTTTTACTAATATATAATAGAATAATTCTATTTTAAATTCTTTTATATATAGAGCTATAAGTATTATATTAACTAGAAGATAGAGCTTAATAACTTCTAGATATATTTAGGCTAGAGTTTTAAATAAAAAAGTTTATAATAGTACTTAATTTAGAATATACTTAAAACTTTAAAGTAATAGTAGTAAAAGTATCTTTAACTAAAAAAAATTCTATCTATAAAAGTAATAAAAATACTAAAGACTTCTAGATAATATACTAGTACTACTACTATTTATATTATATAACTACTTATATTAAGTCTATTTCTAAAGATAGTTATAATAAAGAAAAGTAATTAGATACTATTAATATAAATAAAGAGATATAGTAGTAGTACTAGTATTTTAAAAGCTATTATACTATAAAGCTATAGTTAGTAATATTAAGAAGCCTAGCCTATTACTATATATAATATAAATATAATACTAGCTTATTTTTTATAATAATACTAGTAAAGTATAACTAGTACTATATTTTTACTATCTACTAAATAAAAGCTAGACTTTAGTAAAAGAAATATATACTTATAATATACTTTATCTTCTTTTACTAGAAATTATAGCTAGTAGCTACTTATATTACTTCTCTTATTAAACTTTATAGAGTATATATTTTAGATTCTTTTAACTTAAGGCCTTAAATATAGAATCTTAGCTATAGTAATCTATAAGACTCTATTAGAATTTAAAACTTAATTAGTATATATTTCTAAAAGTAAACCTATATTATCTAAAACTTATTTATATCTCTAGATTTACTTTAATAAATAGCTATCTATATTAGAAGAATTAGAAGTATCTCTTAAAATAAGATTATAAATAATAGCCTCTTAAAATACTTTCTAGTTATTAAGCTTAAATAAGAAATAAATCTATTTCTTTAATATAAAATCTATTTATTACTAGTATTACTACTATTTATTTAAGCTACTTTAAATTATACTTCTAATCTATACTTTAATATATATTATCTATAAAATACTATATATCTCTAGTCTATATATAGTTAGATCCTATTAATAGTAATACTATTTATTTATAATAAAAAAGTTATAGATATCTATAAGAGATATACTTATAAGATATAGCTAAGATTTTATATCTAGTACTAATCTCTAGTAGTAATTATAAAGTTAGTCTTAGGTTTAATAGATATAAGTTTATTATAGCTTATAAGTACTAGTAATAAGTATCTTTCTAGAATCTTTTATTCTTAATATTCTATATTTAAGTTCTACTAGAATATACTAGAGAAGTAAGCTAAGATTCTATCTTTAATTAAAATTAGAAAAAGAATAAATAGAGAACTAATAGCCTAACCCTTTAAGCTAGTACTTTACTATAGCTAATATTTATAGATACTTTATTCTCCTTTTTAAGAAGTCTTATAGTAAATTAATTTAAAAGACTATAATCTAGAATATCTATATTAAAAAGGAGAATATAAAAGATATTCTATTCTAACTTTCTTATATATAGAAGTACTAATAATATCTATTAAAATATATTATACTATATAAAAACTTAGTCTCTATAGATAGACTTTTAGCTACTTAGAATTTAAAATAGCTTAAATTTAGTTAGTCTAAATAAATCTACTATACTATAGTCTAATAGTACTTTATCTATTATATTATATCTATTTAGTTAATATTTCTTATATATAGCTAGTACTTCTAACTAGAGTAGTAGTTCTTTTTAGTCTAATATAGAGTCTTAATTAAACTTTAAGATATTAATAGAGTAATAGAAGTAGGTAACTTAGTAATATACTCTTCTAATTCTAGAATAATAATTACTAGAAAGCTTATTCTCTTATTGTTTATAAATAGTCTATAGTTACTTAGTAAGATATATATTAATAGTTTTCTATTTAGAAAGATCTCTTATAAAGCTAATAGCCTATAGCTATCTATAATAATAGATCTTATAATATAAAGTAATCTATATAGTAATATCTCTTAATAAATTAAAATTATTTAAATTATAATAATATTAAAAGCTAGTACTAGTTTATAGAACTTCTTATTAGATTACTATAATTATTCTACTTCTATTTTAAAGTTTATCCTTAGAGAACTTATAGCTTAAATAGAATATTAATAATAAGAGATAATAGCTATAGACTTCTAGATATAGTCTATTATAATAGTAAGAATAAATTTAGCTTTTAATAACTTAACTTTATAGACTTAATATATTTAATTATATACTATTCTATAATAAAGTCTAAGCTATAAAGATTAAGCTATAGTATATATCTATAATTAGGAATCTATAAGAAAAAATATTAAATTTTTCTTAGTACTTATTTTTAAAGATCTTTTTAATTAAAAGAAATATATATAAAAACTATATTAAACTAGATAGAGTTCTAACTCTATAATAGCTTTATAAGTAGATATTTTACTTATAGAAATATCTATAATACTAAGAACCTTTTTAGGTTAAATTTTTAATCTTAAAAGATTTTAAATATAAGATAAATAACTTTATTTAAAAGATAGAAAGTAAATAAAAATAGTATTTAAATAAATATATAATAATAGTATATTAAGTAATAGAGTAAAAAAAATATTAAGAAATATTAAGATATATTATAAAAGATTAATATATAAGTAATTATAAGTTATATAGTAGTTTTAAGTATTAAAATAGTTTTAATATTAGCTATATTTAAGTTAATAATTATAGCTATTTCTTTTAAACTATTTTTAACTTCTAGATTAGATATTCTAATTTAACTCTATTTATAATAGCTAAATAAAGAATTATATCTAATTCTACTAGTAGATAATACTATTATTAGAAAGCTTTATATATCTAATTCTAGTATAGTTATAAATAATAAATAAAATTAAAATTAAAATATCTTAGTTCTATTTATATTTCTAGGCCTATAGTAGATACTTCTTATTATAATTTTAAATAGATTTTATAAAGTATACTTTTAAATAATAATTACTATATAAATTATAATTCTAATAAAAGCTACTAATAAATAAGTAGTTAATTAGTACTTTATATTATTTTAAAGAAAGTATAACTAGCTAATATAATATTCTATTCTATATTCTAAGTTTTTTTTAAATATCTTCTAGAATTTAGATACTATAAGTAGCTTATAGAAATAGATCTTAGTAAGCTCTATTAATAATATAGCTATTTACTTCTTAGCTAGAAATTATAAATAGTTATAACTACTTATAGTCTAATTATAGTATCTTAGTAATAAAGTAAAGTTAATTAAAAGTATAAGCTAATTATTAAAATAATTTAAAGATAAGATATATTCTAAACTAATAAGAAATATATAGTATTTACTAGTCTAAGAAGTAAGATAGTCTTTAGATTAAATATTAAAAAGTCTAAATTAGGCCTTTATATATTTATATTTATTTATATTTAAATAATAGCTATTACTCTAGAATTATTTATTTTACTAAATACTATCTATTACTACTATTAAAGACGTTTAGAATCCTTAGAGTTAATTAGTAAGTAGTAAATCTTAAATCTTAAATCTAGATAATTTAAAAAAGTCTCTAAAATATTTAGTAATACTATCTTACTAAATACTAGTCTTTTCTCTAGCTATATAAATATTAATTAAATAAATAATACTATAAATATAATTATAAAAATAGTCTTTTTTAACTAAAGCTTACTAGTTAGTATATCTAATATAGGATCTATATTAAGACTTCTAAATATAGCCTATACTATAGCTAGGATATATAAAATTATTTTTTAGCTATATTTATTATAGATATCTAGTATTAATAATATTAGAATATTTTAAGTAATAAATATAAATTAATATCTTTAAAAGTATTCTTATAGCTCTAATAGTATATAACTAAGTTCTAAATATTAGAAAAGACTATAGCTTTTAAGAATTATTTTTAAATACTATATTAGAAAAAGACTCTTTATAAAGACTTTAATTAGATTACCTATATATATTAATATCTAGTTAGTTAGTAGAAGAATTAAGATCTTAAAAAGTATATTTTTTATAGTAATCTAGTTAAGTATTATTTATAGTCTATATAAAGTATTACTCTTAATATCTATACTTTTAGAGTCTAATTTATAAAAAGCTATTATAAATAAATATTAATAATCTCTAGTATTAATATATAAATAATATTTCTATAGTCTAGTCTAGAAAGTACTAAAGTATTAGATTTCTATATATTTTAAATTAGTAGAATTAGTAATAATAGTTATTACTATAAAAGAGCTATTATTATTAGACTAGTTATATCTAGTAGCTTATTCTAGTTAGAAAGATTTTTAAATAAATACTAAGAGTCTATATATTAATAAGAAAGTTTAGTACTTTAATTAAGATAAAGTATATAAAATTAACTATTTTTTTCTTATTCTAATAATAGAAACTCTTCTAAGTTCTTTTTATTATACTACTTCTTTTATACTAGGATCTTTAAAAGAATTAAATATATATATAGATAGTATAAAGTAGATTTCTACTAAAAAAAGCTTATTATAGAATAAAGCCTATTATAGTATTCTAGTTTAAATATATATTATCTCTAAATTCTTTAATATCTATTTTAAGACTTATAACTATATTATATAAGTTCTAGCTATTATAATACTTAGAGATAGTATATAACTAGAAAAGTCTTTAAATAAAAGACTATAATTCTACTAGCTACTACTACTAAGATATTATACTTAATACTATTTAAAAATTAATTTTATAAGCTTTATCTATTATAGTACTTAAAAGTAGTATACTTTTTAACTAATAAAAAGTTCTATTTAAATAATTATTTTCTAAGACTTATTATAGAGATTAGTAAGCTAGTAATAAAAAAAAGTTTTTTTAATTTTTTTAAAAGTTTAAAGAAGTAGTAGTAGTAATATTACTAGAACTTCTAGAAATAGAGTTATTTTAAGAAAGTAACTTAAGTTTAAAGTAGTCCTAGTAACTATTACTACTTTCTACTAGTATTAGTATAAATTTTATAAACTTTATATATCTATTATACTTATTAGATTTAAATAGATAAAGATATAATTAGATATAAAATTCTACTTAGAAGCCTTTCTTAATAAATCTATTAGACTTTTTTACTATTATATATTAAATATATTAAAATCTATTTTATAAATAGTTAAAAAAACTACTTTTAGTAATAGTTTTAATACTATAGTATATTATCTTATAGTTCTTAAATTCTTTAAACTAAGGCTTAAAGAATTTATACTTAGACTTATAATATACTCTATCTATATATTATCTAGTATAACTAAAGTTATATTAATTTAAAACTTATAATTATACTAAAATATCTTATAATATAAAAATTTCTAAATAGAACCTAACTTTTTTAAAATTTTATTTTAAATTCTAAAAGTTTAGTACTAAAATAGTATAAAAAGTATAAAAAACTAATATTCTATTATTAGGTTTTAATATTTCTATAGTAGACTTTAATATATAGAGTTTAGATAGTATTAGCTAATATAGACTTAATAGAACTTTAGATTTTTATACTTTATTAAATATTTTAAAATAAAGTTAGCTTAGAAAAAGCTTAATTTAAGTAAAGTAATAATAAACCTAGTTTTATTATATATAAGTAGTATAACTAGTATAGATTTTTTTAAAAAAAATATAATATTTTATTATATTATAATATTTAGAAATTTAAGTTTTAGACTTTTATATTTATCTAGAATATAGTATATATCTTATAATAGATATAATATTAAGATATTATAAAATATCTACTAGATTTATTTTAAGAAATAAAATATAATAAATTTATTATAAAAAAAATAAATAATTTATATTTTTTTATTTATAAAACTTAATTACTTAATATACTTTAAAACTTAGAGTTAAAACTATATTACTATAAATCTATATTAGAGTTAATTTCTATAGAAATAATTAATTATACTATATATAGAATTTAAATTTAATAGATTATATTTTAATTATATAGAACTTAGAATAGAGTTTAGCTCTATTAAACTATTTCTATATATACTATAGAGAGCTTTAGAGTTAGAATTAGGATATAACTCTATATTAGTATTAAGCTAATTAGCTATAACTAATAATATAGATCTATCTACTAACTAATTAGCTATAACTAGTAATAAGAATTACTTAATTAGCTATAACTAGTAATATAAATAAGTCTATCTATTAACTTATTTACTTTATACTTTTTTTAAATAAATTTCTTTTATATCTTTAGCTAGATTCTCTTCTATACTCTTAGTTATATACTATTACTAGAGCTAGAATAAGCTATTCTAGTAAATTTTAAATTATATTACTTTTATATTTTTATTTATATTTCTAGTTATATTCTCTATTATACTTCTATTTATATCCTTAGTTATATACTAATATCTAAGTAAGCTTTTATTTTATAGTTAGTACTTTTTAAAAAAATACTCTATTATATAATAGTAAGCTACTTTATTAGTATATAATAAAGTACTTTAAGTAAATAAGTACTAAGAATACTACTAAGTAAGCTTTAATTAAGACTTATAGTCTAGTTTCTTTTTTAGCTTTTAATCTTACTAGTAGTAATAGAATATTTAGCTACTTTATAGTAATATATCTTCTTAAGAGATATAATAATATTCTTTACTATATACTAATAGTTCTAGTTAAGAAGCTAGATTATAATAAGCTAGCTTTTTTTTTTAATTAGAAGTAAGCTTTATTAAGTATTTATTATCTAGCTTCTTTCTAAGCTTCTAATTCTATTTATAGTATTATACTACTTAGCTATATTATAGTAATATACTTTCTAGAGAGATACTCTATTATATAATAGTAAGCTACTTTATTAGTATATAATAAAATACTTCTAATAAATAAGTACTATAAATATTACTTTATATTATCTTTTTTTTTTACTTCTTAGACTTCTTCTAACCTTACTTCTAGTATAAATAGCTACTAGCTAGAATACTATTATACTACTTAAAAGTTAGTCTCTTTATTTAATCGATAAAAATAGCTATAAATAAGATTATTATTATACTACTTAAAACTTAGTTCTTTTATCTAATAGATAGTATAAGTAACTAGTTCTAGTACTAGTATAGTATTACTATAAGTTAGATTATAGTAGTAGTATAAAGGCTTTTATCTAGATACTAATAACTATAAAGTAAGCTTTAAATAAGTATTTACTATCTAGCTTTTTCTTAGGCTTCTAATTCTATTTATATAATTATAATATCTAGCTATATTATAGTAATATATTCTCTAAAGAGATACTTTCTTAAAACTTAGTTTCTTTATTTAATAGATAGTATAAGTAACTAGTTATAGTACTAGTATAGTATTACTATAAGTTAGATTATAGTAGTAGTATAAAGGCTTTTATCTAGATACTTATAACTATAAAGTAAGCTTTAAATAAGTATTTACTATCTAGCTTTTTCTTAGGCTTCTAATTCTATTTATATAATTATAATATCTAGCTATATTATAGTAATATATTCTCTAAAGAGATACTTTCTTAAAACTTAGTTTCTTTATTTAATAGATAGTATAAGTAACTAGTTATAGTACTAGTATAGTATTACTATAAGTTAGATTATAGTAGTAGTATAAAGGCTTTTATCTAGATACTTATAACTATAAAGTAAGCTTTAATAAAGTATTTACTATCTAGCTTCTTTTTTAGCTTCTAGTTTTACTTATAGAATTATAATATCTAGCTACTTTATAGTCTAGTATCTTCTAGAGAGATACTCTACTATATAATAGTAAGCTACTTTATTAGTATATAATAAAGCGCTTCTAGTTAAAAAGTATTAAAAGTACTATAATATAATATTTAGTTAAGTACTTACTATTATATTTTCTTCTTAGTTTATAGTTCTATAATATATAGTTAGATATTATATAGTATTCCTTTAGCTTATTACTTAAAGTAGAGCTAATATATAGTAGTATTCTCTTACCTTATTCTATAAGTACTTAAATAATAGTTATAATATTAGATATAGATAGAGTAATAGTTAGATTTATATAAGACTAGAAATAGGTAGTAGAGGCTTATCTATATTCTATATTACTCTCTTAGTTCTATCTTCTATTATATATCTATATAAATTTCTATTTATACTCTTAGTTACCTAGTTTTTACTAGTATAACCTAGATATAGCTCTATTTTACTATCTAGTTATATCTTTATACTTAGACTTTATTATATCTTTATTTATATTCTTTTCTATATCTACTATTAAATATTAATACTAGAGATAGAATATACTTTATAAGTAGTTACTAGTATACTAGATATATTGAAGTATATACTTCTTATATAATATTTATTTAGATATATATAGTTACTACTTTACTAGTATTTCTATTTATATCTTTTAGAGTATTCTAATATATATTTTTATATATATTTCTATTACTTATATCTTTATTTATATTCTATTCTTACTATTACTAGTATCTCTACTTATATCTTCTAGCTTATTATATCTATTTAGTATTAGAATACTATATACTATAATTAATTAACGTTTAGTAATACTAGATATTATTATATTATAGTTATTAGTAGTATTCTTAGATATATCTATAGACTAGCTAATTAGTAGTTATCTTTAATATAAATAATCTATCTAGCTCTAACTATTAAACTATTAGGCTATCTATTATCTATATTACTACTTTTCTATTATCTATATTAAATAGATATTACTATTAACTTTTATATCTAGTTAAGCCTAGTTCTAGCTCTAGTTATTTATAATAATAATTTAACTTTACTATTATAAAGTATAGTATAAACTAGATTCTAGTTCTAGAATAATTCTACCTATTACTAAATTAAGACTATACTTATTTAATATTTCTAACTATAATATCTCTTTAGGTTTATAGATTATACTATATAACTAAGAGATAACTTAGAACTATTAGTATATATTTAAAATATAAGAATTTAAATATATATCTAAAGTTTAAATATTTTCTATAGTTTCTATTTATTTATAGTTTCTATAAAATAGAATTATTTTTTTAATCTCTATATTCTTTTAGACTTATATATTATTTAAGTATTCTATTATTAATAATATTTATAGAATACTATCTAAAGGATAGTATAGGCTATTTAGTATAGAAAAGGAAGAATAGAAGAAAAAAGAAGAATATACTATAAAGAAGTTAGCTAGTATAGCTTAATAATATATTTAAAAAAGAATATAATAAGTAGAGTAAAATAGTATTATAGTATCTTTATATACTCTTCTACTATATCTATCTTCTATACTATTAATATTCTTAACTATCTAATTAAACTATAATACTAATCTTTTATTATATAGTAAAATAGTTATAATAAATAGTTAAATAATAAAGAGATAGTACTATCTATCTAGTTAGATATATCTACTTTTTCTAATACTATAACTATTACTATCCTCTTTATAAGTAGTACTATATAGAAATATAAGAGATTAGCCTTAGCTAGTTACTATTTATATTAATAAGCTTAATATTAATAATATTATTATAGTAGTTAATTAATTTATAAGAGCTAATACTATTCTAAATAAAAAACTTAGGGTTTAGTTTTTTTTTAAAGTTAAAAAGTTTAAGTTTTTAATAGAGAAACTACTAGATTTTAAGCTATATAATAGAAGAAAAATAGTAGAAAGATAGAAAAGTATAAAATAGAAAAGTAAACTATATTATAAATTATTATTAAAAAATAGCGTTATTTTTTAAAATATAATATTATATTTTAAAAAATAATACTATATTTTTTAAAAAATAATACTATTTTTAATCTTAGAAATTAAGATTATCTTTAACTACTTAATATTATAAGACTATTCTTAGATAATTTAAAGTCTTAAAGCGATCTTAAATCCTATAATACTAGAAAGATAAATCTTAATAAAAAGAACTATCTTTAACCTCTTAATAGTATAGGACTATTCTTAGACGATTTTAAGTCCTAAAGCGATCTTAAGTCCTATAATACTAGAGAGATAAGTCTTAATAAAGAAAACTATCTTTAATTTCTTAATAGTATAGGACTATTCTTAAATAATTTAAAGTTCTAAAGCGATCTTAAATTCTATAATATTAGAGAGATAAGTATTAATAAAAAGAACTATTCTTAGATAATTTAAAGTCTTAAAGCGATCTTAAATTATATAATACTAAAGAGATAAGTCTTAGAAGTTAGAACTATTTTTAATCTTTTAATAATATATAACTATTCTTAGACGATTTAAGATTCTAAAGTAATCTTAAATTCTATAATACTAAAAAGATAAGTCTTAATAAAAAGGACTATCTTTAACTTCTTAATAGTATAGGACTATTCTTAAACGATTTAAAATTCTAAAGCGATCTTAAATCCTATAATACTAGAAAGATAAGTCTTAGTAAGAAAGACTATCTTTAATCTCTTAATAATATAGAACTATTTTTAGACGATTTAAGATTCTAAAGCGACCTTAAATTCTATAATATTAAAGAGATAAATCTTAATAAAAAGGACTATCTTTAATCTTTTAATAGTATAGAACTATTCTTAGATAATTTAAGATCCTAAAGCGACTTTAAATTCTATAATACTAAAGAGATAAGCCTTAATAAAAAGAACTATCTTTAATCTTTTAATAGTATAGGACTATTCTTAAACGATTTAAAGTTCTAAAGCGATTTTAAATCCTATAATACTAGAAAGATAAGTCTTAATAAAAAGGACTATTTTTAATTTCTAAATAGTATAGGACTATTCTTAGACGATTTAAAGTCCTAAAGTAATCTTAAATCCTATAATACTAAAAAGATAAGTCTTAGAAGTTAAAGCTATCTCTAACTACTTAATAATATAGAACTATCTTTAGATAATTTAAAGGGTTAGGGTTAGGGTTAGGGTTAGGGTTAGGGTTAGGGTTAGGGTTAGGGTTAGGGTTAGGGTTAGGGTTAGGGTTAGGGTTAGGGTTAGGGTTAGGGTTAGGGTTAGGGTTAGGGTTAGGGTTAGGGTTAGGGTTAGGGTTAGGGTTAGGGTTAGGGT